>CM028383.1:23287882-23419510 GCA_013146195.2 Codonopsis lanceolata | reverse complement strand
TGTCTTGTTTAAGTTTTTGGGGATGGATTGGTTTGAGGTTTTTTTGATTTGGCTTACGGTTATAAGGTTTCTTTATGGAATTGGTTTCTTTTAAAAAAACAATCAACAATTTGATCGTTGGTTGGCTTTTGGGTTGTGGGTTCTAGATGGACAATTGGTTTTTGGTTTTGAGTATGGTAGGATTTTTTGCTTTGACTTTGGGTATGGTGGGCCTCTTTTTTTTCTTCAATCCACATCTAAAAAGTGTATGTGTTGATTTTCTTTGAGAAGCCCTAAATTAGTTTGTGTAAGGAGAGATGGACAAATGATGGACTTGCTTTCTGAGAGATTTTTTTCTTCTCTCTCTTTTTTCTTTCTTTCTCTTCTCACTTTTTTTCTTGGAGCATTATAATAGCCATTGAGGAATGTCCTCTCTCCTTTTGGGGCAAAGGACAATCACTCTTGGTGGATATAAAAAGACGAAACAACCTCGGTTTTGAGAAGCTGGATCATGGGGATAGTTGTTTGGCTGGGGATATTGGAATGCCTTAATTTCAGTAGGTGTTTTGGCATATGGTGGTCTTAAAAGAGGGTTTCAGGTTTTTGGAGGGGTGTTGGTGTTAATGGTAGGAAGCTGACATCTTTACTAAAAGCTTCGGACCATGATAGATTCGAAGGTGATTCCAATCAAGACGACTTACCTGCTTTTGATTTAATGTGTTCTTAATAGTTTGTGGGTCCATATCTTCTGGATGACTCATTATCAACTCGTGTAGATTTATGTGTTTTTAAGTGAGTCAATTTATCATCTTTAGAAGAAAAACACAGAAGGATACTGGAAATAGGTGTCGAATCGAAAAGAAAAAAGGATATGCATGGAAAAATCTACAAAGCGAAGACGAGTTGAAAAAAGTTGCTTCTTGAAAATTTTATTTGGCAGAGGAGGTTCAAAGGTAAAAAGGGTTTTGAAGGTGCATATAAAAAGGGTATTCTGAGGTTCTATGAGCTTCAAAAGATTTTCACTTGCCCTTCCCTGAGTGACTAACAATTTCTTGTACTTACATTTTGCCTTATCCAAATTCTTTCCAATGTTGCTCCTTGGGCGATGCTTGATCACTTTTTATCACAATCAATCATGTTGACTTGCTCATTGTGTGGCAATGGGTGCGGTTTCTCAATGATTTTATCATCGATAAGGTCTTGGATAGCATTCATGATTGAGAAGCATTTGTCAGTGATATGACCACTAAATTGGTGGTATTCACAGTACTTGTTGTGGCTCCATTTGGCGGGTAATGGGCTTGGAGGTTTGTAGTTCTCAAGTGGGTTAAGGACTTCTTGTGTTATTAACCCTTGTAGTATCAGCGACATTGGAACATGTAGTTCATCATAATGTCGCTTGTTGTGAGGACTTTTTGTATGCCTGCTGATATTGATGTCCTCTCTAACAACATTTATAGATTCATCTGCTCCATAAGACTAAGGTACATTATTGTACTTATCAGTTGGAATTCTTTCAACAACATTGATTTCTTCCGTAGATGTTTCCTCCGATTTAGAGTAGCAGAATGAACTTAGAGGTGTATCAATTTCTAGGAACCCTGTACGTATTTCTTTATCAATACGATTTCCTATTTCAAGAATGGCATTGAAATCACCATATGAGAGGTATCTCATACATTCAAGATAAATTGGCTGGAGGTTTTTTATAAACAACCGGGCTGATTCAGATGGATCGGGTCTATCCAATGTTTGGGCTATTTTCCTCTTCCACCTGGCTGTAAAGTCTACAAAGGTTTCTTTTTCCTTTTGAGTGAAAGACTCGAGTTCCCTCTTATTTTTAGAGCTACTGTTGTCTTTATATCTCTTTTTGGAATTCCTCAGCTATTTGATCCCAAGTAGCGACCGTACTGTTAATCTGTTATCTGCTAACATGAGCCATTGCTTAGCAGTTCCGACTAAAGTCAAATGGAAATTAAAGGCCATTGCCTCAAAGCTAACTCCTCTTGATTGCATTGTGGTGGAGTAAGACTTCAGGTGAAAGACTGGGCAACCAGTCCCATCAAACTTTTCTATGTCGGGCATTTTGAATTTTTATGGTAAGATGGCTGAGGGTTACAGTGCCAATGATTGTGTAGAGAATTCTCATTTGTTCGTGACTTTGAGCATCATTCCCTTATGGTTCTCCATATCCGCCTCTATATTTGTGGGAGGTGGTGCTGGGATATGGTATATATTTGAGGGATTGAGGGCAACTGGATTAATTTCTGGGATTGGTTGAGGCATTTGGTAACGATTTTGAGGATGCATGATATTTGCAGCTTCTGCCTGACGAACAAAATCATTAATTGGTAGATAGGTCGTTGCTTGTCCTGGCTGGGTATAGCTTCTAGGGTCCATATGTGGGCTGTTTTGGAGTGGGTTAGTGATGGGAAATAGGAGACCACTTGGATTTTGGGGTATATTGGTGTTTGGGAAAGGATATGGTGGTTTGACAAGAAAGGGTTAAAGTTCGGGTAATAAGTATTAGGTGGGAAATTAGTAGTTGAGGTGCTTGCGGTTGGTGGAAGGTTAGTGTTTGGCTGAGGGTTTGGGTTTAGAGGAGTATGAGAAGTAGATACTTCTTGAGGGGTTGCATGGAAAGTGATTCCCTCAACATTGGGTTTTGGACTTTACATGAGGTTTGTGATATGGCCTAGTAGGCGATCAGTATGTGCACCTAAATTATGGTCTAACCACATTTGCATGGTTGGAGACTTGGAGTAGGAGCGTACCCTTGAGCTCCTATCTTAGTACTCCTGATGAAGCATTCATTCTGCGGCCATTTTGCCCAAATTTGTACCCCATGGACTGATTCTTATACTTTCTGACCTAACTTATGTGCATGTATCTTGTATCAAACGACCGGTGCTATCTCTTCCTTTCCAAATTCGGGCCAGGTTTTTGAGGAAAAAGATTGAAGCTATCAGAAGGGAAAGTTCCAGGATTTTTTTTTGGTTCAAGTACAATGTGCCTTTATTATTTTATTATTTATTTTCCCTAAAATTGATCAGACAAGCACATGCTTTGTTTTGATTGTCTCGGGACTTTTCCTGGAATAATGGATTATTTCTCCAGAGTATAGAACATTCGTATTCCACTTGCCTTTCGACTAAGATTAGACTGATCTCAAGCGAATGGTCTATATTCTTTCTGGGATCCATCACTCAAATGGTCTAGGACAAATACCATAAAAATTATTGGTCAGTCCCTGTGCATATATCTTTATTCATTTATGTATATTTTTGCAACAGGGATTGATCAATAATTTAGAGATATAAAAATCGATCGGTCCATGAAGTGTCCTGGAAAACTATATGCTTTTAACATTGTTTGATGCAGAGGGTAGGCTGGCTTTGGTGTAAGGGTAGCAGTTCGGAATATTTCTATGTGTGTGAGGTATCTAATAAGCAGTAAAGTCTTTTTTTTTCAGATATAAAGCAGTAAATAGCCCGTCTTTCTGTTCATTTGTTGATTTTCTCGGCTAATTAGTTTTAATCCTCGAAAGGATGGCGCGAGTAAGCGTGACGACCATTCAGATCAATAAATAGAAATAAAAGCAGGGAAGCTATCTGTTCATATTAATTACATTTGGTTTTAATCCCCAAAAGAAAATGACAGAATAAAAGAATATTTACATATTTTGCCAGGAATAATAAATAAAGCGGAGTAAAATAAAGTAAAACGATAATATGCCTCTGCCTCTTTTTTTTTTTTTTTGTTATCCTGCCTGAAATTTTATATTTTTTTTCCGCAACGATACCCAAAATGAAGCTGCTACAAGATTTCACGGTTATATGCATAAATATATATATACAGATATATAAAAAATATAATATTTAAACTATTAAATAAATATAAACATATTTAGCCAAAAACAAAAGAAAAACTTGTTTTTTCTTTTAACAAAATAAGTTTAGCCCTTCGTTTTTATTTATTTAAAATAAAACAACATCCCCAATAGAGTCGCCACTGTGAGTGTCCCGTTTTTCGACCTTTCCCCCGCTACCGAGAAGCGGGTGGTTTCAAAATCTTTTAAAGCGTGTGGGAATACGCCAGGCCTCATTTTGTGGACTCAAAATATATGCAACAGAGTCGTCATCTTTATTTTAAGGGAAACAAAGAAAAACAAAAAAAATAACTAGATTTGTAAAAGGGTTCGGAGGCTAAGTTACGAGGTGGGATGGGGTTAGGCACCCAACTCGCCCTTTCGGTCTCAAAAAAAGTTTTTTGGTTAAATATGCTCTTTTATATTTATTTAACAGTTGAAATAAAACATTTTAAATAAATATTTTCATATATAGAAGGAAATAAATACAAACTTACAACAACCTCATTTTTAGAGTTGCGAATACATTTATAAAATTTTGGTCATAATAATAGCTCTTTTTAGTGCTATTTGCTATAGAATTTCGGACAGCACAACTGCTTATTTCGTTTATATAGGACTATTTTAAATATCACTTTTTATACATAAAAAGTAAATAAACTTTAATGGACATACCTCTTGAAGCGTGGGGGTTTTATCCCGTACTAAGCTCCTTTCTGGTAGACCCTAGGGTGCGCTCACTCTATCCTTAAGAGAGAGGGAGTCTTTTTCTTTTGATTGATTTCGGGCAGCATAACTGCTCCATTTAGTTGTTTTTCACCTTTTTATCCGGGCGGCACAACTGCTTGCTCCGGCTGGATTTGATATCTAGATTCGGGCAAGGGCAACTACTCTTTTTAGCCCTTTTGAACCGATGAAATAGGGCGGAATCCTAGCAGGGCAACTAGGGTTCACTTTGGCCGGAGAGTTTTAGTGTTTAGGGGAGATTTGGCAGAGCTTCGGGGCTAGAGGGGGAATAACCTCGGCGTTCTCTCGGGAGAATGCTCACAAACTACGCGGTGAAGGTTTTCTTACTACGTGAACTATGTTTTTTTCTGAAGCCGGGAGCCTTTATTTATAGGCTGGGAGGAGGCCTTCCTTCGTGATTAAGTTTTACCTTCTGTGCTTTATCGGCTTGTACCGTGTGCCGAGGAAGTTGCACCTTAGGCCAAAAGCAACAGTGCAGGGGGCCTCTGTGGGCGCGGTCCAAAGGGAGCTGGGGCGCGGCGCCCAAGAGGGTTATGGGCAGCACCCACTGCCTTTTTATCTTCTTGTTTTGGCCCACTTGGCCCTCAGAATCTGTTTATGTATCCTGCTTTTTCTCTTGCATTTTCAACCTTGCAACTTGACATTTGTTAGCCCTTTTAACATGCCTTGATATTTTATGCCATGTCACATACCAGGGGTACGAAATTGTGGTGTCTACAAGGGTCTCAACTGCGAGCATAATATGAGGCGTAGGTAGGTGTGTAATTTGCTAGTAACAGGTCGTGCTCGAGCCTCGAGCATGAGCAATAATGGGTTTGGGTGCAAGCGACGCTCATAAAAGAGCAATAATATGCTCATTGCGAGTGCAATATAGAGCTCAAGTGGGAGGAAAATATGCACGGGCACATGTCGCAACGTGTTAAGCTTTGAGCTTAATGTGACACTCTGGATAAAATCTGAGGTGCTCTTATATGTAGTGTCATGAGTCATTCAAGAAGGATCATAACGTGCTCGTGCATGTAGTATAATTTGCATCGAGGTCTAAGTAGTTACTAGGGGGTGGAGTAATACGCTTGACAAGTAAGTATGGTCGGGTCTTCCCAGTGTAGCCCCTTACTTCTCGACTATAAGTGTCGTCGAGAAGTATTTATGGTCGTTGTTGTTGTCCCATAAAGGAAGCTCGAGGCAAGATATGATTGGCGCCAGAATTACGCATAAGGTACTCAACATAAGTGAGATCATCTCTGAAAAATGAGTGTCATGGTTTCTTTGAGTCCCGAGGCTTCGTTGACTTTGATTTAGTACTTGAAAACTTAGTGCATTATTTGAAAATCAAACATATTCCCTTTTTAAATAAAATTGGGGCATATATTGTATATTTAACTTATGCAAGCAAGAGAGTAATCACACTGTCGTGCTACACGACCAAAAATGAAATAATATAATTATTTTGATTTATAATTAAAGAAATCATTTTGTCTCAGTGATGACACTGATGTGTTTATGGTGTTCAAGATGAGTCACATAATGTAATATTGAAAATTAATAGAACTATCAACCTCTTGGAATATAGTATTGTCATAATTTTTGCAAGTAAAGATGTGTGTCAATTTATCAAAGTATCATGTAGCTCATCATAAGGTGCGTAAATGCATGTTACCTCATCAAATTATCATATAGTCGTACAAAAATAATAATGCATGTATTTACATTGTTCTCGCATCAATTATGACGACCCGACCCGAATTCGGTACGGAATCCCAAGGTCGTGTCGCTAGGACAAGACAAGAAGATGACAAGTACTTGCAAAACAGTAGTGCGAGTCGAACCGTTGAGCTAACAAGCTCAAATAAAGGTAGTGAAGCCGTATTAAAATACGGATTTACAAAAAATCGAATCTATGGAAGCGATAAGGATAGGAAGTCCCAAGCTGTGAAGCTCGAAAACAAAGTCAAGAAACCAAGAGAGACATAAATTTCTCCAAAGGGGAAAACAAAACTCGTGTGCCGCAACATTGCAGAACCATCGACACTCCAGGCCGACATTTCAACAAAGAACCAACCTGATAACAATTACCCATGGCTAAAACATACCGGGGTTAACCAACAGCAATAACAACTAGAATAAAGAAAACCCCCAAAGCTACTGTGTGCCCGGGAGACAACTGAAATAAATATGGAAACCACGAACAAGGCACGACACAACACGTTGGCCCAAGAACGAACTAATACAAATACCCAAGTATTCTACCCGGCTGTAAAGTCTAAATAACTTTACAAAATGTTGATCTCACAAGAATAGAAATGTACATAATATAATGACGATGATAAAAAGAATCAAGACTCCACAAGCTGCTACTCGGGAAAGTCGGCTGCTACAAACACGAACCACATGATCTAATCTCGGTCTATCGATCAGCTGCGCACTGCTACAGTCACGATCTACTCAGCCCTAGCGCGGCTACAAATTACTGCAACTAGGAAACAAAGTACGGGGTGAGTCATAATGACCCAGTACGTTACTACAAGAGATAAATAACATATAATTATGTAACATCAAAGAAATCATGGTGTCATTTTACAAATGACAGAAAACCAGTGAAGAGGCGTTGTATCGCTTAGATACTCCACAAGATAACCATTTCTTCTTACTTACTAAACGTCCCAATGAACCAGGGTGTAATTCCCTGTTCAAACACAAATCAAACGAATTAGGAGGTAGTTCCCATAGAAACATCATATGCATGTATATATAGTTGTATATATACTAATCAAGCTATTCATAGAATCATCACGTGTAATGGTGTATCTTTATATATATACACTTATATAAGTATGTATAACTTCTATGTATACATATCAAATCTCCCAAATAATCATCATGTCTAAGCGTGCATATTCATATATTTATACACATCAAGTCTTTCATATATCATCAGCCATTACAAACATGTTCAATAAGATCTCATGTTCACTAAAACTTTGTTATCACATAAGTGCCCATAGCAAGCCACATAAAGGATAGAGAAGGTATCGAATCAATGTCGTCGTATTGCTCTTGCAATTACAAATGTTAATCATACCGTGCCAGTGATACTCGTGGTCAGGTATCAAAGTACCGAGCTTTCTTCTCGGGTCTGAACTCTCTACTCGGGAAAATAACACTAGCCAATGCGCTCTTTTGGTTACGACAAAAGGGGCTACTTCCCCACTGTAGCTAGCGGTGGAGGGGTGTGTGAAAACCGAATCCGGTATGGCGATACATTGCAACCACGAATCCCATAATTCGTGAAGACAATGCATCGTCCCACCTTCAATATGAAAACTCAAGTAATGCCAGCTGGACTTATATGCAATGCACAAGTAGATGTTTACTCGCTAATTCTCAAGTAGATATAATGATCTACTAAACTCATACGATTATGCACACTGTTACAATAATCATAAAACCACAATGGAGCTCATTTGAGTCTCTAAATCAGAAGTGACAAGTTGTCCACTCAATTCAATTCAAGTTCCAAAAGCTAGTAATTTAGCCTAATGGAAACTAATTATCATAGGATCTCACCATGATCCTTGTAAGGTTCAATTGTTCATTAAGCTCGACTCCGTTGAATCTTTACTACAATTCCAACCAAATAGAGTTTGAACACTATATGTATTCCAAGACTCTTTTCTGTCTTCTCGTTTGAGGCATAGCTAGGTTCTTGTTCCATTTAGGAACCCTAGTTCAAAGTCATAAGTCAAGTATATAAGGGAAGCCTAAGTTTATTATTGTGAAATCAAGCTTAGTTCAATTTCGATTCATAATTCCACTTAATAGTAGAATCCAAGTTCAGCACACATCAATAATTGTAGAACAGATCAGACATGAAGGCAAGTACATTCAATATGCTCATAAGTCATATTATAGAAACACGTAGAAAAATCAATTCTTGACAAGGTAGAAAATCATGCTTTTAGTCGTAATATCAAATATACATAGTATTCCATATTCAGTTATAAAACCAAAGTTAAGTCATAACTTAACCATTAATCCATCAGTCTATCATGTACTATCCAAGACTACTCCATTAGTCTAGGATCATGAAGCCATTTACTTATAAGTAATAAAGTCTTCCTAGAACAATAATTCATTCTATAACCCAAAAGTCCATAGTAGTCAAAGACTTAAGCAACACAAGAGGGAAGATAATTTGTAAGGTCAACCATACAAGAAAGTCCTAGATAACAACTTAGTTATCCTGACGAATTATACAAGTATACTTCATGTATAGAGTGCTAAAGATATTCCCAATCCAAACCTTCTCATAGAAGGGTTCTCAAATTCATTATCTTGGGTTCCCCAAAATATCCACAAGGCGACTCTAGTGAGTCGGTATTCCAACAACAACAATCATGATTCCCTAGGTTTCATACATGCATAGATCACATTCATACAAATCTTGGGACTTCATTTGAAGTCCAACAAGCACCAATAGTTCTAATTCATAATCGAACCCATCCAAACGTCTTTCATTCAAGTCACGCATTTGCGACCCGAATATAATCAATCCAATGACTAGTGATAATCTCGCACTTAAACGTCACTCAAGGACCTCAATTAGAGTCCTAAGCCACAATTTCACTTTAACACCAAATCGGTCTCACCCGACCAAATCTCAAGATTTCGATATTGAGATTCAACGAGCACAAGTAATTATAGGAATTTATTCCTAAGCTCAAATAACAACTTCTATGATTAATAGACTCCATTGGGTCAAATAACAAAGTCTCAAATTCTAGGTCAAAACATGAATTTGGGATTCACAATCTATCCGGGTTTCTAAACCCAACCACAATACCTTTTAAATCAGAACAACTCCAATATACCCAATAAAAATTATTTGGGTTCAAACCTAACTATCATATATTAATATCCATTAATAACATATCATTTCGACATGTATTACAATGACAAATCACAAGAAACAAGTCTCTAGCAACCTAACATCAATATTGAGTTAGAGAGAGAAACTAGGGTTTCGGTAACGTACCTTTTTTGTCCGATAAACTCGAAGGGAAACTAAAACAAACCAACGGGGAAGACTCTACTCGGCGAGGGCTTCGCGATGGTGGTCTTGGCTCGTCAAACGGATGGCCGGAACTCCGGGAATCGCCGGAACACACACTAGTCTCACGCTCAATCTCCTGTACTCTCTCCTTCCCGTTCATGGCTGAAGACGATCACTAATGAAGAGAGGGGAGGAGTGTTAGGGGTTATAAGGGTGTTTAAGGACTAACATACCCTTAAATGAGTGAAGGGGTAAGGGTTAAATAAGGGTAGAATAGAAATTTCACGTCAGAAATCAAACCAGCACAAAGCTGATGTCGGGAGCACTGTTCGGTTGTCTGGGCCAAACTTTTTCCCACTTGTTCGGTTCATGTGGCTGAACACTCCCCATGGAGTTCGGTTGGCATGGCCGAACATCACTAGAGATGTTCGGTTGACAGGTTGGAACAAAGTCTCAGGCCAAAGACAAGGTCAATCGGGTCCAGAATTGGAGCTAAAGCACACGTTGGGTAAATGCAACTCAATGAAGCATAAAACCTGTGTAATAAGGCCTTGGGATACTCAATAAAACATCAAAACAAATGGAGGAGTGACCTATGGTACAACCAAGGTCACAGGAAAGAACCACGCGAGTCAACTCTCAACCGAGTCAAGAAACGAATAGCGTCAGTATACAACTTGTAACTTTAACTAGTTAAAGTCTATGAAACATATAGAATTAAGGTATTGGCTTCTAAATAGCCTACCTACACATAACAAGGTTCTCTCCTCAAGTCATGTAAGCGAGGTTACGGTTAAACGACACGCAAAACGAGAAAGTCAAATACACGAAGGTTCGGGGTCTTACATCAATTGTCAGTGTCTGTGCTTTATACTGTTACATAAATATGTGAGTTATTAGTGATTCACACTAATTTTAAGTAATCAAACAGTGTGCGTGTCAGACGCAATCCGTAATTAAAGCAATTTCATAAAGCATGTTGTGATGTAAATATATGGTCGAATAAACTTGAATATGTTTATACCATTTTGTATTATACAAATACATCATTTTCTATGTACACAATATATTAAATGTACTCAAGGGTGTAATGATACAAGAGTGTTTTAAGATGCAATGTAATAAACGTGCAAATGAAAGGGAAATTAGCAAATTCATATGTGATCGATAGTTATGCAAGTTTGTATATGTTGTTTGGGTCATAGTTGTAAAACGCATGTGGTGTACCATATGATGAAAATTTGTAATACTAGCGACTACTTTGTGCATTAAATGATACATTTATTAGCCAACACATTAGTGTAATATGCTAAATGTAGTTTAAGATGTGAAAGGTGCAACAATTTTATGCGTAATCGTGACACAACCTTGAAATTTTATCCACCTCAATTTATTGCATTATCATGTAATATCGCAATAGCTTATTATAATTAAGTTAATAAGTCAAGGTATACAAAACATAGATCACCTTGAATTGTCTCATGTGCCTACGACAAATCTAGTAGAGTTAGCAACTTAATTCACACAACGGATTTCTCATATAAGATCGTGTATTCTTATTATAACAATTTGTTAAAGATCGATGTTGTAGGAACACAACTTTTATATTAAACTAAACAAATGCTTACTTAGTCTCCAGATCTAATTATAATCATGAGTTTTTCCTTCCTTTATGATCACATACATATAAGCTGCACTAATTTTGACCAATCACATAAACATATACACATATAAGTTGTGTATAATTTTAATCTAATTTCTACTTCGCATGCATAATTGAAATATGAGAAAAGAGATAATGTCAGTAAGATTTTTAGAAAAAATGGGCATACTTAGAAAGATAACAAGGTAGGAGTCGGTTTGATCTGGATCTGAACCGATCTGAACACAAGTGAACCGACCCAAGTACAATGATTGTGAACCGATCTGGTTCACTTGATCGACTAATAACAGTTAGCAGAGGATAACCGAGGGCACATTTTCGTAATTGTCACGTAGCAGAGGGGCCACATTTGTAACTGCCTAGTAATGGAGGGATCCGACGCGTCACACTAGTCTTTCCATCACGTGGCCAGTGTGCAAGATGGTCGTTAATAGTCCAACCACTTCTGGCAGGTGTGTCTGGCGTCTTTAGCCGGTGAATTTGTACCTCCGGTGGTAAATGAAGCCATCTATGGCATTTGTTTTATGTCCGTGCGAACCCTTTTGATGAAAGCCATGGAAGCATGTGCGAGGTAAGATGGGGTGATTTTGACTTTACCGACATCGACTGGAGAGGCCGAAGCTGTGTGGTTGTCTTTCTTTTTCTAAACTCCAGCTTCCACCAATTGACGGTGTGGCCCATTAGCGAGTTTTGAGCAAATTGGGTGACTTGATTTCAATGGCAGCAGTAATTACAAACTTGGCCATGCACAATACTAAGTTATTGATTTCAATAAACCCACGTAGCCCCCTTATGTGTGTGGAATGACTTTAAAAAAGAGAGAGCCTCCCCCCCCCACTTATGAACTAGTGAGGGTTATGAGTGGGCTTAACTTGTTGTGTATGGGTCATGCTTATAGCCTTTTATATAATGCAATACAATTGGTCAATGTAGTAGAAAGTCTCCTTGCTTAAAGGAGGCCCAAACGTCGTTGAGACAGATCCAAAATATGCACATCAATTTAGAAGCATCAACAATTTTAAAAACCAATAGTAAGAAGTCGGATCGATTAACTTAGTGTTCAGAGGTAAGCAATGTTTGAATAAAAACTTATAAACAACAGTCATTTTGATATTAATATACAATATCACCATTAATCCACTAATCTAATATCCCATGTTTTTTAATATAATTTTTCCTTTGAATTGTTTTTCGTAAAAAGAAAATAAAATCATAACTCATTGTTTTTAAGGAATGTACGGGGAATAATAGTTGGTCAGTCCACTTTGCAAAATTTATAACTGATTTACCACCCTTTATATTTTTTAACCATTAAAAGAATTTTTCATAAAAATAAAATTATTCATAAAATGTCCGTCTTTTCAAGACCAGTTCGCTTGCTTTTCGCTCTTTAGACGAAAAGTCTACTACCGCCATGATTTCAATTCTCCATCTTCTTCCTCTAATAAGTGCTTAAATGATTTCACAATTACCAAGCTCGTCAACTCGTATGATCAACTGTCTCTTGGTTATGTAATCAACGGACTTCGACTTAGCTTCACATGTAATTGGGTTCAAGTTTGTTTCCTCATTTTTTTCAATAATATAATACTATAGAAGCCATTGAAACTTACCTTAAAGTTTGACTATTTGTTAGTGTGACGATCTTACTCAGATTCCAACACGAAATCCCGAGGCCGTGCCGCTAGAATACCACAAATAGAAGACAAACATTTGCTAAACAATAGTGCAAGTCGAATAATCGAGCTAACATAAATACGTGGCTACAAAAATTGAATTTGCAAAAGCAATAATGATGTGAAGCCCCGAGCGTTAAGCTCGAAACTAAAACAAGTGAAACCAAGTGAGACGATTGTCTCACAAAGGAAAAACAAAACTCTCGTGCCGTAACATTGCAAACACGGAGCAAACCATCGACATTCCAGACCGGCGTTTCAAAAAAGGACCAATTTGATAAACAACAATGACCCCACGCTAAATCATAACGGGGTTAACAACAACAACAACACCAATAATGAATGCACCGAAGTTACTGCTTGCCCGAGAGACAACTGAATAAATACTATGAAGTGAAGTACACACGCACGACCACACAGGTCGGCTACCAGAAATAATACAACAAGACCAAATATACTACTCGACTATAAAGTCCATATAACTTTACACAACGTTGTCCTTAACAGAAAAAAACGACAAATATAACAATAATAGTACGATGAGAAACGAGAATTCCATGAGCTACAACTCGGAAGAAACAACTGCTACTAGCACCAACTACACGACCTCAACTCGAACTATCGATCCACTGTGCACTGCTACAGTCAGGATCTACTCGACCTCAACGCGGCTAACGAAAAAATGCACACTAGAAAACAAAGCATGAAATGAGTCATAAAGACCCAATAGTCCAATACGCTACTACAATTAACAATAACATGATATTATGCATTGTTATAAATAGTCAAGGCATCGCGTTACTACAACGAGAACCCGTGAAGACGTGTCGTATACTTGATATACTACACAAGAAACTTTTCTTTTCCTTTACCAATACAATCACATGAACCAAAATGTATTCCCCTATTCACAAACAAATCAATTGAGTTAGAATGTGATTCTCATAAAAATCATTATGCAGAAATATATATATATATATATATATATATATATATATATATATATATGCATATACATATTAAGTGTCTCATTGAATCGCCATGTATAAGTATGTATATTTATATACATACACATCTAGTCTATCATAGAATTATCATGTATAAGTATACATATTTATATGTATACACATCAAGTCTTTCAATATTGCACAATCAAGACAAACATGGTCACTTAGATCTCATGTTCTCATTTAACACTTTGTTATCACATAAGTGTTCTTAGTGAGCCACATAAGGGTTCAAGAAGATACTGAAGTAGTGTCATTGTGTTGCTCCTGCAATCACAAAAGTTAACCCTGAAATGTGTGTTAGATGCTCGTGATTGGTAGCATAATCCAATAGCCTTTTAAAACTTTAAGGGTTATTTTTGAAAACCTTCAAAATTGGTAGCATAAATAATGAGCTATCAGTAGATATAAAGATTGTTTTATCAGCTGATGTCCAAAACACTCTATGTCAACTATTGACACAAGTTTAAGTAGAAAATGTTTCAAGTAGATCACTTAAAATAAGAAATAAACTGAAAGACAATATATAAAATAATTAAGTAAATGATTGAAGAATGTAACTGACTAACACTTAAGTTTATCGAAGCTGCTTAAGTGTGAAAAATAATTCTATCAGCTGGAAGAATAAATGACAGAGTATTTAGAAGTTATTCACAGTGCAAACTGCTACGTCCACTATCAAGTTGGCCAAACTTGGATTTTTGAAGTGCACTAAATATTATTGAAATTTTAAGTGATCACTAACGGATCTGTGTACAACAAAAACCAGTGTTTGAGGAGTATGATTGAGAAAGAATCAAACTCGTGCAACAATCAAAGGTTCCTTAAAGATTCGAAAGAATAAAAAAACAATCTAAACATTGATTGTTTAAGTGAAAGAATATCTAGAAATGAATAAGAAGTGAAAGAATATCTAGTAAGTGTTTGAGGACTAGAACACATCAAAGAAAGAATTACTTGAAGGAATGTGTTGAGTGTCCAGTCCTGGGTTGAAGCAAATCAACGAGAGAATATCATGAAAGTAAAGATTGATAGCTTCAACCACTCTATCCTCTATATCTTCCAACTCTTCTGAAATCCTCGCTTCAAAGTTTATTTATAGAGATCTTGAATAATAGTCGTTTGAAAGAACATTGGTGATCTTTGAAAAATGATGAAGAAATCTATCATTTAATGCACAAAGATCTTGTAGAGGATTCGATGATATCTCTTAGCATAAGATAATAAATAGGTGGTTAGGTAAAATACAATATATTTGAAGAACATTTAAGACATACACAAAGTCTTCTATTGATAAGACAGACAAAAAAAAGTCTTATGTGAATAGTTCTTTTGTTTGAAAATAGATGATCAAATAATAATTTAATATAAAAACGTGAAGGTTAATCGTTTCTATAGTGAACTAGTTTTACACCCGTGCGTTAAACGCACATTATATATCTTTTTCAATCAAATTATACATAAGCAACATGAAATGAAAAAATAAAATTAAAAGAATAAATTATTGTAAAACTAATATCATGATTAAAAACTTTAATGATAATAAATAAAATAAACAAATAATTGTATCGTAAAGATTGTGAGTTCGATATGTACATAAACTGAACAAATTATTATAACACAACGATTAAGAAAAAATAAAATTATTAATAGAGAATACAATAAATAAATAAAATCTTTTATAAATTTTAGAATATTTTTTTAAATACAACATTTGTCATTTAATATGTGCGATTACTACTACTATCACTATGATTAAATATGTACAATTATTACTACTATCACTATCACATAACAAAACTCATGTAATCTATATTAATCAATATTAATATAATGTTTTTTTTATCTTTTAGTTAGTGTGTTATGAAAATTAAACACATAATTAAAATGTAAGGATGAAAATATAAGTGAATTTAATTATTGCTTATTACATGAATGAAAAATTCATATATATTTTAGAATACGTCTTTAAACGAATATATATTTGTTAGATAATAAAAATTGTATAACAAATTCAAATGACGATAAACCAAAGAAAAGCAACTCAAATTAAATACTTCCTACAATCATCCCTCCTCCGAAATGACCAAAATATCCCCAACTCAAAATTCCTTTCATTAATAGTGTCACCCAAATGATGTGACACTGATAATATGTGTACTTAATTATTACAACTATATCTACAAATATTTAAGCTCAAATCAATAGACAATAAAATAGACATTTAGACTATAATTGCTCTCGATTTACTGTACCTCTCACAGAGGATTAATGTACTCGGCTACTCGCCCATATATATAATCACACCCCTCTACAGTCATCGTACATGTTCCCAGAGCAATTAGACTACGATTTACTTACTCATATTCATCTTCCAATGGCAATGAGCGAAAATGAAATCCGGTAATGATGATGTTGTCACCTCTCACCAGGACCTTGTTGATCTTTAAAAGTCCACTCATCAAGTATGTCATAACGGATGCTACTACTTTTGCCGGTGAAATTACATGGTTATAGACAAAAAAAAAGCGGTCAAAGAGCATTTATATTCAAAGAGAAAACACATTTATGATTAAGTAAACAATGTTTGTTGAGTATCAAATTAGACATGACAAATTTTAAGAATCCATAGTTGTTCATCAACTTATATTTCACTATGTACTTGTTCTTTAGCTCCTATAGATATAATTTGTCTTGAAAAAACTCAAAAGTAAATTAATATTCAAAGATGAAGCACATTTATTGCTGAGTAAGTAATGCTTGTTGAGTTTTTAGATTGTTAGTCTCATTTTCCTTGCATATTGGTAAGAAAAGAAAAGACATTCCATCTTAGATTGATGGTATTTAATTTTTTAACAGTTTCTTATGTTTGTTTTTTTTTTAATTTACTTATCAATACTTGTATAGTTGTATATGTGTTCATATGTAAATAGTATCCTTATTTGGTAAGTAGTTACAGTGATTATCTAGCAATCTTGAGATAAGCAAATTAAATTTGTCATTATATATATCTTCCTATTTTTGGCAAGTGCATTTTGAAGGGATCTTGCTATATTTGGATGTTCTAATTACATTTGTCATTATATATATAAAGAAAATGTAACAAAACAAAGTGTTCCAATTTCCAATGCCTTGTTAATTAAATGTTTAGTATAAAAACTAAGAAAAATATAATAAAACAAAGTGTTTCAACTTCCAATGCATATTTGTGTTTTCATTTATGGAAAACATTTAGGCAGGAAAATCACGCTTGTTATTTTATATATATAGATAGTGTTCAGCAGGTAGCGAATTCAAAATGTTAAGTAGACGCTGACACTGTGTATCAGCAACTGCTAGCTGGCACTGTGGTATCAGCAGACTATCATGACTAAGCTTAAGTAGATGTGATATTTTATTTAGAGAAAGCTGCTTAACTTAATCTACATTAATCTTGCTTAAGTAGATAAAACATTTGATGTGGTCTATCTGCTGAAGGGTTAAGCACATAGAACCTTAGACTTGTTAAAGTCTAATCAATTTGATTTTATTTAACAACTAACTAATGTCTTATCATTAATCTAATTGAGCAAGATGTTACAATCTCCTCCAATAGATTTCACTTATTATCCTAAGAAACCAAAGTTAATTCGGTAAGTGAGATACAATAAACTCATCCTAATTACCTTACATGTTGTTTATGACCCCAAAATCTATTTGATGGTTTTAAGTAAATCCTACACATTCATGTTACAACAGAGCTCAAATGAATCTCGAAAGCAAAAGTGCCAAGTATGTATACTTAAATCAATCAAAGTTCCAAAAGCTAGTAGACCTAGTCAAATGGATTCTAAATGTCGTAAGATCTCACCACGATCCTCGTAAAGTCCAATTGTTCCTTAAACTCGACTTTGTTGAGTCTTTACTACAATCCATCTCAAATAGGGTAAAAATGCTACATACATTTCTAGCCCTTCAACATTCTCTTTTTAGGCATAAATAGGTTCGTGTTTCATCTAGAAACCCTAGTTCAACAAGTTCATAATTCCACCTATTAATGAAATCCAAGTTCAACACAAGTTGACAATTTTAGAGTAGATCACGAATAAAGTCAAGAAACACAACATGCTTTATAAGTCATATAATTAAACAACATAAAAGATTAAATCCTTAACAAAGGTAATCAATTATACATTTAGTTATAATCTCAAGTAGGTATAGAAATTCATATTCTAGCATGAAACCAAGCTAAGTTATTAACGTAACAATTAACCCATCATATATCGTCCAAGACTACTATGTTAGTCTAGGATTGTTGATCAACAATGTTATGCTCATTATAACACTTCTAGGATGATAAATCATTATATAGTCTCAAACTCATTAAAGTTCTTGTTAATTCATAAACCCATCCCATCAAATTCACGTGAATAGGATCACACTTTAGATACAACCCTTTATGCTCCAAAAACATCTAGATGGTCTCTACGTCGAGATCGAGGATACGTTCTACTATATCCTAGAATGGCAATCCATTCTCCAAGTCAAATTAATCCTTCTCTACTCGATGTTTATGCACCGAAAGATACCCATTCTAAACGTTGGAATTATTCAAGTGTGTACAACGTATTTGAGTACCAAGAATCATCAAACCCAAACCACTTGGTACTCAAATACGTTGTACACACTTGAATAATTCCAACGTTTAGAATTCTACAAATCAACAATTCAAAGGCATATGCTTCTAAGATCATACAAATCATGAATTCTACATTCACATATTCCAAATTACCACAACCCTCCTAATAGGCATGATAACACTCTTTGGTGGGCGTATGCCTTTAACGAGTCGAAGGTCACAACCTCGTTCACCCTAAACCATAGGATTCTCATTCCAAGGCAAGTCCTTAATATCGCTATTCCGGGACTCCAATTGAAGTCCAAATCATAGCATAACAAAGGCAACATTTACAAACTTCCAAAGCATCACATAGTCAAGGTTTCATAATTGAGACCCGACAAATACCAAAGGTAGTAGGATTTCATACTAAGATCAAATAAATCATGTAAAGCCACTTTGTGACTCTGTGGAGTCAAAACACACAATTGACAACTTAGGTCTCGATCCCGATTTCGAGAATCATTCAATGTTTGGGGTAGTAAATTCGTTAGACAATTATTTAGAGTCTAAATATCCGATACAAACCCACATAACTCATTTATATCAACCCCTCATGATCATAAATCAATACTATCCAAAACTCCAAATTATTGAGTTGGAAACAACATAGATTTCATAGATTCTTTGTCTATAATACACTAGCATTCTATTTAGCTAGTTTAATCAAGGAAAAGAGGGGTAGTAGCTTACTTAGCTTGGAAGAAAAGCAAAGGAAAAGAAAATAGAACCGGTACAGGTTGAGCTCCTCAACGAGGGGAACATGATGGCGGAGTCAGAAAGACGATCGAGTGGCCAGATCTCTGGCAATCTCCCAACACCTACAATCTCACCTAGCCATTCTCTCTCTCTCTTTCAACTGGCGGAGAACGCAAATGAGGAGAAAGAAGGGAGTCGACTGACAACTTTGCTAACACTCAATCACCATAAGTCGATACTTATCAGCTGATGATGCCAGAATTTTTGACTAACACTTTTTAGTCAGCTAACATGTCATCAACTGATAATTAATTTTACCTTTATGATCTATGTGCATCAGTCAATGGGTAACAAAGCAATTGATTGACATGAGTCACCATCCATGTAGCCTCTAAACCATGAATTTAGCTGATCATATCTCAGCCAAGTTATCTCTTAAATCTAAATATTTAATTAAAATTAAGAGATTTTTGATTAATATATTTGTTTCCCGCCCAAAATTTCCCCATTTTTTCTTGGAAACAACGAAGCTTCCTTGAAAAGCTTAACCGTCTCACACCCACTATGTTCCTTTGTGATAGTTGATGTGACATGTTTTCACAATAACTCCCTCACATAATAATGGATGTTGACCTCCATCATGAATAAACATACATCATTGCCTTTTTAGCCTATAAACTCAATATCCTCTTACCTACTCACTATATGCTATATCTTTACTTTTAAAACCCAATTCTCAAAATTTTCATATATACGTACCCGTACATATACATATTTAATATCATTCCTCCTCATTTATATACCCCACTAAATCTTACCCAAAAGTTACAAACCTCTACTTTAAACCCTTACAAACCTTTCCGTTCTATCTCCCTCTTCTATGGGCTCTTAACTGTATCAAAACCTTAACCTAGATTTCTCAACTGGTATTTCTTACTCCTTATTAAACATTGATCACTTAACTATCTGTTGAAACTCTCGTTCTAACATCTCTCTCTGAATTTAAGCAGGTACTATGGCTGATAACACTGCTATAGGATGTATTTTAGATGTGGCCTATCTCAACAACAACCCTATGGGTCTTCAGCTGGTTCATCTATTAACTTCATCTAGGGTTTTGCCACTTCTGGATTTTGACATTCGTACATACAATGTGCAACTGATTGAGTAGTTCTTTACCTCCATGATAGACACTCCAAACAAACTCTTCTATCTCTCTGGAACTATTCAAGGAATAAGAATATTGTTTGAGGCTACCACAATCTCTTCAGCCTTTTCGAACACTAGGACTGAGGGCTCAACCATCTACTCCATTCTAGATGATGTTTAAGCAAATGGCTGGGTCTCTATGAGATGAGAGATACTTGTAGAACTTGGGTTTGATAGACAGAAAAACATGTTTCAACCTCTCTATTATGCTCTTGCCACTGTCCTCGACAAATGTTTGCTCATAAAATCCTAGGGTCACGACAAAATAACAAAGCCTTAACTCTTTCTTATGGAAGCTATGGTAGAGGGACATGGCATTAAGTGGGTTATTGTCCTTGTAGAATGCATCAAAACTAGCATACAAAAATACAAAGAAAACTTGGAGTGGTAATCCTCACCTAACACATCACCTCATTATCAATCATTTTTTTGAGAAAGTTAAGAAGTATAGGGATGCCGACATGAACGAAGCCATCAATTCAAGCAAGTTTGGCCAATATCTTCCTTCCACCTCAACTGGAGGAAAAGGGTCCAGGAGGACTCGAACGCAAACGCTCTCACAGCCTGCACCTACAACTAGTTAGCCAGCTGATGCTGGTAAGCCAAGTTATCTATTGAGGACTCTGATGATGAAGAAGAAGAGGTTCTTATCCTTCAACATGTTCAGAGGACAAGTTAACCAGTTGCTACAACTCTCCTCTCTGCCACAGAAATTCTATCTGTGAAAGTTAAGAAGTATAGGGATGCCGACATGAACGAAGCCTTCAATTCAGGCAAGTTTGGCCAAGATCTTCCTTCCACCTCAACTGGAGGAAAAGGGTCCAGGAGGACTCGAACGCAAAGCTCTACCGCACCTACTGACTAGTTAGCCGGTGATCTTTGGTAAGCCAAGTTATCTATTGAGGACTCTGATGAAGAAGAAGAAGAGGTTTTTATCCTTTAACCTGTTCAGAGGACAAGTTAACCAATTGCTACAACTCTCTCTCAGCCTCGTCACTCAAAGAGGCAAAAAGTTAATCTCACCAACCAATGCTCACGTAAACCCTCCAACCTCTCCTACCCCTAAATCTCCATCACGAAATGAGGGTCCAATCAAATTCTTTCCTCCCATCCGAAACCCCACTTTCCATCCTCATCATTCTCCCTACCATGAAAGCCCAACTCCTATCCCTCACTACTGGGTATTCCCCATTGATCATCTTTCCCACGTTGTCCAGTTTCTTCTCAGTTTTCACGAGTAGAAGAAGGAAGATAAGCCTCGTGTGAATCATGTCAAGTACATTGACCATAACTACAAAAGGAGACCCTATCATGTTACTCTGAACCTGTTTGCTAAAGACATGATTGCAAATTATGGGAAGTATTTTGATCCCATGCCTCTTTTTTGGAACCCTTTCTACTTCTCTTGTGACATATTTGTCCAAAATGAGGTCATTTTCACAACTTGTAAGATCTATAAAAAAGTTCTTGGGCTGCCTCCTCTACCTGCTGATGACACACCTTCTTGGAAGACCTGCACTTCCAAAACATAATCTCTTGAATCAAGACTGGAATATTCCCTCAGTTGTACCAGACATGCTTGCAGAAATTCAAAGACTGGTCATTAAGTGTGTACATGATGTTGTGATCAAAACCATACGAAGTCGTCTCGGTCTTCAATAAAGCCTGGCTCTACCACTTGGAAAAGCTTCTACTTCTCAACCTCCTTATGTAACCGTTCATCTGATATTAGAACTAACTCCAGCTATTGTGTGACACCTCTTGGCTAGCTGACACTTCTATTGCCACTGACATTTGTGCCAACTTTCTCGGTGAGGCACCTGATGAACAAATTTGGTGCCTAGGCTATCACTCTTAAAACTCATGGTCCTTTATCTCAACCTTTGGTGGAATCTAGAGATGATCTTCCTCCTCAGCAAATTATACCTGTTGAACAACCGTCTGATGTCCAACCTAGTATCCACGTTGCTTCCCCCATTGCCCCATTTGATGCCACTAATGATGTACAACTTACTTTACAAATTCCCTCAACACACTTACTTTCCTCTGGCTCCAAAACTCAAAGCATTGGAGTTCTGGCCTCCTTCTCATCTTGTTCTTCATCTACTGTTGCATACTCCAAATCAGTCGATGAAGGGAATGATGGTGATGAAGAACCTTCTGTCACCTTATCTGCTGACAACGTTAGTTCTACAGACACATATATTCTTTCTCTCACCCATTTAAAGGCTGGTTCATCAGAAAAAGCAACATCAGCAAGCCATCATCAGATCCTCTTTCTCCAAGCCAACTGGAAGAAGATAATCTTTCTTGATCTTTCTCCCGAACCACAATCATTTGTTTTTCCACCTCCTTGCCTGATATCTCCCCTTCACTATCTAAGGAGGAGAAATTTGTAAATTATAACATGTTTCCTGATGCTGCTCCATCTCCCCCAAATAATGATGCTTGTCCTTCTGCTCCGTCTTTAACAAATATCTCTCTTGCTGCTAAATTGGATATTCTTCACATACATCATCTGTACATGGAAGCTGCTCTAAAAAACCACTCCCAGTGCCAGGTTTCATCCATACTTCCCAATCTACGAGAGATCATAACTACTAAGGTTCGGGCTACTATTGGTTCGGGTGCTTCTCAAGAGGCAACCATGGATGACTGGAATTCCATCTTTATGTATCAAAAGGAATGGGCTGCCAGGGATATCAATGCTGAAACTCTTATGCTTCAATCCATTCAGGAGGAGAGGAAGCACAAAGAAAAAGCCAAAGTATTTACTGTAGAGAATAAAGAGCTCTGAAAAATTCTAGGACTTCGCGTGTTTGGTGAAGATGTCCCTGTTCATGCTCATGCTCATACCAATGTACCTGATGTTGCCTGCTGCTAATCCAGCCAATGAAGATGTTCCTACTGTTGCTAACATTATCCCAGCTAGCAATCAACCAGCTCAAAACGATCCAGAAGAAGGATCTACATCATCTCAAGACTAAAACAATCTCTCTCAAACTCTTTTTTATTTTATTTATGTCTTAAACTCCTTAAAAAACTTATCACTTTTAAGGTTGGCTACTATTATCAATGTGATGTATCTAACACCTTCTGTATGGTTGATTATCTAATTCTCTTAATCTTAAATATCTTGATATCTCTCTACTTAGGTGAATTAATTTAAGAAAATAGAAGGAGATTGTTGAAATTGTTTTGATTTGTTTAAAACCATTAAGATTAAGATAAACGTTAATATTAGAATCTATAATATTATATTAGAACAATTGATTATGATAAACTCATCGTTAGCTAGCTTTGCTTAAGTCTTTAATATATGAAGCCTTATTTCAGCTAGTAAATAATTGCTGATCTTATTGAAATGTCAGTTTATTTCCTTTTTATGCATGAACACTTCCTGACTCTTTCAGTGTTTGTGTCTTGATAGAAGCTTCATTTGTTATCTCTCACATAGAATGTTTGTGAGATATCTTGTGAAAGATACTCATCCGAATTATTAATTCTTTCAAATTCAAATGTATTTCTAATGGACTGAAGCTCAAGAATTCTTTATACATGCACAGAAGCAATTTGAAGACATACTGAAGCATTCAACACTCACACAAGCTATTACTCTCTTGAAGTGCCTCATCATTAAACACTTACTAGATATCATTTATATTATTATTCTCTTCTAGTTCTTGTTTAAGACAATCATTGTGCTATGATTCCTTACTTCTTTCAAATTATAAAGGAATCATTGATTGTCCTATGAGTGTGATTGATTCTCAATCATGCTCCCCAAACACTGGTCTTTGTTGTACAATGATTCATTAGTGATCACTAGATTATTAATAATATTAGTATACTTCAAAAATTCAAATTTGACCAACTTGGTAGTAGACGTAGCAGTTTTCCACTGCGAACCATTTCTAATACTTTGTCTTTAATATTTCAGCTTGTGTAACTGTTCTAATACTTAATATTCATTCCTTATTATTAAGTGATCAAAACAAAACTCTTTTTAAGCTGACAGTGTCAGCTACTGCCTACTGACCTAAAACAATTCAGCTTCATCAACTAGCTGATAAAACATCAACCAAAAGTTTTATTTTTTAAGCTTTTCAAAATAACCCTTAAGATTTTAAAATAGTATTCACATCCTCTAGTCTATTTATTTTGAACTGGACTTATAGTAGTCTTTTCGCATTTAAAAGTGACTTTTTCGATTAAAAAATTAAGGCTTCAATCGTAATTTGGTCACCCTACATTCACACTTTTTGCGATATGGTGACTACAATTTTTTTTCTTTCTATTTGATCATTGTACTTGACAACATATTGCACGTTCATCACTCCATCCATTTTTTTGGATGGAAAACATAAAACAATTGTAGAAATCCAAAAATACCATTGGGCTTAAATCGTAATTTGGTCACTCAACTTTTCAACTTTTTGCAATAATGTGTCTCTACAATTTTTTGTTTTCAATTTAATCATTGTACTTGGCAACATATAACACGTTTATCACTTCATCCAATTTTTTGGATGGAAAGCTTAAAACAATTGTAGAAACCTGAAAATACCCTTGTTTACATTATCAACCATTTTTCAACCATGACAACACCCATCGCTTCAATGTCAACAACATCAACAAAGATACTCAGAGGGGCCAAATGAGTCAAGCCTGAAATATAATTTGGAGCTAATTGAAAACAAAAACACACTCAAATGAACATAGATTTGTGGGTCAAGTTCATAGCCAAACTCGACGATTGAGGGTTGACTTGATTGGGGGAAAGATTGAAGATGAAGGCTAATGTGGTGGCGACGAAGATGAGGTGGTTGACGCAAAACCCGGCTCCAATCCGAGATCTCTATATTACATCTATATAGCTTGACCCCAATATTGAAAAAAATTAAATTTAGAATAGCTTCAATATTGAAAAGAAAAGTGCCCTTTCGAATCAACTAAGGTATTTGACATGTTTATCCATCACTGAGATCTTTCTCGACTTTGCCCACTCAGGAAATGTCTGATTTTTATACCATAGATCTCCATCTTCTACGATTTTTTGAGGGTTAAGCTTGCGGTGAGTTTGGATTAGTAGCATCATATAGTGGTAAGTGAGGGCGGTGGCAGAGAAGAGGAAAAGGGAGCCCATGAGCTAGCTGGTTTTCTTGAAAATGTAAAGGAGGCCTAAGACGCTGTCACCGACGATGGAGATGAAGACGTTGGCAAATGTTTTAAACTGGGAGGAAAGAGGTAGGTGGTTGGGTATGCTGGTGGAGAGGAGGAAGGGGTGGCGTTTTCTTCATCGGAGAGATTGGGGAGGGTGTAGGTGGATGAGGTTGGATTTTCTTAACTTTTGTCAAACACCATGGTTTCTTGATTTTTGTCAAACATCATTTCTTCCCACTTCGTCTATATATATATATATATATATATGTGTGTGTGTGTGTGTGTGTGTGTGTGTGTGTGCGCGTAATCTTTAATTTTTCAGACAACCAAGAGGCAAAGTCTCTCTTTAACTATTCTAAAATTTTCAAATTTGAAATCTTCTTTAAAAAACACAATGTGATGGCCATGGTGGAATGAAAGGTGAAAAAGGGTTACAGTAGAAAGAGGCTGAAATTTTTTTTTTTTGGTAGAGAGTCACCTTATTGCAAAAGTGGGGAAGTAGGCGTGACCAAATTACGGTTAAGCCAAAACAATTTGATTTTGTTCAGAGGGTATTTTAGTCTTTTTAAGCATTTCCATCAAACATAACAGACAAAAAATGACTTGAGTGACCTTATTGAATGTCCAAACGAAATATAATGACTACATTGAAAAAAAATATTGTAGAGTCACCGTATTACAAGTGTGAAAGTAGGTTGACCAAATTGTGATTTAAGCCAAAAAAATAAAATAGGGTAGTGTATCGATTGAAAATTTATCAAAGTGGGCCAACCCGAATTTATCCAATTTAGGGCTCGTTTGGTGCAGCGTTTTGAAAACACAGCTTTTTCAAAACGCAGCGTTTTCAAAACGCAGTTCTATTTTTGTAAACACGTTTGGAAAATTATTTCAAAACACTATTTTTCATATTAGTTGAAAACGTAGCATATTTTTAAAACGCTACAAATTGCGTTTAAAACGCACGTTTTTGCGCGTTTTAAAACGCTGCATTGAAACACTTTTAAAGAGAAAATGTTGCGTTTTTTATCAGCGTTTTGACCAAAACGCTTCACCAAACAAGCACTTAATTGGAATAATTGCGAACCGGTTCTTTTTTTTTTTTTTGAAACTATAACTGCTCCAGTGCCCTTTTTTTCTTCCCATCGCATAAGTTCATTTTCGTAAAATTCTTTCTCAAATGCCCCTCTACCTGAAGACAAATAAACATAAACCTACGGGATCTTGCTCATTGAGCTTTGGTTCAAGGTCCCATTGTCAAAGACTTTGATAAGAGTGAATTCATCTTTTTTATGCATCGACAAAGGGGACTTCCATTTCTCCTTATTTCTAGCCAAAAGTCAGCTTAGCCTTAACTTCCATACTTTTCCCCCTTTCTTTTGGCTAGAACCTTTGAAGAAGAGTATGATCGCCCCTGATATTTATTCTTCCTCAAGGAAGGTATTCTATAGCAAGGCACCCTCGTCTCGAACAAAAATGGAAGGCTTTTTTTAGCCTTAGAGCTAAGTCAGTCGACAACAACGGTTATGGTTACGCATTTTGACTAAAATATAAAATCTAAAACAACGAAATCAATTGGGGATCGTTTTTAAAAGAAATTCATGTTCGCCGCTTCTTAATGGTAGGCCTTTGCCATGGAAACTGCTATAGACAGTTGCAAACTTGGCTCCTATATGTTCCTCTCCCTTCTTAACAGGTAAATTTAGGATTTACGATGTACAATTAATCCTGATGAACACTTTTTATTTTCAGATGCACAAATTGGCTACCCTTGAAGAAAAAATTCGATGCACATTTTTTATTTTGCAATGAACAATTAAATTTCGATGCACGATTTTGATTTTGCGATGCATAATTAATCCTGCGGTGCACAATTTTTTTTCTCGATGCATGTGATACCCCTAAAGAAAATTCCGATGCACACTCTTTTTTCGATGCACAAAATGGATTACCGATGCATAAAATTGTATTTTCGATGCAATGCGCCTAATCCAATTATTAAGGATATCTTCATCACTTTACCTCCAAAAGTGAACTGTACCGTTCAATAATATTATGTTGGCATTAGAGGTTGAATTTTATCAAAAGGGACCGGCCCGGTTATGAACCTATTTATTTCTAAGATGGGCCCATGGTAACTCTGTTCATGATCCATTGCATCTGTTAAGAGTGGAAAAGTGGGCTATCAGATCAATCGAAGTACTATAAACTCTATTACTACTAGGCCAAGCCCATTACATCAGGACAATTTAAGGCTCCTTACTAAACAGAAAACAGTAATCACAAATCTGTATAAGGTAGGCTGTCACTATCATAACCATGTCAACTTCTCAAGGTGTTTTGTTATAAGAAATTATTGGATTAAGAATTTTAAATTTTTATTTTTAATGCTGAAGTAAATCGGTAGAAAATAATAATACCAAGTATTTGGACGAATAATGACTATATAATAGAAAATATAACTGAATAAAGTAAAAGGAACAAATGATTTCACGTGGTTTAATCCACTCCAAGGTAAACAACAACTTCACTATAAATGATGAGAAATTAAAATAGAGAGTTTTCAATGTACTCACCTTACCTAGGACAAGGGTTATAAGGATTGATACGATCCCATAGAGTACAATACCTCTCATAGTCCAAAATAGTCACACATTATTTTGTCTAACAACGCCAAGACCTCGAGACCCTCGACCACCAATTGTATCGTTGTCGTCCGTCTCCACTTTTCTATCACAAACTCGTTATTGACACTCTATCTATGTGGCATATACATGCCTATAGGTCATGTTCATAAATATTATCACTAATTAAGATTAATATACTCTTAATCCTTTAGCAATTTATCAATCTTAATCACAAAAGGATTTGAGATATAAATATAACATGTTTGAGTGTGTGAAAAGTCAACTGTGAAGCCCCATATCAACACAAGTCGCGGCCATGTGAAATCGAGGGCCCAATGCCGATTACGTCGAACATGGCCCTTCCTTTGTATGTATGTATATATATATATATATAATTTAATGGGCATAATGCACGAAAAAGAATCCAAGTTCCATTATCACACAAAAAACAAACAAACAATTTTCTTATTTACCATGTACATTTTCTCAATTTTAGTATTAGTATATGTACAATTTTCTTTTCCATTAAAATAAATTAATCTCAAATTTTCAATGCAATTCAAATTACTCCAGAAATGTCTATATTTTTGTTAGATAGTCTAACTAGCAATTTGAGGTGAATAGGTGATAAATCATATAATCCAAAATTCCAAATTACAAAAATGACAAAATTACTAGGTAAAATGTGAGAAAAACAAAGAAAAGTATTACATACTTTAATACTTAAAGCAATTAAGAAAATTAAAGAAAAATTGTCAAAAAAAATAGAAGAAAACTGAGTAACAAAGAAGAGAGAAGTAGTGAACTTATCGTTGTGTTCGTCGTTATCGCCCTCAGGCGAGCGTGGAGGTGGAGCTGTATTGTGATGCTGTGGAGTCGGCGAGCCACGGTGGTCCGTTGGAGGAGAGGAGAGCTCAAAGCAGGTGCAGAGGTCGACAGTCATCTTCTCCAACTTCGTCTTCACGTCTCGTCGTCAGACCGTGGTCGTCTTTGACTCTTTGACAGTAACCTTAACCAGTTTGGAGATGGAGATTGGAGATTTATAGTGGACTGTAGAGCTGTTTGGTGCTTCCCGCTTCTGTGCTTGAGATAGGTAGTTTAGGGCTTCAATTTTTTTTAAAAAAATAATATGAAGGGTAGCTATTGAATTTGGAGCTCAAAAAATTAGGTAATTTTTTTGGGGCTCCAAGGCCATGGCCTCACATGTCTTGCGTGTGGGCCGGCCTTTGAGCCACGTGCTCTTTAGTAGCTTTCATGCTACACATTTCAATTAGGTATTTGTGTGTAGACAAAATATGTAGAACTTAATTTGTCAGTGTAGATCAAGTTAATCCATGTGATTGCTTATTGTGAGTATGGACAAAAGAGTATAGCATAAGGTTGGGCAATTCCAATCAATCTAAGTAAGGTAAGGGGAAACTTGTACTAGTCATGTTAATGGAACTAAGGAGTAACAATTTTGAAATGAAATCCAAATGAGAAGAGGGAAAGTATATAAATAGAAAGGACAAACATGCACGTGAATCTACTCATCTTAACATCAATGGGTTTCAATGGTTTGGAGTCCATTCCCATTTCCCACATGGTGTGTTTGTTAGTGATGTTTCTTTGATGAAAAAGATGGCTATATATATTATAGTCATTATTTCATATTCAGGTCACCACTTTGCTTGAATATTGTATCATCCTGATTTCAGGTGGACCTATAGTCTCTTTATTTATTTTGATTATTTTATATTTTTATGTTGAAAAAGATATAGTCCTTCCAAAATTGTCATGGTTTCATAATCATATGGTTGCTTGAAACTCAGTGATACATTCAAAATCACATTTTTTAAAATTTGGGAGATGTCACAAGAAACATTGTGAATATTAATAAAGTAATAGCAACTATTTTATGATGTTTCATTTAAAGAGTCAATTTTATAATTAATGAACTACTAAAAACGTCATTTTCTTAGAACAATTGATTTTCAAACGGATAATTTTTGTTCAGAACGAAAGAAGTATGATGTATGGTGTTAAAGTGGATATTTTTCCAACGACTTTAGGACGTTAGTATTTCAAGTTCACGACCATTGAATATTTAAAACCCGCTTTGTCTAAAAGGCTAGTAAAAACGAGAATTTGACTACCAAATGATTTAAACAAATCTTAAAATTTCTGAAAATTTATGGATTGTGGTAAATATTCAAATATATTTTCACTTTTTCGGATAGTTTATTTTCAAAATAAATTAACCGAATGATGAGTGACGAAATTCAATCTTGGTCTCGTAGAAACAAGACAGAACGCGATCGAGAAATATAGCAATCATATTTGACTTGGGAAGATCAAGTAGCAGGACCACTTTACTAAATGTGTTGATTTTTCCTCGGAGACTTTATAATTCTAATTTTGCAAATCAGACCTTGATTTCGACCTTTTCTTTAATGCAAAATGTCAGATGCCTCGATGAAAAATTCTACTTCCCTCCGTTGTCAAATAATCATCTTCTTTGATCCGGTACTATCTAAGAAAATAATATTAATTGACTGTTGTTATATATAGTGGAAGACTTTGCAAAAAATTACAGAGAAGAGAGAGATTAGGGCCAACAGACTCTTAAAAATTTATTAAGTCAACTTTATACACGTTCTAAGGTTACAACTATATATACAGATACAATACCAAACCCTAAGATATCTAAACAAGGGAATAGAGAAAACAATTTTGCTGCACTGATGCGATCACATTGCTCCATTCGATGCAACTGCTTTGTTAACGGATGCAGTCGCATCCCTTCCTGAGAACGATTGCATTGACGACAAAAATATCATCTGGATTTCTCCCAAAGTAATACGGTTGCTTTGTCCTAGGATGCGAGCACTTCTAAATGCAGTCGCTATGTCCAAGCATGCTGCGACCACATTCCTACGAAAAGCCCAAAAGTCTGTACCGGAGGACTTGACATGTTGCCACGGTAATCGAGTCATTCTGTTCCCAACAAATGTATTATAAATATTGGTGTAATGTGTGTTTTTCTTTAATACCCTTGTGCATGTGATAACAATTAAAGTATGTAAAAAAGTAAGGATAAAGTGATAAAAGTGTTTTCCTAAAAAAATTTATGAAATAAGACAATTATTTTGAAAATGACAAAAATAAAATGAGGAAAATTATTTAACAATAGAGGGAGTATAATTATTCTCCTTTTGTTTTGAGGGTAAGCCTCATGTATGACCGTCTTACAGATCTTTATTTGTAAGACGGAGTTCTATTCTCTTACATCTCAACCTACCAATACATGGTAAGTTGGTTAAAGATGATCAGTCTTACAAAAAAGATCCGTAAGATAGTCTTACCCAAGTTTTTACCTTGTTTTGAGGCTGACTTGATACTGTAGAAATTCACACTACTTATATATAACGACATGAGCCTTTCATTGATAAAATCACCTATTTAAAAGGTTTACAATTAGGGTTACAGTTGAATAATGCTTTACATAAGTAAAGAATAATAATAGAAAACTACCGTTATATATTAATTACAAATAAACTAAATAATGCACATTATTCTTTAGTATGCCCCCACAAGATGGACGCCCGTGAGGAGAGACCAATCTTGTGAAGTAACTGCTGGAAGCGTTGGCGAGCAAACGACTTGTTCAGAGCATCAACCAATTGATCAACCGAGGAGACATGGGAACCCCGTAGGAGCTCGTCTTGAACCTGTTGCCGAATGAAGTGAAAGTCTAGTTCCACATACTTTATGCGAGTATGGAAGACCGGTTTGGAGCAAGACTAATGATGGCGCCCACATTGTCACAGTATATGATGGGTTGAGTGGAGGAGGTGATGCCTAGCTCGCCGAGGAGGTACACAATCCAGTGGACCTCGGCCGCAGTGGCAGCCACAGCTTGTTATTCAACCTCAGTCGATGAGTGATCAACAATGCGTTGCTTCTTGGAACTTCACGAGATCGGGTGGGTTGCGGCCAAGGTAAACTACATAGGCACTTGTGAATGTATAGTCATCTTTGTTGCCCGCCCAATCGCGTCAGTGAATGCATGTAGAGCAAGTGGAGACTGTCAATGAAGTAGAATACCAGTATCAATGGATCCACATAGATAACAGAGAACACGTTTGGCCACATTCTAGTGCTTGATGGCCGTCCAATGCATAAACTAATAGAGTTTGTTGACCACACATGCGACATCAAGGCGAGTAAGGGAAAGATATTAAAGACTCTAAATCACAGCTCGAAACTCTTTGGGGTCGGTGAGAGCAGTGCCTGACTGGAGTGTTAGAGAAGGCGAGGTAGCGGGGGGAGTAGCCACTGGGCGAGCATATGTCATGCCCGTGCACACGAGCAGATCTACAATGTAACCGCACTGGAAGAGTAGAAGATCACTTGGTCGCTTAACTATTTCGACACCAAGGAAATAATGAAGTTCACCAAGGTCCTTGAGCGAGATGCGAGGAGCAAGTAGAGAGATGAAGGTCTGGACGGCAGCGGGCTAGTTCCCGGTGATGATGATGTCATCCACATAGACAAAAAGATATATGATGGTGCCCCTATCATGAAGGATAAACAGTGACATGTCGGCCATCGAGTTTTTGAACTCGAAGACGAGAAGAAACTGTCGCAGCCCATTGTACTATGCTCGGGGAGCTTGTTTGAGACTATAGATTGCCTTGTGAAATTGACAAACATGTTAAGGGTTGTCCTTCTCGATGAAGCAGGAGGTTGAGCCATGAAGACCTTCTCGGATGGAGTGCCTTGGAGAAAGGCATTGTTCACATCCAGTTACCGAAGATCCCATCCTCGGCATAAGACCAGCCAGAGAACTAGTTGCACAAAGGTGGGTTTAACCACCGAGCTGAAGGTTTCATAATGGTTGACACCTGTTTGTTGGTGAAACCCCTTGGCAACAAGGCGAGCCTTGTAGTGGTCAATGGGGAAATTAGCATGTCGTTTTATGCAGAAGATCCATTTACATCTAACGGTATTGCGAGCCCCCACCGAGGGACCCAGATCCCAAGTGTCATTCCGAGTTAGAGCATCATATTGTTCAGACATGGTCTGGCACCACTTGGAATCTTTGAGAGCTTGAGTGACACATGTTGGTTCATTGTCCATTGCTACTTGAGCCGAGAGACTGAGTTTGGTGAGAGTCTTGTAAATGTTATACTTTGAGCGAGTAACAATGTAGGAGGTATCGGTAGCAGCGGGCACAAGAATTGGGCATCGGTCACTGGAATGCCCTCAGGTTCAGCAGGCACTGGATTGTCCATGGCCAGGTTGCAAGGTGCCAAGAATGAGCTAGCAGCGGGCATAGACTTGTCCTCAGGCAGGGTGCTAGGTGCCGAGGAGGGTTGAGCAATACACACAGGGTTGACAGCGGGCATAGTACTGACTGGTGAGGTTAGTGTATAGGGGAGCTGAGATCAACCATGGTCTGATTAGTGCGAGGAGCAACTGGCGTGGAGTCACCAGAGTGAGCAACAGACGATGTGTATGAAGTCAGGAGAAGTTCATGTGGAGGCAATTAAGTGGCTCGAATGGAGTCATCAGGGCGAGCAAGGTGGGTGTCAAGTGTGTCCATGTGAAATATAGACTCAACAAACCAAACATGACGCGAGATGAACAACTTGGTTGTGCTCGAATCATAACAGAGATAAGCACTTTGAGTGAGCTAGTAACCGAGAAAGACACATGTAGTGGAACGAGCAACGATTTTGTGGGTGTAATATGGGCGAAGCCAAGGGTAGCAAAGACAACCAAAGGCACGAAGTTTTGAGTAGTTATGAGGAGACCCAAATAGTTTTTGATAGGGTGAGAGTTATTTCAAAGTTGATGTGGTTAGCCGATTTATGAGATAAGTCGATGTTTGAAACGCAAACGACCACGAGGGCAGGGAAAGGGGTGCTTTAGAGATGAGTGAGAGGCCGATCTCAACAATATGACGGTGATGACGTTCCAAGAACCTATTGTGTTCCGGAGTGTGGGGGGCGAGGTAAGATGGGAGATGCCATTAGCGGACAATTAAGCGGCCAAGCCAGTGTCCCGGGCAAGTCCAGTGTACTCTCGACCATTGTCCGAGTAAAGAGTAACAATGGTCGTTTTGAAATAGTTTTTGACCAGGGCTTTAAAACGGGGAAAGATGGTGGCGACTTCAGACTTTCGTTTGAGCGGATAGAGCCAAATGTAAAAAGTGTAGTGATCAACAAAGATCACATAGTATTTGAAGCCATCAACAGAGTGAAGAGGGGAGGTCTAAACATCAGTGTAAATTGTTTGAAGCGGGGAATTAGACATAATAGTATTTTGATGAAAATGAAGTTTCTAACTTTTATTAAACAAGCAATCATTATAATTAAGATATTTATTATGAGCAGTGTCTATTGTTAAACCTAGGCTCGATAGAATCTGACATTGGACGGGTTCAGATGGATGACCAAGCCGATTATGCCAGTCTTAGTAAGATACTTTGGAACCTACACTGGTAGAGTGGCGAAGAGAGAGGGCTGTGGTCGGCCATTCATACACACCATCTTTCGATTGCCCGGTCAGCAGTATGCTCCATGTGAGTAGATCCTTCACATGAAAAGAAGATGATAAGAACTCAATGGATGTGTAGAGAGTAGTTGCTGAGGTCGCTAGTGACATGGTGATAGGTACCACTGTCAAGAAGCCAACTCGGTGTCTTTGTGTCCGCTGCGATCGCTAGATGTGCCTGCGGTTGTCACTTGGGGGGAATTTGCTGAGTAGTAAATAGCGGGCTGGGGCGTGGTGGCAACCAGTTGGTAATTGGGGCAGTGAGCAATCGTGTGCCCTGTTGGCGACATCCTTGTCACTTTCCAAGATATGGATGCTGTGGTCGATGAGCTGTTGCCGAGGTTACGAGGGCAATTGCCGAGCAGACAAGCTGTTGGTCCTTAGGGCAGTAAGGTTGGTCGAAGCAGGATGCGAGAAGGACGCGAGCTGGGACTGCTTGAGAAACAACTCGTGGTTGATGAGTTTTTCATGATGCTCATCAAACGAGATATGAGTCTCCCTGTCTTCGACCACATCAACAATGTGGCGATAGTTATCATCCAAACCCCCGAGGATGTTCTCAATGAGATCCTCATAGTCGAGTGGTTTTCCAAGAGTAGCAAGCTTATCAGAACGACCTTTGACCGACTGCATGAATTCTGAGATCGTTTGAGTGCCTTTGGAGGCTCGCTTGAGGTGATCCTTGATCTGCTTGATATGATAGCGAGTAGGGCGGGCATATGTATGAGCGAGGATCTCCCATCCTGCCCTAGTGGTGACAGCCTGCTAGATTAGGGAGACAAGGGGAGTGGAGAGGAAACCGACAAGGGCTCCAAATAGAAGCTTGTCGTGTCGAATTCAGGGTTGATAATTGGGGTTGGGTGTTGGGACATTCTTGGATGTTTGAACATCTTTTGAAAGGATGATGGGAGGTTGACACGTGTTTGAGCCATCTACAAACTTATAGATGTCATAGCCGATGAAAGTTGCCTCAACTTAGAGTTTCCAAGTGATATAGTTTATGGATGTGAACTTAGTAATGTTGTGGTGGGAAATGTTAATGAGTTGGAGGTTTGGGTGTGATCAACGGGGTTTTGAATGGTGAGGGCATGGTTGCCGGTACCCATGGAAGCAAAGATTGATTGGCGGCGGCGACGGTGGTGAGAAAGAAGGATTTATGAGCAAGACTTTGATAACATATAGAAATTCATAATACTTGTGAATAACGACATGAACTTTTCATTAATTGAATCACCTATTTAAAGAGTTTACAATTAGGGTTATAGTTGAATAAAAATTTATATAAGAAAAAAATTATTATAATAAAAAACTACCTTTATACATTAATTACATATAAACTAAATAATAAACATTATACTTGCTTTATTGTTTATATTATAGTATTGAATTTAATGAAGAAAAAAGCCTCACTTCTTGTTGTCGAGATAAATGATTAGAATTGTGAGTACGTGACAACTTAACAAACAAAGCTACTGCAATAAATTTAGTTATGAAAGGTGCCCACATTGAGTTGAACCGTTAAACTAGGCTTTTGAGTCTAGTCCGTCTTTAATTCTAAAAGAAGGCCTCGGTCCACATGGTTATCCAAGCTTGTAACCACTCTTGGTACTATCTTAAAATTGAAAGATAGTGACTTATAATTGATTGTAATTAATAGCACAAGTTATCCGAATAAAGTAATTATTTTTTTATTATTAATATCAAGGAAGACGGTGATATTATTAGTAACCTCACTTTAAAAAAATTAAATTAACATTTTTATCTCAAAAATATCCTCGATATATAAGTAAGGACACTAATAGTAATGCTTATTTCAAAACGCAGCATCAAATGAGACTTAAGTTTGGGTAGAAAAGAGTCGTCAGAAATTAATTGGAGTAGATTTTAGTGGTATATAGATCTGAAACTTCGTTAATCATGAGTCGTGAGGTCTCTAATTAGCCTCCAATATTTAGTCTGAAAGGTCAACCCTTGAGCTTAAATTTGACTGTGTGTCAACACTACGAGCTTGGAGGGAGAGAGTGAGAGAGATAGGATTTGGGTGTTATATACTCCCTCCGTCCCTAAATTATCGTCCTCTTTTTCTTTTTCGTCCGTCCCAAAATAATTGTCCATTTTTAAACTTACCTTTTTAGAACATCACTTTTACCACTTTACCTTTATTTTTTCATCCTACTTTAATTATGGGCCACATACATATGGGCTTTAAAGGAAACTACACATTAAATCAATATTAATCATCCAGTCAAATATGTTTTCTTAAACGGTGCGCCGGGTCAACCAAGAACAATAAATTAGGGACGGAGGGAGTAGTATGAAAAGATGTATGAGAAAAAAATAGGCCCCCATCCCATCCCATCCCATGCATCGGCATTAGTTAATCAAAAGTTCCAAGAAAATAGGGAAAATTGGTGGTGGTCCAGGTCCAGGTCCTACTAATATTCATTGCACCGTTTGAACTCATTTATTTCCAATCTTCCTATCAATACCATCCTCCTACTTTCTAAGTTTTAAGTGTTCATACGAGTGAATAGTCCAATCAATAATAGTCAACACTCAACAAGGCTTTTAGTTGGTATTTTATTTTCTTCCTTTCTCATATCTATTGACCTTTTTGCTTTTCTCATAAGTCATAATGTGGACAAATCCATACTTTACATTATTCAATGCCTACTCTTGACTAATGTTTCCTCAAATAATTTGCAAAAATTAACATTAAACCCCTTACAAAAACATGAAAGTAAAAAGTTAGGGTATTGTTCTTAAAAAAAAAGTTTCAAAAAAATTATTTTGGGATAGACGTAAAAAAAAAAAAAAAATTTGGATGGAGTCAATAATAATCAAGAAACTGTATAAATTTTGTAATATTTTTCATAAAAATCGTACTCAATCTGTTCTAAACAAATAATCCACTATTTTATTTTAAATGTTTCAATTAAATAATTCACTTTTCATAGTTATGCCTAAAATTTGCAAAACTTTTCAACTTTATTTTTCGCTTAAACTATAAAAATCTTGATTATACTCAAATATTTTTGTAATTGTAACCCAATTTAATATAACACTCATATATCTATTTAAAATTAAACTTTTCAAACATGAGTTATTTTAGTGGACAGATGGACTAGTGAGTCAGAATTAGATTTTTATTGATCTAATCCAATGGATCTATTCCGATTATGACACGTGACCAAATAAAATCTTTAAAAAAAAATTCTGTTATGGTAATCCATAGTCAGATATAGATCTTTTCTTTACTGAAAGCCAACAAGCAAAACCTAACAGTTAAACTAGAGAATAATTGTGTGAGTGTGACTGAGGCATGGAAAATAGCTTAGTAGAGTGGTAGAACGTGGATTGCCAAATAACAATTTCAACTGGAAAATAATTGTTGGCAAAGTACTCGCTCGCTCCAAATGTCAAACTAATTATTTTTTAATTAAAATATTAATATATAAATTTTCCTTTTTTTCCAAAATTATAAAACATGTCATTCGCTATATTTTTCAAATTAAAAAAAATACACTTCAAGTTCTTAATTTATAAGATAATCAATTTGACTTTAAAAAGTTAAACAATGACAATACTTTAGGAATAAAGGGGGTATAAATACTTATTTCTCGGAATCCTTAGTGGTAGGACTTAAAACAAAAAAAAAAAAACCAAAAAAATAATTAATTAAAACCAATAAAATAATTTATTACATACCTATTTGATTTAAAACCAAAAAACAATCTCAATGGTAACACAAAATCTAACACATTTATATACTTCACTATCTTATCTCCATTAATTTAATATTTTTACAGAAAAATGGTTAGAAAAACTTGAAAAATAATGGAATTTTTTTTTGATGTCCAAATGAAATAAACCAAATCTCTATTTATAGGTAAATATGTGTATTTTAATTCAGGGAAAAAATAATTTTGTAGCTAAAAATTCGTCATTAAAGACAATAAAAAAATAAAATGATGACCAATAAAATATTGACACATGGAAAGGGGAAGGAGGCTCATGACTTAGAGTTTAAGCCGTTTGGTTCTTCCATTGATTTCAAATCTTCCTTTGATTTTTTAAGATTCATTAAAAATCTTCGTCGGCCGTATTAGTTATCAAATGGACAATTTCAAAAGATCAACATCAAGATAAATAAATAACAAAAGTTAAAAATCTCACGTGAACGTGAACATGAACATGAACATAAGAATGTATGCACAAACAATAGTTAGTTTTTTTTTAAGCATCGTTCCTTCAAATCCTGCATCGTTAGTACTTAATTATGCACCGTTCCATTAAATCTTGCATCAGTATATAAAAAATTAGGCATTTTTTTTAAAAAAATCATACCTCACTGTTAGTTAATTAGACATCGTTTCTTAAAATGACGCCTAAAATTTTTTGAGCGGCGCCCAATTTTTTTTCTTGCGACGCTCAGAATTTTGAGCTGTGGCTTTTGCATAGCGATGCCCAATTTTTTTTACCGACGTACAAATTGGGACAATGACTTTGTGTGCGTGTCTTTCCTTCATTAAGGGTATTTTCGTCGTTTTCCCCCCAAAAATGCACTGTAGCAGTTTTAAAAAATAATTATGGAATCTTACGGTTATAATTTCACCGCATGGTACCGGCCTAGTTATCATCCTTGTTTATGCCCAATAATTAATAGATGGGTGACTTTAGGGCTGGTACACTATATTGAAATTATAACCGAAAAAGTCTCATTTATTTGTTTTAAACAATTACAGTACACTTTTGAGGGAAAAATGAAGATACCCTTAATAAAGGAAGAGCGGGCGGACAAAGCCCCTGCCCAAATTTGGGCATCACAATTCAAAAATTGGGCATCGCTCAAAACTTTGGGCATCATAATGCTTCTGAAGCAAAAATTGGGCATCGATCCAAAGAAAATGCCCTATGATTGATGGTGATGGGTGCTTTTAACATTTTTCTCTTTCTTCCCCTCATTCTTCCCCCCCCCCATCTCTTTTCTCTTTCTTCCCCTCATTCTTCAGCCCACTATTTTCTCTTCCTTCTTGGTACAACACTCTTTTGTAAATGAAAACAATCGTTCCAGCAGAAGCAGAAATAAGAGTTGGAATTCCTTTCCCTTTATACATATGTTATTTCTATAAAAAAATTATCATCAATCTCACTCCATAAATTTTGCAACTCGGAGGCAACAACGCCTACATCGGAGGCAACGATTCTCAAATTGGATTTGCCTAAAAGCTTTGCTTATTCCTTTCAATGGCAGTACTCTTTTGTTAATGAAAGCAATCGTTCCAATAGAAACATAAATGAGAGTTGGAATTCCTTTCCCTTTATACGTATGATATTTCTAAAAAAACGATCATCAATCTCATTCCAGAAATTTTGCAACTTAATGCATGCTTGAGTGACTTGCATTTGGTTACGTTTGCAAAGATATCAAAGTAGTGGCCAATTGGTTTGCTCCAGGACTAGATGCAAGTGGAAATATGTTTCAGATGGCTGATTTATTCCTACATTACAGGTTCCAGTCGATTTCCTAACAAAGGTCATGACAACGACGCACATTTGAGGGAACGACGCCCACATCATAGGCAATGAAGCCCAAGTTGGATTTTCCTGCAAGTGATATCTTTGGCATCTCTGAGTCTCTCCCCCAACTTCAACCCAAACCTCTTGCTAAGTTGACGAATCTCCGGCTTACGATAAGAATAAGGTTGTTTGGAATGAAGAAAAATATTGTTCTCGTGATTGGATGGAACGCTTGAAATTAATATATATACATATTATAGAATATCTATTCAATGACAAGTTGTGACTGAAAGTTTTGCTTATTCCTTTCAATGACAATTCTTCTCTTTCGGAATTGGATTCATCATTAAAATGGTAGCTAAAATGGTGGCGTGGTTTTGGAATTGGAAAGAGAAAAAGAAACAGATTGATCGAGAGAAAGGATGATGATTGGTGCGTGGGTATTTTAGGATTTTTTTTTTTATGGAAAGTGGACTTTTGCAGTTTTTTTTTTAAATGGTAGCTGAGCGTTTACAATTCTATTAAACCGGCCCGTAATTCTTGCTTAATAAATCAGATCATTGATCTAATTTAATCCACTTTAGATGAGTCAAATTATTAAAGTTTTGATATATTGATTTGCAAATCAATGATTCAAACCAATGGATTTGATCCGATAAACTCAATAGACTATTGAGTAGGTCTTACCGTGGTACATATCATAACTGGTAGGAGGGAGCATCACTGTCTTATAGTTCAGCCTAATAACATATAATATATCGGGTCAGGATGATCTATTTAACAGAAAATACCCATAAAATGGTTTTTCCTAAACTTTTGCCTAAACAAATAAATCATATTAAATTAGATCATGATTCGATATAATCTATCCTCCATTGATAGGTGTAGGTAGATGTGTTTATAGGGCCGATGATCGCTTAAACCGAAGAAATCCAACGATATGTTAGAATTTTTAGTGGTTTGTTTAAATTGGATTTGACAGGATTGATCTGATTAACATTTTAATAAACGGAGTAAGGTTGCTTTTGTTTTTTACATATAATCCAACAAAACCTAACCAAACAACACACTTCATACTAAAAAATTACTCCCTCCGTCCCTAAATTATCGTCCTCCTTTCCTTTTTCGTCTGTCCCAAAATAATTGTCATATTTGAAACTTACCTTTTTAGAACATCACTTTTACCACTTTACCCTTACTTTTTTACTCTACTTTAATTATTGGCCACATACACATGGGCTTTAAAGGAAACTACACATTAAACCAATATAAATAATCAAGTCAATTGTTTTTTCTTAAACTGTGCACCGGGTCTACTAGGACGATTATTTAGGGACGGAGGGAGTACTAAAATACTTTGAGTGAAAACATAAAAAAATAAAATTGAATTGACTTAATCTAAGTAATACTTATATTATGACTATTAATTAAACAACTTGATTAATTGAACTCAAGCCAATTATGAAGTTTCAATCATTTGTATTTTGAATTTTATGACCTAGGTCATTGTATTCTTTTATTTGAGTTGATTACTTAAATTCGAATTTTAGATTTGATTATAAACATTTTAAATTTTTTTTAGGTGTAGTTGTGACCTGTTTAAATTGAGACAAAGGGTTAGCTTTTGCATTTTCAGTGGCCCGTTTAAGGCAGTCTAACTTGCAATTTATTAAGGATCTAAGTCGTTAGAGCATCTCCAATAGTGCAAATTCTTCTTCAAATTCTTACCTGGGTCCCACTGCCACCTATACATTTTAAAAATTTCTTACTCTAAGAATTAATCTTTCCAATAGTTTTCATTCTTCCTCAATTCTTATATGGGCTCCACTACCAAATCATCCACTTTATTTACACTATTTTTTTTTATACTTTGCAAATAAATTAATTAATACATATTTTGTTTTATAACTAAATTAATTAGTTTATAATTTTTATTAATATATTGTATGTTCTAATATGCAATATAAATAAATTAAACCATTTTTAATTTTAATTGTACTATTAAATATTACAAATAAACTTTAAAACAAAGATATTACTTTATAATTAAAATTACTTAAAGTCAAAAAATTACATAAAAATGTTAATAATTAAAATTATATAAAAACATGAATAATTAAAATTATATAAAAATGGGAATAATGAAAATTACATAAAAACTTTACATAATTAAAATTACATAAAAACGTTACATAATTAAAATTACACAAATTTAAACGGTCTCTTCACACTAATGGTTTAATTTCTTGATGAAGAATCCCCCCCCCAATGATTTAAATTCTTGCCTTAAATTGGAATTGGCTTTAAAAACATTCATTGTGGATGCTCTTAGGGTTGGATCGAAATCAATAGGACAAAGCCGATCAACATTTGTAGGTGTAAGCCCATTTTCATGTGACGGGGTTGGGGTGCAGAAACTAGCCGATGTAAAAACAATTAGGTCTAAGGGTCTACAGCATGTCCAACCAAAGGTATTGGACGTTTAGGAATGAATTTGATTTAGTCGATCATTAAAACTGTCTGTTGGCTTTGTCCAGCAATATGGTCCGCATCATCTAAAAACTTTATCATTGTATAATGTTTATATGGAATGAGTGATTTATAGAAGAAAAAAAGAGGAAAAGACAGAAAAATGGAGTTATGGTCTGGACCATCTAAGAACCTTACCATTGTAGAATACTAGAATATTTATATGGAATGAGTGATTTATAGAAAAAAAAAGAAGGAAAAAGACAGAAAAATGAGGTTTAACATTAAAACATATTTGTTGTAAACAAATTTTTTACCAACGTGGACAAAAGTCCATAAATAGATGAGTAATTTGTTTTTGATGTGGCTTATGATTTGTCACATAATAAACTATGAAAACACATTTTCATACATTTACCTCATGTAACAAAATTATTCCATATTCTTCGTATAAAGTTTCCGTTGGTTAAATCTAAGACCATGTACAATTGTACAATGGTCCTGACTCCTGACTCCTGACTCCTGAAGGGTGTTTCAGGAAAAGAATTGCAAACAATGGGAATCTTGGGGGGAGCTTATTTGGGAAAAAAAAAACCAATTTTTTAATTTTATTTTTCTAGTTTTTGGTCATTTTTATCCAAAAAAAAAGGAAGGAGTTTTTTATTTTATTTTTCAAAAGTAACGCATTTTCATTTATAAATAGAGGGTTCATTTTCATTTGTACATAAAATTAATTTTATACAATTGCATGAACAAAATTAGTCAATACTCCCTCCATTCGGGAGAAATAGTCTATTATTTCACTTTAGAATGTTTCAATTAAAGAGTCTATTTTTAAAAAGTAAGACATAAAAATGTCATTTTATTATTAATAGATTACGAAAAGTATTACTCCCTCCGTTACATGCAAAAAGTCCCCTTTTGAAAGTCATATTTTTAAAGAAATTACACTTTTAGTAGCTTATTAGTAATAAAATAATAATTTTATGCTTTAATTTTTTAAAATGGACTCTTTAAGTGAAACATTCTAAAATGAAATAGTAAATTATTTGCTCAACAGAGAGAGTATTTTTTTTAAAAATAATTTTTAAATAAAACTATTTAACTGAAACAGAGGGAGTATAAAGTTATTGTATTGAAGTTTATATTACCATTAAAAGGGAGTTTTTGTTATAAAAAATGGTCAAGCTTCCCGTAAACTCTCCCCACGATTATTCTTCCTATTCCTATTTGCTCCGGTGCTTGTCACGATTCATCACAGAAAACATTATTATAATCACATACTCTGTATTGCATTCCCAATCTCTTTATATCTTTACGGTAGGTGTTGAATTTCCTTGTTTGTGTAAGTAAAAAATGGAATTTTTTAGTAAAATTATTTGTGCTAAGAGTGATTAAAAACAAAAAAAATCCATGAATACTATTTTGGTATATTTTACTTTAACAATCTACTTTCAAAATCATGTCTATTATTTTCATAACATTTCAACTTTACATTTCACATTTGATATGCACATGTTGATTATACTCTAACGTTACTATAATTATAACGAACTCTAATGTTAATTTTATTTCCCTTAATAATTATATTTTTCAAATATGAATTATTTTAATGGAACGGATAGGGTATGTTATACACTTTCCACCACCATTTATCATAATAAAGTGAATATAAAAATTATGGAATTTTAGAAAGCATGGGGTATTTTTCAAAAAATAAGTGAATGTATTTTTGATATTTCCAAGCCTAACAAATTAAATTTTAAAAAATGAATATACTGAAATGTACATATTTCATGATATAAAAGAAATTAAATGAGTCATTCTGGAGTTTTATTATTGTTCAAACTTAGTTTATTTTTGCTTAACTAAATTTGAGTCAAACATATAACATGACAAATTAATACGGGTGAATTCATGCATCTACCGTGATGTCACGTGCAGTATTTTAAATTTTTTTATAACATGTCTACAAAATTAACATTATTCTTTTTTTTTTGCAGTTGAAAATATATCTTTTTATTTTTTATTGATAGTTTTTTCTTTCTAATTTTTTTTTTTGTTCATTTGCAAGACCATAATTTTTATTTTTATTTTGCCTTTGCCCCACGAAGAAAAATATCTAGATATGCTTCACCCACACGGAGTGTTTTTTTAGATACGTTGCTAGTAACATTTAATAAAAATTGTAACCCCACTAAATAAAGTTCTTGAATCCATTATATCATCCGTCCCTAAATTATCGTCCTTCTTTTCTTTTTCGTCGTCCCAAAATAATTGTCCATTTTGAAACTTACTTTTTTAGAATATCACTTTTACCACTTTACTCTTATTTTTTCACTCTACTTTAATTATAAGTCACATATATATGGACATTAAAGAAAACTACATATTAAATCAATATAAATAATTAAATCAATTACTTTTTCTTAAACTGTACGTCGAATCAACCCAAACGATCATTTAAGAACGGAGGGAGTAATGTTTTGGACTACAAAAAAAGAATAATATAGTCACAACTTTATCCGAAATAGGGATTGTAGAAGAAGCTCATAAGGAGAAGTCCAAACGAACAGGAGAAGGAAGAGGAGCTAAACCAGTAACCAAACAATCCAATTACAACTGAGTGCATTAAATGCAAACGCCACCTTACTCCCCAACACACTCTGGCACTATCATTAAATGCATTCTTCCGGTCCCCATCCATCCCTCTCCCAGTCTCCCTCCTCCTCCACTCTCTACTCTCTTCCATCGTCACCGTCACCGCCACCGCCACCGCCACCGCCACCTCCCACCTCCACCTCTCCGTCTCGGGCTCTCACTCTCTCTCACAGGCACACACACAGTAAAGAGTACATGTACGCTGTGATATAAAATCATTGATTTAGAGCCCGTTTTGTTTTCTGAACATGTTAAAATAAAATATGAGTGACATTTATACATCAAAAAGTTAATAAAAATTTGGGTACGACGATATTACGGATATTTTTTTATAAACGAATTTTCTTTATCCGATCCATCATGTATTAATGGATTGAGCTGTCAATGAGTGAAACTTCATTTTACAAATAAAAATTCATAAGATTAAATAATTGGAGACCAATGATTTGAATGAAAGATTCACAATCACCAACTGGTTCTCCATCTTTCATATGTTCCTCATGAAAATCTATGTCCACATCAAAAATAGAATATCCATTTTATAAATTTAATGAAATATAAGTGCCCCAACCATAACACAACTATTTTAAGGATAAAAGTAAAATGCAATATGTTTGAATAATTATATTTTATTTATTTTTTAAAATTCATAAGAAAACCAACACATTAGAATAAAAACATTTTCAGAAACAATGAGTAAATAAACCAGTTGCGTTTATTTTGATGCACTTTGTGTTAAAAGAAGTTTCTACCGCACGCAAAACACTTCAATGGTAGCCGGTAGGTGAAACAATTTAAAAATAAACTACTACTCCATTCATGTGGTTACAAAATAATTTAACCTTTAACTAATATGGTTACATCGCAAATGAAGGGTAAAAACGGAATACTATTAAAATTTTAAACATAATTTTTTAAAATAAATTATATAAGTGCAATATCATAAAATTAAATAACAGATATTTTTTTTTCTTGAAACGAAAGGAGTATAAAGTAAGTATTGTATAATTTTGCATGGTTTTTAGATCATTAAAAAAAATGTGCATACATTTACTGAGGATATCAACTCATCAAATAGCTCGAAATAAAAACTTCATCATAGGACATAAATAATTTATAAGTAGTGCTATATATATCTAGCGAGTATATAATTTTATGCATAAAATGATGTAACATTCTATGCATTATCTTATATTGCGTTTTATGGCTTTATTGTGAGTTAAAAAATAAAGCCAATATTTCGAACACATCATTTCGTACACAAAATCATATATTCATTTCGTTGCTCAGAGAGTCTATATTTAAAAAGTAAAATTATTAAGAGATATAAAACTGGTATTAGAGTTGATCATAATTACAAAAATACTAGAATATAAAGTTAAAATATTATGAAAATATTGTATATAATTTTTTAAAACGACTTTTCATTTGAAATGAGGGGCGGAGCTAAACGTTGCATGGTTGGTGCTCTAACCCCACTTCTAAATTCTTTAAAAAATAAATAAAATAAATCTCACGATTACATGTCACTCGATTACCCAAACTCACACACCACTTAATTCTCTAACTCATACCAACTCCATCGATTACTCTCCCCCCCCCCCCACTCGCACAATTTACTTGTATTTGATGATCAATTTGATGCAATTACCTATCTACTAGAACTTTACAACACTAAAATTTATCCAAGTAAGGTATTTAATTCGACAATTTCTACAAATTTCATGAAATAGTTTTTTTTTAAAAATCTCTTGTGGTTGAACTCTCTTAATAATTTAATTTCTAAGTTTTGATTATATTATATAATAAAAATGTATATATTTACATGCTAAGTTTTTAGTAACTTTATTTAGATGTTTCGATTTAATTTGTATACATTTTGGTCTTAAAATTTTAGGCATTGATATGTTTAGTCGTTAACTTAAAATTATTTCAAAATGCAGCTCGTTTTTTGAATGATGTAAATTGTTGAAAATTGTTTTTCCTTTTGATTTATTCAGTTTCTTTTCTAAAATTATTTAAATATTAGTTCTCCAAAAAATGATGATTAATTTTTTTTCTAACATTGCTCATAACTTAATGAAGAAAAAAAAAACACCCCATTCCAAAATTTCACATAACCAATATCAAAAAAAGAAGAAAAAACCTTTCACAACAATATTTTATGGCAAGAAACAAGCAGTTTAATGCAGCTGCCAAAGAACAAATACATAAGAAGGTTAAAATACCTAGGCAATGAACATTGAACGAGACAACCCTACACTTCCTTATCCCACTGCAGTCTCGATAATCATGTGCTTCTTCAACTGGGTCAACCGAGTCAATACCCGAACCACCACACTTGCCCTGCGTAAAGAAACGTCCCTAGTTCTTTCCACCGGGCAAGGGTTTTCGATGTGCGGTTCGTTCTTGACTCACACCCCAAAATTAAGGGTTTTGAATCTACAATCACAAAACAGACTTGAAAAAAACCTCTCCACATCTTTTGAGGCAATACACCAACCAGTATACAAACATTTACCCGGAAAAATTATTCAGTATGGCCGTCGCACCTTACAAGTCATGCACAATACAATTGTCACGAGAGAGGAGCGCATGGTCATACTCGATAATTTCTCCTAGTCAAAAGTAAGATTCATAAGGTCCTCGTGATAAGCACGTGACCAAAAATCAGCTCTCACATTGAAGAGCGGCCTTGATCTTCTGAACCGTACATGAGATTAGATTGTTGACCGTCTCCACGGACTCTACAGTGAGCTTCGCCGTAGGAAGGCTATTAACCAAGATTTGAAACGCAACAGTCAAGAGGGACCCCCCAACCCTTTGGTTTTGATCTCCATTCCGATTAGGAGCTCCATCGTTACCAGACGGCCCACGAGAACCAGGCCCATCGGGAACAATTGCAAATCCCGATGGTAAAAGGGCCACGTATGCGGAGTCTCCACCATTCATCACCACGTGCATTGCCGGAATGTCAACGGGCGCGTACACCACAAGCGAACCAGCCGCGTCTATGCATGTCTCCTGCAAGATGAGCATGCTGCTCTGGCCTGGGTTCATAGACTGCAAAGACAGAAAAGGACTCAGATTTGTCCATTAATCACCTAAATAAGTAAGCCATTCATTTCATTGTTTTCATTCAGTAATGACACGTCACTGTCGTCACAGTGTAATTGAGTCAACCACTTTGAACTTTAACCTAAACGATGACATCAAGGACTGATCCATAAAGGTTGCAACTGTCGCAGGGTTTGTTTTGACTTTCTCACAAAAGAATACGTTAAATTTAGACAGTGCCATCTGGGAATGTCCTAATTCATCTTTCCAAATTTACCCTTCCAAGGTCACCATTATCTAAATCCAATCCACTATTTTACTACTCCCTCCGTATCCACTATTTTACTACTCCCTCCGTCCCCAAATTTACTCCATGCACGAATTAATAAAAAATAATTGATTTTATTATTTATATTAGTTTAATGCATAATTTTCTTTAAAATCCATGTGTATGTGATATATAATTAAAATAATATGAAAAAACAAGGGTAAAGTGATATTCTAAAAAATTAAATTTTAAACTAGACAATTATTTTTGAACGGACGAAAAAGGAAAGGAGGAAAATAATTTAAGGACGGAGGGAGTACTTTTTTTTAATTAAAACACGAAATTCCAAGACAGCTCAGCCACAAACATGAACATGAATGAAAACACAGTGTAAAGAGGCGAGAAGAGAGGTTCCGCCCCGGTGTAAGCATGAACATGAGCTTCATTAGTTTATGACGGATGGATTCACCGTGTAAACTATTATTGCTGCAAGGAAAAAATGAGGAGAGAGAGGGAGAGAGAGAGAGAGGGAGAGAGAGAGTACACTAGCACGGAGGAGTGAGACACAGTTGCCGTGATCTTGGCCCTTGGCAATGTGAGCCATTTCTTGCATTGGTCCACCATTAGATAATATATCCCATTCGCTTCGGAGCCTTTCATCTCGAAGAAAGTCAAAGAGCCTTTGAGGAGATACGGGAAGCCAAACTGAAGTTGCTGCGCTCAAGACAATACCCGGTGGCTCACCGGGATCGTCTACGCTCTGCCGTGTCATAACACGAACGTCCTCGTCTACATTGCTAGCACATAGCTTATTCCATTTGTATACGGTAGAAGCACACACCCCAGCACAAAAATTGTCAGTCATACGTTGTGCTAGCTTCAACATGCTTTTCCTCCCACCAGCAGTTATTGCTACATCAAATGTTTTAAATTAACGACTGAAAAAAAAAAAGTTTGAACAAGCAAATAGGCTTGCGATTAAAAAGCAGAAGATGCTTTTTTGGTTAGGTTACCAGTGTGATCTCTTGTTGGCACTGCAGATGACATAAGGATGGCTAGACATTCACATTGTCGTTGTAGTGTGGCTACCCATCTTTGAGCCCCAAAGCCCATGCCAACACTGATCAATGGCCGGAAGAGCTGGTGAACTGCACTTTCATCGTATTCTGCATGTTCTACCCATGTAACCTGCACATTGATTGTAGTGTCCAATTTTTTATTGAACCTCCAGTGTTATGTAAACAACACCAATTGAGAAACATTCAACTTTTAATAGACTGCATTTAACATTCAACTTGAGCATCTTATAGAAATTAACCCCCTCTTGATGTTTAAGCATGTCCCATACTGGTGTGGTTAATATTGCTTTCATAATCATAGAATATTGATGACATAAGAATCTATTACTAACAAGGAAAAGGCTTTCCAAGTCAAAAGGCAGTACAAAATCTCCATTTTCTTAGTGTAGCAAAAGTACAAAATCTTAGTGATGTGAAAATAAAATATAATACATGATAATGACAACATATCGGGAATGGCTCAAGAATGGGTTGAATAAGCGGCATGAAATAAACATAGAACCCTAATGAAGTGGGCATATATTAAATTGGTACATTAGGTTTATACACGAACATAGTTGCCTAGTCATAGCTAATAGCCAGTAGCCAGTCTCGGGGTTTGACTAATAAGTCTAGATTGAGTAGGAAAACAAACACATAGTCTAGATTGAGTAGAAAAACAAACACATCATATGGCTGGAACCAGGTAATGAACAGATGCTTGAATTAAAATACAGCCAAAGGGTGGTCACCGAGACAGCATCAGAGATTGGAATAGAAACATCAAAATATAGTTTTATTCTATCAATGTTTGAAGATTGCAAAGCAATTTTTTTTTCCGAATAGATATGAAATTAATGTGTCCCAAGATGGAGAAAATAAGAGTAATAGAGGCTTCTATTCATTATTTAGAGTGGATAACCTCGATTCACCACAGTACTTCACAAATTAAATATAGATTTATCAGATTTTGTGATTATAATATGATTGGGCACTAAAGGAAGCATCTACATCAATTAAATAAGATTTAAGAAGGTTCACTTCGACTGAAAAAAAATTAAAATATTGATTGGGCCCGAAACCCATCACTTGGGAATGTGAATGCCAATGGCCTTGACTGATAATTTGCTACCCCAAGCAACATTTATTTTTCCAGACTTGTGCCATAAGCAGGTAGAGGTGTACTTTACTACAGCTTCACTCTTGATGAAATAATTGTGCTTTTTATGGGGATTCCTCTATGTTTGGTTCAATTAAATGTGCTCAGCTAAGTTCCAAGGTTGCAGTTACTTCAACAAACTCATTAAAGGCTAGAGGGCAAGAACACCTGCTTGGGAAAAAAATCAATAAATGCCAAAGAAAACAAACTTTGGAGCTGTGCGATGAGATGCAGGTAAAAACTAAAATGGTAAAAATATGGTAAAGTAGAGATTACCTTGGAGTAGCCATTCGGCATATCTTGCACTACACAACCAGACGGAAGCCTCCGGCAGCACAGATATGTCGGAGTGCCGGACGGGTCTCGGATGGTATCGATAGATACATCGACCACAGCCCAAACTCCCTCTGCATGCTGCTTGCAGAATCGAAGGAAGTTGACGTCTCGGACAGGAACTAATGGGGAAAGCACTTGAAGCTCAGCATGCATCTGTTTGAACTTAAAAGTTCATTAATTCTCCATTTTTAAGGGAACAAACGGAAAAACTAGAAGAAAAGAGCATTATTACCAGCTGAAGTGCACCATTTCTGGTTCCTCCCATACCACTTGATATAACATCAGTCGTAGAGGTTCTAGCAATCATACAAGGAAACATCTCGGCCCATTTATTCTGTGAAAGCATAAGATCCAATTAATTACTCTCAATCAATGTTAAAACAAAGAGTACTGATGATAATGCAATAATTAAGAACTGAAACCAATAATGAAGTCAGAAATCAATCAATGTTAAAATCAAATATTTGAATGTTTCAAAAAATTCAACAAAAGGAGTTTAGTTAAACAATAGTCATAACTTACCGAATCCATTAATGTTTCAACAAGAGCCAAACTGTTGATGATAACCATACCAGTCTCCCTTGAAGCCTCAGTGACAAAGCCATTAGGTTTCAAGCCAATGCAAGGGGTAAAAGTTCTCAAATATTCCTCCTGGTTCATAATTTCTCTTCCCCCTTCCAAGTTCCTGAGCCATAGAGGCTCATTTGTCTGTGCCATCTTCACTAATTCATCCATAGCAGCTAAAGCAAGCTCTAAATACATAGATCTCTCCAGCGATCTCTCAATCCCATTCACATTACCAGGTGCTCTAGTAGTAGGTACAACTGACAAACCACTAGACATTCCAACAGCAAAATCAGGAGGCCCCAAAGGCAATGCTGTGGTGGTTGTACTCATTCCAAAATTATTTACTCCGACACCAAGTTCTAAGCTCGAATTAGGCATTGGCGCCATGGAAGTAATGGGACGGCCCAAAAACTTCCCAGCAAGCGCACAAACACGATCTAATTCGTCCTTTAGCCGTGCATTCTCGATCCTAAGGTGTTGTTCTTCAACAGATATGTCACCAATCATTGCTGGTCCACCGCAATTAGTGCAAATTGGATTCCTCATTGCTTCTCTAATCGACATGTTTTCAGCTCGAAGCTTATCATTTTCTTGTCTAAGTATTGAATTCTCATGGCGCTCAAGTTGAGTCTGTTGCAACGCAATTGGAAATTTATCCAAGTCAATCAAAAAAAATCAAGAAGTCATTTTCTGTGACTAGTCAACTTTATAAGCACTTACCTTCATTTGGGTGCGTCGATTTTGAAACCAAAACTTAACTTGCCGAGTTTCCAAACAAAGTCTTCTGCTAAGCTCCAATCTTTGTTTCTCATCGGGATGAGGACACTCCTTGAAGAGACTAAAGACCCAGAAAAAGGAAACAAACTAAATTTTAAATCAAACACAAGAACAAATCATGGCAGAATGACAAAAAATCATGAAATGAGCAAGAAGACATACGCCTCAAGTTCTTGGATTTGCTGAGGTGTGTGACGGTGGTATCTCTTCTTTCTGGGCGGTTTGTCATCAGCATCCTGATCATCGCCGGAAGCACCATCCATGTTATCACTGCCAGATCTGCTCTCATGCTCTTCTTCCCGACTTCTTCTCCCACCACTTGTCTCATAGTTTTCAGGCATTCTTGGCACTTCACCTTGACCCTCCATACTAGTTTGCTGCTCCCAACAAACACCAGAGAGGGAGAGAGTAGATCAGTTCAAACAACCCAATTTTAAAAACATACATATGCATAGAAAGAGAGAGAGAGAGAGTGCGTACAAGGGCAAGAGATAGGCCGGGGGAGGTGAACATGGACTTGGAGAGAGACTGAGTGAGAAGTCGAGGTTGAGCGATTGCACCAGTGGGCATGCTGTTGCTATGGCCGTAAGGTATATCAGCAACAATTCTAGCACCACCACCGCCAGAAGAATTCTCCAGAAAACCCCCAAAACTCATGAAATACTCCTCTCTTTATTTGAGCACACGCAATGGATTTCCACCAAACCCTTCTCTCCCTCCGCTTATTTACCTCCTTGATTTAATTTCCTCTACAAATCTAGAAAGCAATCTTCCAAACTTAGTATTTATAACAAATGCAATTCACAGCTTAAAATTAACCCCACACCACACCCATAAATTATTATCATCCAAATTCACAAAACCGATGAACAAAACAAATAACAAACTGGGTATTTCCACAAAACACAATGTTAGACCCGAATGAAAGAAGAAAATATCGAAGAGAGGCAAGGGAGACACAAGGACAAATCCAAATGTCTCCAAACTCCCTCTCGACGGAAAATCAAGAGAAAGAAAGAGAAAGAAGGCAAGCAAATCAAAACCCTTTATTTCTGCTGCTTAGCACTTCCTTCTCTATCCTCCTCTCTAAATCTCTCTCCCTCTCTCTAGAAATACAATCTTGCTCAAAATGAAACCCTAGCTGCTAATGATGGTGGTGTTGTTTCTATCTCTTTATCTGCATGAGGGAACGATCATGAGCTTTGTGAAAAAAGGCCTACAAAACAAAAAAGTGGAAGAGAGAGGAAAAAAAAAGTTTTTTTTGTTTGAGGGTATGAGGGAAAAAGGTTGAAGATAATACTCTGAAAAAATTGTGGAGTCTTCGAAGCCTTACATATACATACAACCAAAAAGCCTAGCTCAAAAGTTGGGTTGACTCTCTCACTCACTTCCCCCCTCCTTGTTCACTCTCTCTCTCTCTCTCCCTCCAAAAATCAACTGTGTTGAGAAGTAAGGACAGTGAAAAAAATGTGATCCCCTTTTCCCACTCCTTTTTCAAAGTTACAGAGAGAAAAAAAGATAGGAAACGACAGTGCTTCTTCAGATCCGTGGCGTTTTCTCCATTTTCTCTCTCTAAACGAATCGCTCTCTCTCTCTCTCTATATATATATATATACACATATATATATCCATGTATATATACATTGGGATCTGTATTATATACACAAAGATTACACGTTCAAACAGAATTCAACTTGGTCTATATCTACAGTATATTAATTTGAACCGCTGAAAATCGACAACAAACTTAGTCAAAGTTACTATTAACCTGAATTGAAGAAGATTATATGGTTAAATTGGAACTAAATTATTAAACTAGAAACGTATGGCTCGTACGAACACGAATCCAACAAGATTATATGGTAGATTGGAACTAAACTAAACTAAACCCTAAACCCAGGGCTCATATGAACACTGTTCCACTATTTCACACACACAAACACGAATATAGTCACACACACGAAAACACATATATACACATACAAATACATGTACTCGTACACGTATACGTATAAATTAGCGCAAACACGCATACACATAAGAATGACTGGGACTTACCAGGGGGTGACGGTGGCCGGATTATTACTAGGAGGAGGTCCAGGACATTGACTATTGTATGTGTGTGTGTGTGTCGGCGGGGGACTGTAAAAAGAGGTTGGAAGTACGCGGTTGATTTTAATCTTTTAGCCGCGCCGTCGGTACATTGTCGCGCGGAAGACGAATAGGCAAGATTGCACGAAAAAGACCTATTTACCCTTTCCCTAAAATTGCTTAAGGGTAAATGCTAGTACTTCCTCAGTTTCATATTTATTGCTAAATGTATTATCTGAGGAGTATTAATTTTTCACTTATACTCTTTTATGTAATTAATTGATTGTAATTAATAGGCTTGACTTTTAATGATTTATTTTGTGAATACTTATCTAGTTGGGGGCATGAGAGGATATTTGACAAAACACACGTAATTTCTTTATTTCGGGTAAAAAGTTAACAATTCTATTTTTAAATATTTCACTTAATAATCAATTTAAAAAAAATTTAAATATAAAAATATCATTTTATTATTAATAAACAACTAAAATTAACATCTTTTTATAAAAAAAATTGCCTTTAAACGGGACTCTGGAGTATTTTACTTTATACTCCTTTCTATATAATTAATTGGATGTAATTAACACTCTTTCATTTAAATGGAGTATCTTATGAATACTTCATCTAATTAGGGCTATAATAGGACATTTTTTAATTACCTTCCGTAACACAATAATTGTTGTTTTAGCTAAAAACATCTGTTCTAAAATAAGTTTCGTTTTAGGTTCCAATGCATGTTTTTGCCTAATTTACTCTTTTTTCCCCAATAGTTTACTACCCCTAAAGTTTTTTTCTCTTCGAACTACTCCTAGCAAAAAAAAAAGAAGTACATTTGTCAACCTACAAAATTTCTACATGCGTGTCCATTACTCTAAAATAACACTTGTATAGTAGAGTTTAGATCTCATGTACCACTTGTGTGTACCACTTTTTATCTCAATAATTACATCCTAACTATTGCATCTTAATCAATGGTTGAGATGAAAAATGGTACACCAGTGATACACATAAGTGATACAAAAGATCTGAACTATGTATAATGTTCGTTGGAATCATTTGCGTTTGTGGGTTACCGCATTTAAAACATCAAAAATTGGAAATTGGATAATATAAAAGAAACGGAGAGAGTTGAGAAATTGGACAAATATAGAAAGTAAAAAAAAGGATATTCTCCCTCACATCATCAATCTCCTAAAATGGTTAAATTTTAACTTGTCAAATTTTACTTAACAAGCGAAGTTTGATTTGAATTTATTTCCTTTTTTATTTTTTTTCAAATTTAGAAAGCTTTATTGTCGGTGATTGTATTTGTGGGTCAGTGATTTTCTTATGAGATGCGAAAATAATATGGCCAAGCATGTAGAAAGAAGCTCCAAATCGGAGCATCTTGAAAAGTTTCATTTTGGAGTGTTGTCTGAGATGCTCCGATTAATCAGGTGTTAGCATAAATAAATAAATAAATAAATAAATAAATAAATAAATAAATAAATGTCACTTTTTAAACCAATTTGTTAAGCAAGAGAAATTTGGGTTACAAATTTTATACTCTATTCCTTCTTAAATTATTGTTCTTTTGACTTTTTGAATCAAATCAAGTGTTTTCTAAATAAAAATTTAATGGATGTTGTTAAAAAATTTATGAAACACGTAATTTGTTGTATTTAAAAAGTACTCAATTATCTATTTTATAATTTAAAATATTGTAAAATATACACCAAACTTACATTTAAAAAATATTCATTTAACTTAAAAGGTCAAAATATGACAATAATTTAAAAATGCTAGGTGTGTTATAGTATACCCAATTGCATTAGTTGATACTCCTTCTATTCCAGGTAAAAAGTTTCGTTGGAAAATCATTTAAAAAAAAAAGATTACATTTTTAGTAGTTCATTACTAATAAAATGACACTTTTATCTTTTAATTTTTTAAATAGATTCTTTAAATAAACAATTAAAATGAAATAGTAGACTTTGCATAAAACGGAGGGAAAATAATTTAAGGGACCGATCCATAATTATTCATACTTTTTTTCTTTTCGAAACCTTAATGTTTAATACCCTCAAACAAGTTCAAGATTTAGAAGTTCGTGCGTGACTTATCTGGTCTAAAATGATTACGTTGTTGGGTAAAACAATTATGGTAAAGATGGCTGGCCAGAAAGGATAATTTTAAGGGTATTTTTGTAGTTTATCAAGGTAAAAATATCTAATATATTTTTAATAAATTGTTTAAACGACTATGGGGAGTCGTTTAAACGATCATGAATTTATGTAAATAACCAAGATGAGTTGTTTAAACGATTTAAGAGAGTCGTTTTAAACGACGATGAATTTGTGTAAACCATCAAGGTTAATCGTTCAAAAATCTTTGGAAAGTCTTTTAAATGATCATAAATTTACGTAAATTACCAACGTGAGTAGTTCAAAGTCTTTATACATATAGAAGGTTGTGTATAAAAAATGAACGTGTGGAGGATTAAAAAAACTTGTTTAGTCGATTAAAGCAAGTTGGAATCATAGCTACAAAATGATTAGGACCTTTTAGAAGTTAATGAGTTTTCAATCATTATCTTAATTAGCACAATATAAGGTAAAAACTAAAAATGAACGTTTTCAATTGGGTCAGAGCACAATAAATTACTATCATTTTCTCTTTTTTGTTCCAAAGTAATTAATATTAATGTCAATTACATTCCCCCTCCATTTAAAAATAAATGTCGGGTTTGACTTTTTTGAATTAAACTGATTTGTTTTTCAAATAAAAATTTGATGTAAAAGTTTTTTTTTTCTTTTTTTAAGTAATAAAACACATACTCTCTTTGTTTCTAAAGAATGTTTTCACTTTTTGTATGTCTAAAAGCATTGTCATGTTTATAAACTTTCATTTTTAAGAAAACATTTTTATAATTTATCCTTATTTTTTTATTTTAATTATATAGTAATATTATAATAGAGTTAATTTGTTTTTTAATCTGTTTTCCCAGTCATATAGGATAATTATTTAGGGAACATATGAATAATTCATAATATTTAGATAAAATTACAGGCCGGTTAACTTTTTAAAGTTTATAACCCCTTTAGTCTAATGTTTTTTTTTAACAGGGAAAAAACACTTTTGTAGCAAAATGACTGCGATACTCTTAATGAGCCTGGGGCGAGCTACGTTTTTGTATCGCGGTTCATAAATATCGATTAAATTTATGAACCGCGGAGCAAAAATTAATGCAATAAAATGTATGAACCGCGATTCAAAAATAAACTAGGGAAATTAAGTTTGAACCACGATGCAAAAGTTAATGCAATGAAATTTATAAATCGCGGTTCAAAAATAGACTAGGAAATTAAACTTTGAACCGCGGTGCAAAAATATTATCTAATTTATTTTCGCACCGCGATACTAAAATATAAATAACCAGTTTACATCATTTACATTATTCTTCTATCTCCTCAATCGTAAACCCTCTTCTTTCTCTTTCGATCCCCGTTTCGTTGTGCTCAATCGTGATTTTCAAATCTAAAGTGTGTTCTCGGAGTTGTTGAAGAAGACGATAACATTTTTTAAACAACATTTCAAAAAATAATTTTTTACGATTGAAAAAAATAAAGGTGCACTTTTGAGATTTGGACCGACCAGAATTTTACCTTAATATTTATTGGGCAAATATTGCAGTTGCGCTTGAGTCTTCTCGTATATGGTCTTCTTGAAATTGTGACTTTTCTGAATTTAAATGCCTTTTTTTTTTTTCGTTTAAACACATAATTTATGGATTAGTAAGTTTCTTCAAATGGACGAGTAAGCGTGCATCTCACGTGCTCACTACTATTGTTCATTTTCAAATGAGTCCCTAGGGTTTTTAAAAACCCATAGGCCTTCTTCCACAAAAAAAAAAAAAACAAAAGGAAAAAGTAAAAAGAAAATAATAAGTCAATCACCTCACTGATTGAATAGACTAGTCTTGTCGGTTGATTTGGATAACATTTTTCAATTCACCTTCACATTGTGAGACCATATTTCATAATACTCCCTCTGTCCCTAAATTATTATTCTTCTTTCTTTTTTTATCCATCCCAAAATAATTGTTTAATTTGAAACTTATCTTTTTAGAACATCGATTTTACCAATTTACCTTTACTTTTTCACTCTACTTTAATTATAGGCCACATACATATGAACTTTAAAAAAACTACATATTAAACCAATATAAATAATCAAGTCATTACTTTTTCTTAAACTATGCGCCGGATCAACTAGGACGATTATTTAGGGACGGAGGAGTATTATTCTTCTGTACAAATTAAGAACATATAGGGTTTGGTGAAGAGGGTGGAGAAGCAGCGTACAGGGGTATTTTTAGATTATTTTTTTTTTACATTTTATGATGATTAAAGAAAAGAAAGTTGGAAACGGGTTTAATACAACAAGTTATAAAAACTTAAACTAACAATACGAAGGCACCATGTTTTTGGCATGACTCCATCATATATAACCTACAAAAACCCATTAGTAGAAAAAACTACTGGATAGAACAATGAAGAATGAGAACCAAAGGTATAAAGGCGTAGTGACCCAAGTCACAACTTGCCATCATCGGCCACGAAGGCCTAGGCTTCGAGCATCTCTCGACCATGTCCATCAGAGAATTCATCGATTTGAACACTAGCACTATCTGTCCAAGACGGAACCCAATAACCCGTCACCACGACCAACAAATTATAGTGACCCCAAGCACGGTCGGAGTACTCGCATAACCACCCGCCACCAAACCCAAATGCATATCACTCTCTAGGAATGAATGTGCAGAAGCTCTCAAAACCTGCTCTCTCTCACTTAATTGAGAGAAGAATATATATAATAGGGTAGGAGGGCATAAACGGATCCATAGCAACTACTCAAGCACCATGTTTGAATAGACTAGTCTTGTCAGTTGATTTGGATGACATTTTTCAATTCACCTTAAGTGGTTGACTTATTATTTTGCTTTTTTTTCTTTTTTGAGGAAGAAGGCCTATAAGTCTTTTTTCCAAACCCTCAGGACTCGATTGAAAATTGTGATATGAGTTAAGTTTGAAAAAAAATTCATTTTAATCCTTACTAAATGCACATAGGCAACTTAGCGGTATTTTTTTAATGACATTTATCAAAAGAATTTTTATTTATTATTTTTTAATGCCTTGAAAGGCTAAATTATATATATATGATGCCTTTGGTATGACTCGAATAATTGATGCCTCACTTTGAAACTTACCTTTTAGTTAACATCATTTTTACCACTTTACCCTTACTTTTTCACCCTAAATGATTGGATAAGGCTTTAACAACAACGAAGGCTTTAAAAACTACATTAAAATCAATATCTAAGTAACTCGAACACAACCTCTCTTAAGCGGTATTTCGTTAATGACATTTATCAAAAGAATTGACACTGAAAAAATTTAATACTTAAAGAACCCAAATTTAACAAAAAATTGTTAAAGAGACAAATTTTGAGAGACCTAGAATCAATGGACCATTTCTGCGCTTTGTCCTTTAAATTTTAGTAAAGACTGATAATCTAAGCATATAATGTGCATTCAACTACTCTACTAATGAATGTGTTGCCTGAGATTATATGAAAGGAACCATTTTAAGAAACTTTTTTATCCATAATTTAACAGTTTGTTATAAAAAATTATGATTAATTTGATTCTAGTTATGGGAGTAATCTAAAACCAAAATATTCAGAATTTATCAATTATTTACTAAATTGATCACATGACTTTATCGTCCAAGAACATGTGATATTGTCACATTAAAAACCTATAAAAAGAAAAGGCAAACATATTTAAAAGGTATTGAGAGCTTTGATGATGTTGTGCTTAAATTGAGGATGACATGTCACATGTCACATGTCCCAAATGATTTCAGTCAAATAATATGAAAATAGTTGCTTCCACTTTCAGGTAAGAGTGTGGCAAATTTGTGCATAAATTAATGTGACCAAAGTCACCAAACTATGAACAAAAATAATACTGAAACAGACATTTTTCAAAATTATCAAATTAAAATACTAGAGAATATAGGATAGGCCAGAAACCCCCCCCCCCATTACTTTTCATGGGGCACCCGTGAGGTCACGACACACAAATATCATAAAAATCTTGTTTTGCTAACAAATTGAGCCCTGAAATTTTTACTATCAATCAACCAACAATTTACACTTTTTATTGCCTCTTAAGGTTCGTTAGCCAACTCGACTTGATCAATTAAGATGGTGAGTCATTTGAATATATTGAATCGATCTAATTAATTAACCCGTGAGATCTTATAAACCAATTGGGAGGTCATGGTCAACTAAATTTTAATGGGTAGATCTCTTGTAACACCGTTTTACGTAGGGGTGTAAGTGGTTTGGTTTGGTTTGGTTTATACCAAAACCACAAACCGAAAGTGGCCCAAAATCTCAAACCGAACCGAACCAAGTAAGATTTGGAACCGAACCGAACCGAACCACTCGGTTTGGTTTGGTTTGGTTCGGTTTTGTGGTTTATATAAATTATTTTTAATGAAATTAACCAACATTAAAAATAACAATAAAAATAAGATTTTAATTTGGAATTAACATCAAAATTAGGAAATAACCTACTAACAACAAATTATCATAAATAAAACAATACAAATTCTAAAATAAACACAAACAATTGAAAAAATAATAGTTCTCCAACAATCAAAATTTTGTTTGGTTTAGTATGCGTATATATATATATATTATGAATAAATCAAATGTTCAAAATAGTTAATAAATGTAATATAATATATATTATATAATAAATAAATAAAAATATATTGGTTGGTTTGGTTTGGTTCGATTGAACCGAACCGAGGCGTGGTTTTCTATTTTTGAAAGAACCAAACCGTCTTCGACCAAAACCGAACCAAACCGACTGGTTTCGTTTGGTTTGGTTCGGTTCCGTGGTTCGGTGGTTCCGACTTACACCCCTAGTTTTACGGATCTTAATTCGTAAAATAGAGCTTCACTCTCTCACAACTCAACCTAACAATACCAGTGGACTGAGTAAGGAGGATCCGTCTTACAAAAAAATTCTTAAAACCGTTTTATCTAAGTTTTTGCCAATTTTAATAACGACGCAACGGAAATAATCAACAGGAACTCTTTCCACGAGAAATTTCATAACAAAGCCTATGACGACGTTAGGGTTTCAAGTACAAAGGAAGAAAACAAGAAAGCTCAATTTTATCAAAAAGCTGCTGAAATAATGTTTTAGAAGGTATTTATATGCCCATAACAAACCAAACTCTAAAAGAAAAAGAATTAAACAAATTAAACGAAAAAGTCTGAAAACTTCAAAGCTCGTAACAATGCTTAAACAATGTTTTTTGGGCTAAAAACGAACTCTTCGCAAGGTAAACCCAGTGAGTCTTGTAGATCTCGTCGAGAGCTTCGATTGATATGTGATAGTCCCTGTAGTTCATCCGGACACGAAAGTTATACTCGTAAAAGTTATGCCGACCGTTAAATGATTTCTACTAATGCATAACGGAAACTAACGGAAAATTGTGAAACAACCCACCGACCCAACTTTCAGAAATTACCGCTGGACCCCTTGAACTTCGAACTCTTCCCTAACACATTGCTCAAATACATCTCAACTACCTATTCTACATCAATATAGTCTCAGAATTGAAGTAACTAATTTTTTTATAATCAATCTAGGACCATGAATAGTCTTAATTCATTGCAAAAAAATAAAATTAGATGTAAAGATATAGGTCAAGTATGAAAAGATAGAAAATTAAAAGGAAAGTCAATGAGAGGTACCTTTCTAACTTTAATTAATAAGATTATAAACTAAGATAGATTCCTAACACGTGAATTTTTCAAAAACTATTTTAAGGTAAAACACAGGTTAGCTAAATACAACATAATCTTTCAAAGTATAATATTTGTTGGCATTCGCACACAAATATATTTTGAGTTTTTATTATTCTGAGGCATTGATTTTAACCTAAACTAGTCAATTGCAATTAAGAGATACTTAATTTAAATTGAAGTGAGTACATAATCAACAAAATAAATAAATTGAATTAAAGGAACAAAAAAATAAAGGAAATAACTTATCATTAATGATTTACTGATATCTCCTATATTGTTACTAGGATTCACGAAATCTAGCAATATCTCTTGAATGTATTAAATAAACTAATATAGGAAAGAAAATATCTTTTTTTATTTGTCTTAACGTAATATTTTAATTAATTAGAAAACTTTCACCGATAAATAACAAAATGTAAATATAAATATAAACCAATTAAGACGCAGATGAAAAATAGAGATTAATTTAAATAACAAAACAATGTAATCAACTTTTACCAACTAGAGCCTAATTAACTTTTACTTAATCATGGCGAGTAGTTATGTTTGGTAAAAATGAATTCTGGTCGGTAGTTAACTTTTCAGAATATTTAATCCTGACTAGTAGTTATGTTTGATAATACGAGTTTCAAAAAAATGAATCAAAAATAAAAGATGACAAAATTAATCGATCTAAGTCACTCTTTACTTAATTAACTGAGAGATAAAGGATGAGTTTTATTATAATATAGATTGTAACGCCCCAAATTTGATACCGACACCGCGGTCCCACAATTTGACCATGTCACTAACAATCATAACTTAAATCATAAATGTTTTAAATCTCATAATAATTAAAACTTAAACATCCTCGACTAAAGTAAAAAATAAACCCAAAGTAATTTAATACAAAATCTATCTAATACTTAACATGAGTTTATAATTTATTCAAAGTACTATCAAATGATTCAATAAGAATGACTAGATCTAAAATTCTTGTAAACCGTCTTCTTGATATATCCGAGCCGATATCCTCTAATAAATCTTACACATTTCCTGAGAAAGAAGAGTATGAAAATGTGAGCGAACAATGCTCAGTAAGATCATATACAACCCCTCCGGTTACTAAGGAGGAGTTGACCAGAAATAGATCAGACATGGATATTTCAAGTATTCAAAATTTATTACTTAAATATCGATAAACGGAAACAATTATCAAATTTCGATTTAAGTGAATGAGAATCTAAATGAAAATAAACGTACAAATGTGACTCGAGTAACCAACCGTCCCATATCGATTGGAGACAATTGGCTACTCACAAAATCTCATGATCACATAAGCAATTCAAATATTTACTCAGAAGAGTTTCGATAGTTCGATAAAATTGGTATATCCGGATAACCATACCACTAGCTAGGGTAACATTCAATAAATTCAATTGTTATATAATCACATCACAATCAAGTGGTATTCGATAAAATCAATAATTCGATAAACATGTAACCGGTTTAGTGATCGTGGTAGAATTTCCAAAGAATGCAATATTACAACAAAAATTATGCATCGCAAAAATCATATTTTTCATATCAAACCAATATCCCACATGAAGCTCAATAATTAAGTGAGAATTATCAAATAATAGAAATCATGATTTCGAAAAAAGTGTAAACGACGGAGTTCAAATTCAAATGCCGATTTAAAATCGACATACGTTTCAAAGAGACATTAATATCAAGGAATTAAATGGAAACCTAACGAGTAGTACTTAAAAGATTGAAACCTAAAAGAGGTATAATCTCTTACCTCGAAATTTTTAGCAAAAATAATTCGCATCACGACGATTGCCTTAAGCTCGCTAGTCCAAATCTAAATTCAAAATGTACATAATTATCAACTAATCTCATTATAATAATTAACCCTCAATGTTTATATCGTACCCATTTTTTTAGCTCATTATGAAAATAATTTGTATTTCATATTAATCAACAAAATATTAATAAGATACAAATATGATATCACAAACATTTGATTTGACATAACCCCACTTTACTCGTACACAAACAACCCAAAAAAAATCGAACACACACTGGAACTAACATCACATGTACGTGCCTATCAATAAAAAACACACAATCACACACGGTCAAACACACACAAATGAAGATAGTTTCTATTTATTTGTATTATATATGAATATATTATGAGCCGTTGTGATGGAACTAGTACTGACATCACTTTTATGTACGTGCCTATCAATAAAAAACACACAATCACACATGGTCAAACACACACAAATGAAGATAGTTTCTATTTATTTGTATTATATATGAATATATTATGTATACATAGTATTTAAACACACTGATACACACGAAACCATACTCACAGAACACACACACCTTCACGATTATTGCCGCCTTTGCTATACTCTCTACCGCCGAGTTCTTCTTCTCTTTTTTTCCTCACCTTATTTTCTATTATAGTGTGGTAAGGATTTTCTCCCCACTCATTACCCTGTTTATATAAAACCCTTGGTTTCCTAACCTAATGGGGTTTTTAAGTTGACTGGGCCAAAATTTTATTAAAGTTAGATTTATAAAGAAAAGTTTTGTATTAAATTTAAGTCAAAAGTGGGCCAAGCCCAACTTGATTGAATAGGTTATTAAATATGTTCCACACAATTAATTAAACCAAAATGTTATAATATTAATTAAATAGGTCTAAAACGATTGTAATATTAATTAACGTCAATTAATATTTTAGCTAAAAATTATCGGGGTATTACACTCTCACCCCCTTAAAAAAGTTTAGTCCCTAAACTTAATGTACCTAATTAGTCGAAGAGACAAGGATGTCTTTCTCGCATATCTTCCTCTAGTTCCCAAGTAGCCTCTCTCTCAATGTGATTTGTCCACTGCATTTTCACGTACAGAATGATACGTCTTATCAAGACTTGATCTTTTCGGTCTATTATACGAACTGGTTGTTCATCGTAGCACAAATCTTCCCGCAATTGTAAGGGTTTAAAAACAATTACGTGGCTTGGTTCTGAGACGTATTTCCTCAACATCGACACATGAAACACATTGTGGACTCCTGAAAGCGTAGGTAGTAATGCAAGCATATAAGCGACTTCCCCCCACCCGATCCAATATTTCAAAAGGACCTACAAATCTCGGACTGAGCTTCCCCTTAATGCCAAATTTCATAACTCCCCTTGTCGGTGAAACTTTGAGAAACACATGATCTCCCACTTCAAACCCAAGTTCGCGACGACGCTTATCGGCATACGATTACTATCTACTCTGGGCCGTAAGGAGTCTCTTCTTGATCAATTGTACTTTATCGGATGTAATTTGCACAAGTTCTGGCCCTAAAAGTTGCCTCTCGCTCGCTTCATCCCAGCACGTAGGTGATCTACATCTCCTTCCATATAATGCCTCGTACGGTGCCATACCAATACTCGCATGAAAGCTATTGTTATACGTGAATTAAACCAATGGTAGGTGGTCATCTCAATTCCCTTGTAAATCCAAAGTACAAGCCCTAAGCATATCTTCCAACGTTTGTATGGTTCGTTCTGACTGGCCATCTGTTTGTTGATGGAAGGCCATACTCATACTTAACTTTGTGCCCAAGGGCTTCTGTAAGCTACCCAAAAACTTCAAAGTAAAATGGGCGTCGCGGTTTAATAGAAACTGGAACTCCATGCAGTTCGATGATCTCGTCAACGTACAACTTTGCTAGCTTCTCCAAAGAGTCATTAATCTTGAAAGCAAGAAAATGATCTGACTTGGTCAATCGATCTACGATAACCCAAATAACATTGTTCCCCTTTAGCCTTCTAGGTAACCCTACCACGAACTCCATAGTAATGTGTTCTCACTTCCATTCGGGAATCGGTAGTGACTGTAACATTCCACCAGGTCGCTGATGTTCACTCTTAACATGTTGGCACACTAAGCACTTAGAGACAAATTCTACAATTTCTCATTTCATATTTTCCCACCAAAACGTCTCCTTCATGTCTTGATACATTTTTGTACTCCCAAGATGTACCGTAAACCTTGAATTGTGAGCCTTTTCTAGCACTTCCCTTTTGAACTTCGAATCCGATGGTACACAAATCCTTCTTAAAAAACGTAGAATACCATCCCCTCCAAATCGAAAGTTTATCTGAGCTCCCATTTCCACACCTTCACAAATTTTAACTAACTCGGGGTCAGCTTTCTGAGCTGTCTTGATCCTTTCTAGTAATGACGGTTGAAGACTCAAATGAGCCAAATAACCTTTTCCTTCTCTTACCCTCACTTCCATACTCAAGTTCTCGATCTCTTTGAGAATTCTCTTCTCCTTTGTCAGCATCATTGCCAACGTTCCCCTACTCTTGCGACTCAAGCCATTAGCCACTACATTGACCTTGCATGGGTGGTATAAAATGGTGCAGTCGTAATCCTTTAACAACTCTAACCACCTTCTCTATATCATGTTCAATTCCTTTTGGGTAAACATATACTTCAGACTCTTGTGATCTGTGTAGATTTCGCACGTCACCCCATACAAGTAGTGCCTCCAAATCTTAACCCCAAACACTACTGCGGCTAACTATAAATCGTGGGTCGGGTAATTCTTCGCAAAATTCTTCAACTATCGTGATAAATAGGCAATCATCTTTCCATCAAAATGCACCTCATACCCTTCAAAGAAGTGTCACTATTGATCACAAACCCGTCCGTGCCCGATGGTAAAGTGAGAATTAGTGCTGAAACCAATCTTTTCTTCAATTTTTGAAAACTGGACTCACAGTCCTCTGTCCACACAAATTTCATGTTCTTCTGAGTCAACTTAGCCAAAGGTGTCGCGATCTTCGAGAATCCTTCAACAAAGCGACGGTAATATCCTGCTAAACCCAAGAAGCTTTGCACTTTTGTCGCGGTCGTCGGCCTTTCTCAATTCACAATAGATTCGATCTTGGCTGGGTCGACTGAAATTTCATCCTTGGACACAACATGTCCCAAGAAGGCTACTTCCTCCATCCGAAATTCATATTTCTTAAAGTTGGCATACAACTTTTCCTCTCTTAATATTTGTAGCACGCACTGACCTCAAGTGTTGCTCGCGTTCTTCTCGGGCCTTCGAATAGATCAAGATGTCGTCAATAAACACGATCACACATCGGTCGAGGAAATTCTGGAAAACTCTATTCATGAGATCCATGAAAGCGGCTAGAGCGTTTGTAAGTCCAAACGGCATCACCAAAAATTCATAATGCCCATATCAAGTTCAAAAAGCAGTCTTCAAAATATCATCCTTCTTAACTCTCAACTGGTGATACCCCGAGCGAAGATCAATTTTTGAAAAGTAACATGCCCCTTGTAATTGATCAAACAAGTCATCAATCCTAGGCAATGGGTATTTATTCCTTATTGTAACCCGATTGAGCTAGGTAATCAATGCACATCCTCATACTCCCATCGTTCTTTTTCACGAATAATATCAGAGCGCCCCAAGGTGAAATACTCGATCTAATTAGATCTTTTTCCAATAATTCATATAGCTGTTCTTTTAACTCCTTAAGTTATGTTGATGCCATTCTATATGGTGCTTTAGAAATAGGCGTCATCCCAGGTGTTAGATCGATTCCAAACTCTACCTCTCGTTCAGGTGGAAGACCAGGCAAATTCTCCGGAAATACATCCTCAAACTCCTTAACCAAGGATAGGGACTCCAACTTAACCCCTTCCTTTCGATTATCAATAATGGAGGCTAAATAGCCTTTAGCCTCAACAACCCTTCTTTAACAATCTTCTCGCCTTCAAGGAAGAAATAATACAAGATGGAACTACTGGTTTAGACCCCGTAAAGCGAAATTCAGCCTCACCCGATATGCAAAATACGACTTCTTCTCTAAACAGTCTACCTTAGCGTGAAACTCTGCTAGCCAATCCATGCCTAATATTAGATCAAAGTCTTGGATATCTAAAGGTAGCAAATCAATAGGCATCTCTCTATCCTCCAATTTCAAAAACACGACTTGTACACGGTGGTTACGGGGATGAATTATTTAGTAGGCGTGTCTATAACTAGATCAACTTCCAGACTTTGAGAAGGCAATTTCATATGATGTGCAAGTGTGGTACATATAATTGAGTGTATGGCACCAGGATCAATCAATGCATATACGTCACGAGAGTAAAGTTGGACGGTACCTGCCACCACGTCATTTGTTGCCCTGACATCTCTAGTTGCCACCACGTCATTTGTTGCCCTGACATCTCTAGTTGCCATTGTAAATATCCTTCATTTTCACCTCGGTTTGGTCCTATCTTCCCCCATTGCTCCTTGATTAGCACCACCCTACGGTGGTTCTGGGTAGTCCCTGGACTTATGTTCCACCTTGCCGCAATTGAAGCATGCCCCCTTAGTCCAGAAACATGTCTCAGACATATGTTTCCCTCCACATCTACCACAAGTCTGATTAGCATTCTGATTTGCACCTCTGTCCTAATTATGCCATTGATTCTGATTTTGACCCTGGTTCTGGTTACGCCACTGATTCTGTTGATGGCCTTGATTCTGATTCCGCCACTGATTCTACTGGTGACCAAGATTATAGTTTCGGTTTGGCTGGTTGGTCCCCTTGTTATTGTTGTTCTCCGTGTTCCTTCTCTTATTTCCATAGCCATTTCCCCCTTACTGGTTACCATGATACTCGACCGACTCTAGTTCCATTACATGGGCTCTATCCAGCACATTAACATATGTTGGTAATTGAAGGGAGTCAACCTTTAGCTAATCTGGCTGTTTAGACCTGTCTCAAACTTCCTAGCTTTCTAACTTTCATCTGCAAAAAAAGGGCAGGAGAAAATTTTGACAACTCGATGAATTTGGAGTTGTACTCGTCAACCGTCATTTTCCCTTGCTCAAGGTTGAGAAATTCCACTAGCTTCCTGTCCTTCATACTTGGTGAAAAATACTTCTTGTTGAATGCCTCCACGAATATGTCTGAAGTGATAACTTCAACACCACAAGATTCTAATGTAGTTTTCTTAGAATCCCACCACTGACTAGCTTCTCCCTGAAGCACAAAGGTTGCAAGCTTCACTTGTTGTTCACTAGTGTATGTCATTGTCTCGAGGATCTTCCTCATGTGATTCAGCCACTCCTCAGGTTTCTACGTGCTAGGTGCCCCTGTAAACGTTTTTGGGTTGCGCTTCTGAAAACTTTCTAACGGGTCGTTGCATGTAGGTTGAGCTGGGGCTACAGGTAGCTGGTGCTGTGTTTTCCTGGTTCCTATTTCCCACAAGGGCTTGCGCTATAGTCTGAAGCAAGGTCAATAGAGTAGGATTTACTAGGGCTGGACCAGCAACAGCTGCATTCGACTGGGCCGCTGTAGGTACAGGTCCATTAATGTTCGCATTCGGTTGGACCACTTCAGGTGCATTGCCATATACGTTCACATTTGGTGGGGGTACACCATTTTCCCCCATAATTTCAGAAGTGGAGTCTTTTATGACTCTACCAGCTCTAGTACCCCTTCCACGTCCACGTCCACGAGTTCCAGTGTGACCTCCATGTGCCATTTGGTACTGAGATATAAAGGACATGGTGTCAAATAATGTCTAAAATTCTATCACACCGAAAAATGGTTCTCGATATCCGGCATGACGTAAATAGGAACAACTTACATAATTGTTACATGGACATCAATTTCATCGAAAACTCATCTTATGATCTTATGCACTCAAAACATGCATCAATATGGATATAGTTGTAAGGAATATTGATGAACATTCAAATAAATCCTCAAAATTTTATGAATTCAAAAAAAATTCCAACATCTCAAAATTGGAAACGTTTAGAGTATCTCATGTCTTATGACTAAAACAACCATCTAAGCAAACTCAATGACTGGGATGACTATAAAATGAAATAACTAGTATAATGTTCTATCTAATTTTCTATCTCCTCTTCATCTTCCACTTCGATTGGGTTAGAATCATCATCATTCTGGCCCTCAACGTTAGTGCTAGCCTCCACACCCACATGGTCTACAGAGTTGGCATCTACTTCAATGTCGACGCCTTCTTTATCCCTAGTCTCCTCCTCAGAGTTTCGATCCTCTCCTATATATGGACCATTATCAATGGTCGTCTGAAGGGCGTCCCGTACTCCTCAATATTCCTTTGAGTCTCGTAACATGCATCTCCCAATTACATGCCTTAAGCCTCAATGATTTCATTGTGAGGCTTGTGCATGCTATATTGGGCATCTCTTAGCGCTTGCCTTTGCCCTCGTAGTTGTGCCTCTAACTCTCTTTTCTCTTCTTTCAACTTCTGTACGGTCCCTTCTGCTTCAATCAGTTTATGATGTGTCCTAGCATGCATTCTCTCGGTAACTGCTAGAGGCGAAGCAATCGACTTCCTAGCTGTTGTTTTACGCACCATTCCTACAGGTAACACGAGTATATTATTTTAACGAAAATAATCATTTCTTAATGATCATAACTTAGCTATAATTACGACTTAGTACTAGTATCATAATCCTATCATAATGTCAATTCTTATTCTTAACTCTTTCCAAATCTTAAGACCATTCGGATCTATAGCCTAAGCTCTGATACCAACCTAATTGTAATACCTCAATCCCACATCGGGTAGATGTGAGACTTGTGTGTGATTTATAAGGTAGCCATGTACTACTACTGGGCACCAACATCATCCATGGACTTTTAGGTCGATTTGTGGTGGGCTTGATGACCCAAGATGCTGCGTGCTCAATGGGCCAGTGTATGGGCTACACGTAATGAACCGAGCTCTCAGGTCGTTACAAATGGTATCAGAGTGGGTCTCGGTCGAAAATGTGGGAAAAAGTGCAGTGCGGGCCAAAGTGCTACACCGCAGAAGGTGGGAGTCACCTCTTGAATCCTGCATCGCCCTGGTTACGATTCGGCCTTGACGAGGACGTTAAGGATTTAAGTGGAGGAGATTGTAATACCTCAATCCCACATCGGGTAGACGTGAGACTTGTGTGTCATTTATAAGGTAGTCATGCGCTACTACTGGGCACCAACATCATTCATGGACTTTTGGTAGGTTTGTGGTGAGCCGATGACCTAAGGTGTTGTGTGCTCAGTGGCCAGTCTGTGGGCTACAATTAACGGACCGGGCTTTCAGGTCGTTACATAAATTGATTATAAGGTCAACTGATTTTAGGACTTGAATTAAGTAGACTACATAATTGAATGTTTATAGACCATTTTAGTAAAAAATTGACGCAAAATAGGTTTGACAATAACAGCATGTAACCCGATAACTTACTCACCCGACCCGGCCTAAAAAGTACCTAACTCAACCTAACACAAATCGTTAACATTTTTAGGTCGAAAAGAGTAACCCGTTTTAACCCGGATATTAACGGGTTAAGTTGGGTTAAATCGGGTCGAAACCGACACCCATTTTGACTCGTTAGTTTTTACTCTATAAATATATGGATTTTGGATGAAGATTTGGGTCAAGACGGATCAACCCATTTTAAGACATTACCCGTTATAACAATTTTTATCCCTTTGGTATTTTTAGGTTCTAACTTGTTTCGACTCCTTACCCATGTCAACCCGTTCAATTGCCAACTGCCTAATTACAAAGGTAATACTCTTTGAGGAATGCTTGAAGTACAAAAAAGTCACGAAAACCTTGTTGTCTGTTTTTTTCATTAGTTAGTGGCAGGGCTGTAATTGTAATTAAAAATTGGTTGTCCCGTTATTTTGTTCAGGAATCTTGCTCCGAAGGACAGTCTTTGCAATGGAACAAGACTGAGGATAGTTCGATGTGCGTAACGTATTATTGAAACTGAAATCTTAACTGGAGATAAAGCTAACAATTTGGTATTTATACCAAAAATTTCTCTTACCTCTTCTGCTTCTAAACTTACTGTTCCCATTACAAGACGACAATTTCTAATTAGGTTGACATATGCAATGACTATAAATAAATCACAAAGACAATCTATTAAGTTTGTCGGCATTGATCTTCGGACGCCAGTATTTACTCATAGTCTACCTCTTCTGCTTCTTTTGCTAAAAAATTGAATATTTCATAATTGATTTTCCTTTGTAATTAAGGAATTATAATTAATTATTATTTCAATATTTTGTTTCTTTCCATACGATATCCAATGAACTGTTTCCTGAAATGTCTCAATCGTAATATTTGATTTTGATTGATTTACATTAAATTTATCTTTTAAGTCTGATACATGATGTCACAAACGTAGTAGTAAATAAAATATGTTTTTTCTTTAATTCTTTGGTTTTGTTCTCTTTCGCTATGTAGTTTACATTGATCCGACACCAATAAAATCATAAGCATATTTTGGAATATTTGCATATTGACTTCTTCATACTTCAATCAAGTTATACTGGCGTCGTGCCATAGGCACGAGCACAAAATCTAGTTCTTTTGGATTAGGAATGTGTAGTATACGTTCATCATTAAAGCATGTTTGCCTAAAACTTTATGGGTGATAACTAGGCCGGTACCTTTTGAATATATTATAACCTCTCAAGTCCCTTTTTTTTTATTCAACCAGTGAAGTACACTTTTGGGGGTAAAATATCGAAGATACCCTTAATGAATAAAAGACATACACACAAAGCCCTTGCCCAAAATTGGGCATCACAATGCAAAATATGGGCATCGCAATACAAAAATTGGGCATCGCAATGCAAAAGTTGAGCATCGCAATGCAAAAGTTGGGCATCGTTTGTCTTTACGTTTATCTTCCCTCGTTAATGACGAATGGCTACTCTTTCTCTCTCTCACCAATCGTTATTACACCTTGGGAATGAAAAAAGTCTATGACTTTCTCTTTCTCTATCTCTCACACACTTTCTCTATCTCTATTCATCGTCCACCAGTGGACTTATTTTCTTTTCTTCTTATTGTGCTACGTCACCAACCATAAGATGTTGGATCCTCAGACTAAACAACACCCATCCCTTTCTTATTTTGCATGTATTTTAATAGCTATTAGTGGTAACATCTATGACTGAAACGCTTCGAAAGGCCCATTGGTTGAGCTTTTTTGTCTGCTCCTATTCATAAAGATCACCATAAAGATCACAAGGCTATTTTGCTCCGCATCTTACTCCCTCTCACACACTAAGAAACTGTACGGAAGCATCAACATGCATAATATGGAACTTATGTTTTCTATCCTGAGTCTCATCACAATCTCACATTAATAAGCTATTATCAACAAAAATACAATGAAGCCTATCCTCAATTGCCTTGTGAACAAGAGTGGCTGCAAGCCTGCAGCTGTGGAATCACCCCCTCTAGATAATGCATAAATAACGTGATCCTCAGGCCCAACCATGCCTTTAATGACTTTTATTTCTTCATCTAGTACATTTTCCATCTTCCACCCAGCAGTGACTCCACAAACATTAAAGAGGAAATATCGCAATGTTTCCATTCCCTCCATTGAATCGTGTGTAGAGGTCTCTTCCATAACACTCTTCGACGCCCACATTAGAGTCTTCGACGCCCACATTGGAGTCTTCGATGTCCACATTAGAGTCTTCGATTTTTCCACTTAATTACTTCATAAATTGGTAAAGATATTTGAAAATGAACGACACCCACATCAAAGATTCTAACGCCCACATCATAGGCTCTGATGCCGCATTGTAGGCTCTGATATCGCGAAAAAATGGAGTCCTAACTATCTTACCTCATCTACTATTATTCAAAAATTAATGCAAATGTTTTTACTTTGAATCAACTACTTCTCTTATCTGATTTTGATTGAAAGATGGAAAGGTTCTTAATTTTGCCATAGTCCTCCAATCCATCAACCAGATCTTGCAAACCCATGTCTTTTTTTTATATATAGATATGGATGCCCTTTTCCTTGTTCTATTGCGCTTTTTGACGTTCTTAAGGCTTGTTCATGGTCGCTGCTGGATGTAATTTACATAAGGGTTCTTCTAAGGCAAAGCTAAAACGAGAATAAGATAAGAGAAGTTGATGGGTCAGGGATAGTCAAATATCCATTTGATTTCTTCCTTCTCGTTCAATTTTCTACTATTTGAATGAATTTTGGTTTTTGTTTTCGATTCCTTCCCATTTTGCAGGTTTGAAAAATTATGATTTTGGCTTTGATATTGATATTGATATTGATTATGATTTTACTCTTGCCTTTTGGTTTGTCTTTCCTCGAAGCCTTTTTAAATGTCTGATCGCAGAAAGTAGAAGTTTTGGAGAAGGAAGGACGGTAGAAGGAGGAGGGGCATTAAGGAAGAATATTATGAAATAGACTTATGCGGTAGAAAAAAAAGGTACTAGAGCGGTTGGAAATCTTGGAAAGTGTACCGTCTTGCAATTATTCCAAATTTTATTGACAAAAACTTAGATAAGAAGGTCTTACGAATATATTTTGTAAAACGGATTATCTTTACCTAGCCTATTGTGTGTTGATGAGTTGAGTTGTGAGATAGTAGAGTTCTGTCTTACAAATTAAGATCCATAAAATCGTCTTACATGAGACTTAGTCATCTTGATTACTTTCATAAACTATTTCATGTTGTTGCAACTCATTAAGTTTATAGATTTTAGTTTTTACTTCTCATTCGAACATTGATTATTGTTCAAGTGTAAGGTTTAAAACATGAGGTAATGGCTCCTTTTACCACAAATATAAATTGGAAGATAATATAAAGAGGTACCTTTTGTTAATGCAATATTAATACCACCGATATATAGATTTTTTTTCTTTTCAATTTAAAGGAGGACAGTTTAGTAATTTTATAAAAGTTTTTTTATTTAAATTCGAAGGAGGATAGTTTGGTAAGTAGATTTTTAAGTAATGTGATATTTAGTATTTTTAGGTGTAACATTTAGAGGTTATGCTTATTTATGTGGGCAGTATCAAAATCACGTAACATATTCGATTATTTATTTTTTATCGGATCATGTTAACATGTGTTCACGGGCACATTTAAGCGTTTGTTATTAAAAAACGTTGTGCATGTTAAAACTGAAAAAAGAAAAGAAAAAAGTTATTGGGGCAGGACCGAAATTTCAGTTAGATTGAAGAAATCTTTCTGATGAGTGCTTCTTAGGGAAAATTGCAAGCCGATCTATTATTTAAAGTTTTAATCGCTTTATTATTATATATATTTTTTCTTAATTGAATAAGGACAATTTTATAAATTTTTTCTTCAAATTCCCGCCGCCAATCAAAACGGTTTATTCCTAAATCTTCGATGTCTAATTTTTCCCTTCTATTTTGATTTTTTTCCAGATGTGATTAGCAATCAACGTGTAATTGAGCAAATTATGAATTGAAACATGATGAAATGAACGAACTGATTGACATACTTTTTTCGGGAAGACGGTGAAGGAATAGAGTGAATTGATAGGCGAATTTAGTGTATTTATTTCTTCTATCCAACTCTTCATGTAAAGCAATAGTCTAGATTTGCATGCTACACTATGAAATTCGATTTGCACTTTTGCTTTGATTCCAAATCAACTAGGTCACATAAAGTTATTTGAACTCACATTTTTCTTCGTTATGTAGAATTCTCTATTCTTCTTTCTAACTATTTTTAATCTTTGAAATTTTACTTGCGATTCATTGATTTGGAATCACAATATATTGAATTTCAATCGCGATGCGTCACAATGTTACATAATTATGCATTGTAATTCACATAATCATGCATCGCGATTCACTAAGTAAATGATCCGTAATGCGCTTCTGGTTCATTAATGATATTACAGTCTTTTCAACTAAAAAATAACTTTTTTCGGTTTAAAAAAAAGATATTGTACCGATTGAAAATTGTGCAAAGTGGATCGAATTTCACCTGAAAACTTATTAAGACCGAAATGCATTTATCCTCAATATATTGTCATTGATAACAACTTTAAATTCTATACATGTGTGTGTATATAACTATAAAATGTAGTGTACCATAATTTCTCATTACGTACGTAGCTTTTTGGTGAGTTATCTACTTCATGATGTTTAATACATTGACCAAATACTTCTTCCCAGTTGCCATCAAAGGCCCCAACGCACCCATCAATTTCTAGCTTCAAACTTATCAATTGATTTTTTTTGCATTTAATGAAAACAATTAAGATAACGTAGGTCTAAACGTACTTGGCAATAGTAACATACGAGAGAAATTATACAATAGACGCACAGTGGAACGAGATCTTGGTCAAAATTTAACGGTTTGAGTAGGTCTCAGTCCAACGTGTAGGACGGACCTATCTATGTTGAATGGATACATAACTCAAGTCTAAGATAGAAGAAAAGATTTATATAAAATTGTCATATTAATAACATGTATAAATCAAACATTAGGAAATGAAAAGAGATGATAATTGAAGAGTTTCATTCATGTTAAACTTGTATAAATTAAATATGATAAATATTTTTTAAAATTATATAATATTTGATAAAAAAAAACAAAAATCAATATTTTCTAATTTTACAGAAAGTTGACACATAATAGTTATTTTATAGAATGTTATCACATGGTAGCACCGTTTCATAAATCTAGTAAAACTTTTGCATATATCTCATAAGGGATAAATTTTGTTTTAATATAAATATGGAAAAAAACCGAAAGATGTCATATGGCAGCACCCGGCTTTTAAAAAGTTTTCTCTTTTCATAAAAAACTTTCATGTGACAACAGTCGTGGTTATTATAGTAATTAGTATTAGACAGACGACAAAATCCCTCATTTGGCCACACAACTTTTCAAAAACCTGCAAGGCGGCCACCGAAAGTTTAAAACTTGCTATGAGGCCATTGAACATTAGATAGGCTGCAAACGAGACCATTTTTTGAACGGATGTTATGTTCATCCGTTAAATTATGTCATTACTTATTGTTCATGTAAATACTAAACCTTTATGTGAAATTAGAAACAAATATGGTTATATATTAATAATATATGAAAAATAATTGTCTGGCAAGATTGATTCGGGTTGGACACAGTACGTGGCCGCCATGGAATCTGTCAAGTCCAATTAACAATGAGATATCAAAAATACGAAAAATAATAAGTAACACACTCTTGTGATGAAGAACTCAGACCGGAAAATGGGATTGCAACTGGGCATCAAAAACAATAGCAGCAGAAGAATCATGAGTAAAACAAGAAGACCAACCTTTCAAAACCTTAGGACCTCACAAATCACCCAATGCCGTCAACTATACGAAGCAAATCCACAACAACACCGTTGTTGTTGCCCTAAACATTAACAAAATCTACGAAATCCATCATATAAAAGTGAAAATCTCAACCTCAGTCAACCAATTTGAAATCTTTAGAAAGAAAAAAAAAACCCAAAGGGTTGGAGCTGCAAATTAACTGAACGGCGACTAAATCGCCTGATCAAGCAGTCGTGTAGATCTTGCTGTCACCGTCAGATCTGATAGTAGGACGAGAGCAAAGATGAAGAAGGTTGGCTTTGGTTGAAGAGGAAATCGTAGAGTGCGACCCTAGCACTTGAGAGCGTCCACATCCATGGCGATGATAGTCTCACAACGAGCGTGTTTCGTATAAGTGATGACGTTAGAGATCCAAATCTGCTTAATCGGAGTTCAGAAGACGCTTAATCAACGTTGGGGCTTAGGTAATGGTGGTCATCAACTCAGATCTGGTTGAGTCAAAGATGGAGAGACAATATATATATTAGGTAATACTTGTCAATGACAAGGGACAAAATAGATAATTTACATAATTTAACGGTTGAACACAACATCTGTCTAAAAAATGGGCTCGCTTGCAGTCTATTTAATGTTCAGTGGCCTCATTGTAAGTTTTAAACTTTCGGTGGCCGCCTTGCAAGTTTTTGAAAAGTTGGGTGGCCAAATGAGGGGTTTTACCTAACATAGTATTAATAATAATAGTAGAAATCTTTATCTTAAACCTTTTGAAACCAACATCATTTTATAACGAATGTGAGATACATCTATTTTATTAATAATAATAGTAAAAGCTTTTTATCTTAAAACTTTTGAAACCAATAGTATTTTCTATCTAATATGAGATACATCTCTTCTATTGTTAGTAAAAAAAATTTATCTAAAAAAATTTAAACTAAAATAATTATTTGTAACTAATGAGGAATAAATCATTTTTATTGGTAAGATTTTGCCTAAGGACTTTTAAAGTCAATATCAACTTCTAACAATTGTGAACATATATCTTCTTTTGTTAATTTAGTAAAAATCATTTACCTAAATGCTTTTTAAACCAACATCAATTTTCAACCAATGTTCATAACATCACTTTTATTGGTAATTATAGTAGATATACATCTTACATTGATAATAAATTAATGTTGATTTTAGAAATCATTAAAGTACTCACCTAATAATTGTTGAAAAATGAGTGTTTTTAGTGAAAAAAATTATGTAGCTTGAGGCACAAATTTTTTTACGTGTCATTTGTTTGTTGACAAAGGTAATTGTGCAAATGTGTTCTACTCGGTGAGAGTATCAAAATGATATATTTATTTGTCCAAATCGAGTTTTGAATGAATAAGATATCAATGCTTAAAGTATGGTGTTGGAAATGGGTCATTAGAGTAAAATACTCACCCAGTGCCAATTAATAAAATAATATTATCCCACATTGATTAAGAAATGCTGCTGATATTAAAAGTTTTTCTACATAAGATTTCTACTATTATGAAAAATATAAGAGATTAATAGTAAATGATTAATATTACAATATTATATTAACTATTATTAATTATTTATTTTAGTTAATTGCTAAAAAATGAAAAACTTCAACTCAATTGATGTGGAGGTTTGAGGATTCAACAATATAAATAATTGTGTGATGTGCCACTATTAGAGTTGTTCTTCCCAACTTAAATATAATTTCCTCAATTATAAACTTATTTCACAACAATTTAATGGATCCCAACATAAGAAATTGAATGTTGAAGTTAATGTTAATGGGGCCATAATTTATTTAATTTTTGTTTTTTTCTCCACGAACCACTTTTTTCCTCCAACAATGGTAAGTTTTTTGATGATGTGAATCAAACTTCTAAAAACCTTCTAAATTTTGGCAATTATAGATATACGTTCAAGGGTGGAGGCATAGGACCCCACTTTTTAATAGTTTTTGTCTCTTTGATGCAGGATCCGACTCAAACTATTTTTTCTTCCTAGAACGCCACTCAGAGTCACACGACACACTTATTCTCTCTCTCTCTCTCTCTTGACGGCCAAAGTCGAAACCCTTGCAGTCACAACGAGTCCAGATCTCCTGTACTATTTATGTGTATCACTGGTATATTACTTTTCATTTCAATTATTGGTTAAGATACAATAGTTAGGAGGCAATGGTTGAAATGAAAAGTGGTATACCAGTAGTACACACAAGTGGTATAGGAGATCTGGACTCAGCCACAACAACCATTTCCCCGTCCAAAAAGCACCAAATTATAATTCGTCGAACCCTTAACATTGTTACAAAACCCAGCTAAGAAACATACGTCTATTTTGAGAACTCAAGATGTGGCAAATATACATACGAGAACTGTGTAAAATGTCCACACACACATAATAGAGTTGAAATAATTTGGGAACCTATTAAAATAATTTTATAATAGCATGTACAACAAAGTCTCAAGTTTGCTCCCTACTTGATATACTCAACCTATTAAAAACGAATAAAAATCTTTTTGATATAATTTATGTAGAAATTTTTCATTCTTTAGATTTACTTAAACTCATTAAAATTGGAAACAATTAAGTCTTAATTTACTTAAAGAAACTTTAAAAATTGTTTTATCTAGACTTTTGCAAAGTCTAAATTCTATCCGCTGATAGTTTCAACAGATAGATACTTCACAGACTTAGTTAAGAAGCCCTCTTTAAATATATATAATCAGCAACTTAAGCTTAATCATCAACAACTTGTAGATGTCACCGTGTCAACACTGTATTAACATTTCAAGACTTTCTACCTACTGAACGCTATTCACTGTTGAAACAATTAACATTCACATTTTTATATTAAATTATTATCTGGTCATCTTTTCCAAACAAAAGAACTATTCATATGTCTTATCAATAAAAGATTTTCGTGTATGTCTTAAATACTTTTCATGTATTATATCTTATCTTTATTATTTCATGCTAGAAAATACTTTTTGTCTCTTATCCTCTGCAAGATTTCTGTGCATTTAATGAAATATGTTTTCTTCATTGAGTATTCAAGAGATTCAAGTCTCAAACGGCTATATTCTTGAATATCTCTATAAAACATTTGAAGCAACGATTGAAGAAGACATATTCGCATAATTACGAGCACTATTCTCATAAATCTCAAATCCTCAAAGCACACCGATAGAGACAAATATGTTGAAGCTTTCATTCAAATTTAGAATTTCAATATTTCTTTTCTAGTTTATATTTGAACAATCACTGTTTCGATTGTTAATTCATTCTTTCGAATCTTTAAGGAATCTTTGATTGTTGCACGCGTTTGATTATTTATTAATCATACTTAATCTTAGTTCACTTCAAAATCCAAGTTTAACCAACTTGGTAATGGACGTAACAATTTATTCTGTGAATCACTCCAAATTCTTTGTCATTGACTATCAGCTGATACAATTGTTCTAACACTTAAGCATCTCATATCTACTTAAGTGTCAACCAATTTCATTTTTGAATCATTTACTTAGTTGTCTTATACTTCGTTATTCAATTCAGTCCTTACATATGAGTGATCAAAGAAAACCAATTTTATTTATCAGCCGTTATTTGCTAAATAGCTTTCAGCAGGTGATAACTTGTTATTTCCACTGCAATTTTTAAAGGTATTCAAAACAACCCCTAAAGTTTTTAAAAGGATATTCACCCCTCCTCTAGCCTTATTTCGTTGTCTATTGAATTTACATTTTAGCTACCCAAACAAAAACCATTCCAACAGTTTGACACAAACTCAAATAATTTTACATAACTCACCATATTTAACTTCAAATTTTAGAGAAAATTGGTTTGGTGTCTAAATGAGCCAAACCAAACTTTAATTACATATAAAAATATGTACTATTGTTTTGAATTGTAAAACATATGTACTTAATACAACACCTATAAAATACTTAATACAACACTTTTTGAAAAAAAGTTTACCAATTTTCCATTTGTTCAATTTCAAAATTAAACTGAAAATTATAATTAAATAGAAAAAAAAAGATTGGCGGTGAAGGTGGGCGGGAGTTGGTTTTTAATAAAATGAAAAAAAAAACTATTTTTTCTGGGCGGAGATGGTGGTGGAGGCGGGGGGAGGGGCAGGCGGTTGGGCTGGGGTGTGGGCTGGGAGAGGGAGGGACTGGGGGAGCCCAGTCCGGTGCGAGGGGTGTGGGAGGGACTAGGTTAGAAGCAGGCGGGTGGGCTACGGAGGGATTGGGCTTGGCCCAGGCGATGTTGGAGGGCTGGGCTGGGGCAGGCGATAGGAGTGGTTCGGTGGGCGGTTAGTGTTGGTCCAGTGCGATGTTCAATTTTTATTTTATTTTTATTTTGTTAAGGGTTACATAGTATTTTTACAACAAAATGTGTTATATTATGTATTTTATAGGTGTTGTATTAAATGTTGTCTTTGTAAAAAAGGCCAAAAATCAGATAAAATAAAAAATGAGGCCGACTAGGTGTGGTCTTTGATTTCGGTGGGTTTAGGTTGACTATCAAATTTTGATGCCTATTTTGATACCCAATTGACCCCCATTTTGATACTTTGTCGTATATTTGATACCTTTTTATTTTCATTTTGATCGCTTGTTGTTCATGCTCTTAGAGAATGTTTTACTTTTGATCAGACAAAACTTTTAAAATTTGAAAAACCACTTGATGTGTTATATTTAGTAGGGGTACATGTGATTCAGTTTGGTTTAAAGGTTTGGCCATGAATGAACCAACCCCATTAGTTTTAAAATTTTCAAACAGAACTGAATCGAAAGTAAAGCTTAAAATCGAACCGCTTGGTTTAGTTTGGTTCGATCTTGTGGTTTGCATAAAGGCTTTTTAATCAACTTAATCAACAATATCAACAATAACAATAAAAACAAGATTCAAAATTAGAATTAACATCAAACATTACAAAATAACCTATTAAAAGTAAATTAGCATAAATAAAACAATGTAAATTCCAAAATAAACATAAAAACAGGAAAAACATAAGTTTTTGAACAATCTAGATTTGGTTTGATTTAGTAAATAATACTCCCTCCGTCCCTAATTTATTGTCCTGCGTGACTCGGCGCACAGTTTAAGAAAATCTATTTGACTGGATTATTAATATTGATATAATGTGTAGTTTCCTTTAAAGCCCATGTGTATGTGGCCCATAATTAAAGTAGAGTGAAAAAGTAAGGGTAAAGTGGTAAAAATGATGTTCTAAAAAGGTAAGTTTCAATGTGGACAATTATTTTGAGACGGACGAAAAAGGAAAGAAGGACGATAATTTAGGGACGGATGGAGTATATATATATATATATATATATATATATATATATATATATATATATATATATATATATATATATATAAAACGTTATATAATGAAGAGAAAAATGATACGGAGAATATAAAGGATACATGGTATAGGAAGACAAACGTAAGAATTAAATTAAATATCTTTTATATTATTATCGGGATTCACGAAATCTAACAATATATTAGTTAATAGTTAATTTTTCAGAAAGAATTAATCCTGACCAATAATTATATTTTATAAAAATGAATTCTGGTAGTTAACAATGACGGTCAAACTCGAAAGCAAAGCGAAAAAAAAGGAGGGGGCGCAAGTTAATTGCATGGATCTGGATGTGAGACCTCTCGTGTGGTCCCCACCTTCAACTGTGTCATAGAAGAAAAGACTTTACATGCCCAGTGACAAGTCTGCAAAACGCCGACCCGACCCACTCACTACAGAAGAATTGGTAAGTTGGTTGGGGGGATATCATCTGATTTTGGTGTTGGTTGATCCCCCCACCTCCGTTACTAGTGGACACCTTTTCAGTCTTGACTCTTCGTACACACATTAATGACTTTATTATAAACTAGTTTTTTTAACCCGTGCGTTAAACGCACGTCAACTAAATCGTACCTAATAAGGAGGATTGGTTTATTAACAATTACACATAAATATATCACTAATCATTAGAGATTCTAAAAAATTTCCTTATACACAACATTTGTTGTTTAGTAATTGATTTTTCATCTTCACCGCATATCAATATATTCAAACCAAAATAATTTGCTACTCTAAAAACTACAACATATTATTGTTCATGGCAAAATACTGGTTTTTTTTCTTCAAAAAGAGACATACATGCAATTATTGGCTTTGACACTTGTTAATTGTCTTTGCATATGATACCAGTAATATAAATTGTCTTCTCTGGAACTTGAAAGACAGTCTTATATCATATAGAGTTAATGACAATCTTGGGATAAAAACATTTTCTCTAACATTGCTTCCTTTCAAAAAAATTTGTTCCAACAATGTAATCCTCAGGATTTATGATGATTAGTCTTGTTTCATTGCACAACCCTACAGCATGGTCAATGTTTATCAATAGTATTACTGAAACATTAATTTTAAGTATTAATTCATGGTCTGACAACCCCGAACACTTTATACTATTCAAAAAGCTCTGTATAATGAATATCTTCGAACAAACTTGAATTTTTTCCACGCTGCAAATAGAATTTGAACTCAAATAAGTTCTTCCTTTTGAATGATTACTTTTATTAAATTATATTTGTATCTTATGAATAAAAAAAATTCTGAGAAGAAAATAAGCTAAAATCAAAATAACGAAATTATTTTTACCGTTAACAATTATTTTTGTTTTGTAAATTATTTTGATTTTAATAACTTTCATTTTTTTTGTTTTATTGACTTCGTAACTATTATTTTTGTTTTATTTTTAAGAATTAGTTTTAAGGAGAGAAAAAATCCATAATTTTTTTATTATTATTTTGCTAACCTTAGTTTAAATTGTTTTGTTTTATTGACTCTGTAACTATTATTTTTGTTCCATCAAATATTTTTATTTTACTAACGTATCTTTTTTTACATAACTATTTTGAAGAATTTGTTTTAAACTTTTGTTCCGCAAATTATTTTTATAATTTTACTAACCTCAGTTTAAATTATTTTTGTTTTATTGACTCCGTAACTATTATTTTTTTCCATCAAATTTTTTTATTTAACTAATGTATTTTTGTTTTACATAGCTATTTTTAAGAATTTGTTTTAAATTTTTTTCCGTAAAGCATTTTTATTATTTTAGTAACCTCAGTTTAAATTGTTTTTGTTTTTATTGACTTTGTAAGTATTATTTTTGTTCCATAAAATCTTTTTAGTTTACTAATGTATTTTTGTTTTACATATATATTTTTAAGAATTTATTTTGAACTTTTGTTCTGTAAATTATTTTATTTTAATAACATCTGCATTATATTATTTTTGTTTTGTTGATTCTATAACTTTTATTTTTATAGTGGCTTGTTCCATAAATTATTTTTATATTACTAACCTCTTATATTTTTGTTTTCTTGACTCCGAAACTATTACTTTTGTTTTAGTTACTATTTTTTTAATCTATTTTTTATTTTTAAAGAAAGAAAAATGTTTAAAAATAATTAAAAAAGAGCAGATGGTGGTAATGAGATAGAAAATAAGGAGGAGACGGGAGAAAGAAAGAGAAATACAACCAGAGAAGATAGGAGAGAGAAATTGTGAAATTGTAACTCAAAATTATATATATATATATATATATATATATATATATATATATATATTTGTTTTGTTGATTCTGTAACATTTATTTTTATAGTGGCTTGTTCCATAAATTATTTTTATTTTACTAACATCTTATATTTTTGTTTTCTTGACTCCGAAACTATTATTTTTGTTTTGGTTACTATTTTTTATATTTAAAGAGAGAAAATTGTTTAAAAATAATTTAAAAAGAAGAGATGGTAGTGATGAGAGAGAAAATAGGGAGAAGACGGGAGATGGAAAGAGAAATACAACCAGAGAAGATAGGAAAGATAAATAGTAACTCAAAAGTCAATAATTCAAAAGTGAGATTGTGGAGGGAGAAATCTACCTTTATCATTATATATATAAAGATATTATCTCTCCCGTTTTCACATAAATAATGTATTAAAAATTTGTAAATAGATTTTTAATTAATTAAAACTTATAAAAATACTTATCTACCTTTCTTCTTCTTTTGTGGCATAATAAAGTTAGGTGAAGCCTAATCTCCCAAATGGGACAAAACTATAAGGCGGTAAAGCTCTCTCTACCAAGTTTTAATCCAATTACGTTCTCATGATTTGAATTCAAGACCTATTGTTAAGCTAGAACAACCTCTTACTAGCTCATCTACGCGCTTGGTAGTTGATCTACTCTTATTTAAGTTTAATTATTGTTGATAAATTGTATGATTATTTTCCTCTTGAGAATACCACATTTTTTACCACCGTACAAATTAAGAAAATCTAATTTTACCAACGACGTTTCATAACACTAAATTAACCAACCAACTTTCAATTTGGTTGTAATGTCGTTCTCGTCATTTCATAGAGATCAAATAAATCAACCAACTTTTGTCAATATCTTCCTTCTATGACAATTTCTTTACACGATATTGACAGAAGTTGATTGGTTAATTTGGTTGTTATGAAACGACAAGAACGACATTACAACCAAATTAAGAGTTGATTGGTTAATTTGATCGTTATAAAACGTCGTTGATCAAATTGAATTTTCTCCAATTTGTACGATGGTCAAAAAGGTAATACTTTTCTCTTCTATTAACATTCTTTGTAAATCATCCTACTTTTTTTTTCAAAATTTGAACAACACATTTAATTAGAAAGTAATTAATAACTGATAAGGGAAATCTGGCAAAATATGGATATTTTTTTCTTAAAATCCTATAACGTCATTTATTTTGAGACAATTTTTTTTTCTTTCGAAAACATCATTTATTTTGGAATTGATTGGCATAATTTCTTTTAAAACCCTAGTGCATATGATAATAATTAAAATAGAAGGAAATAGCAAGGATAAACGGTAAAAAAGTAAGTCACTTATGAGACGGTCTAACGAATTTTAATTCGTACAACACAAAAGCTATCCATCATAAGGGAGGACAACACGAGAGGTGTCTTCTTCTTGAACTTGAACAATAAAATAATGAAGAATTGTTGCCGCTATGGACTATGAGTGCTTCATCCTCAATAGATTTTTCAATGCAGTGACACGACAGGAATCCATAAATGGTTAATAAATTCCAAGAGAATGGTTGAATCGTCAACCCCAATTGACTTTTTTCTTCGAAGACGACTTGGTATAACTCCACCAGAACCAACCTAGTCAACCAGATAAGACTTTGACCAAAAATCACACAGTATACATAAAGAGAATTTTTCACTTCTAAACTTAGTAAAAGCAGAACTAAGAATTGAAAGAGAGCCATAACCTAGTCATTTGTCAACAGACAACAGTGTGATCAATGAAGCATTATAACATGAACATGAACTGCACAAGTCAGTCTCTTTCCATCTTTTATACACTTCTTCCTCATATACCAACTATTTTCTCTTTATATAGGCTATAAACCATACGAGGAACAAGAAAGAAAAGCAGCATCTTTGATGCATCGATTGACATTGTATTATAAGTTAATAGATATATAAGGACAACAATAAATAGTAAGAACAAAAAAAATATACCTACATTGCTGAGAACAAAGAGATGTGCTACTGGGAAGATGAAGGTAATTTCCAAAAATTCTTTGTTGCTACCAGAATTGTCTCCCTCCCGTGTGATTCAGGTTCCTTCTCGTGTATGCTAGATTTCCATCTCACTGCACGAGCTATGCGGTCAACTTTTTCAATCACCTCAGGTGAATCTCGAATAACAACGGTTCCTTCAGGGCGCAACAATCGGTCTATCTCCACCATCAGATCCACAAGGCTACACCTGCGATAAACTCAAGGAGAGGTTATGATTATGCCCCTTTCTATATGTACTTCCTTTGGTTATTTGCATAACTTCAGGATATAGATGTTTAACAGTATTTCTTATTAACACAAGGACATGAAAGATGATACACATCATCGGTGTGTTGGACGTGGCTGAAGCTTTTCCTCTCCTTCAACTATGTCTTTGTTTTTTATTTTATTTTTCCTTTATTGTTTCTTATTGTAGAATTCTTTTCCCAGATAATAAGTGCTAAGAAGTGCTGTACCTCAGCTAATGCTTAATATTAAGTTATCTTTTCTTTTTCTCACATGCGTTGTGGTCCTATGGATGCATATATACATTTGACAAAACATTCGCATATCTTTCGGATATACACTAATGGAAGCTTTTCGTCTTTTTCAACTGTCATTGTTTTTCATTTTTCTTTTTTTCGTTTTGATCATTTCTTATTCAAGTATTATAGACCCTCCTCTCTCCTAGAACATATGGGTACTGTTTTGTTGCTGGCAAGGGTCTTTTTTTAAATACATAACTAGTAAAGTTTGTCAAAGAAATTACCAGAAAATAATAATAATAATCTTGTTACATACTCTCTCCGCCCAAAGTAAGAGTCCACATTCTACATCTGAAACTCAACCATTTCAAGGAAACTCTTTATATATATTCTTATTTCACACATTTTCATCTTCATATACAGTACGAGGACTTGTGATGTGCTTTTCTTTTATCCAGTGTAGCGAGAGAGATTTAAACAGTCACTAACTTTCTGTGTTTAATTTTAAAATGAAGTCTCAAAATCCTCTCTTTTCCAGGGGGTACAAAGTGTGTTGATCAAAATCATGACATGCAACAACAAATCAAGATAATGAAGGTGTAGATCTTCTAATAGTGGCATAATGTTTCTACCTGCTCTTGCCGGAAGCTGAATCTTTAATGAGCGACTCAATGCCAGCTACATGTATGAAATCATAAGTGCGTGGATAACTTGAGAAAGGTTCACACCTACAGAAATCATCATAAACAAGAAATCAGAATTCAATACACTAAGGAACCAAAATCAATTGAAAGAAAGCAATCAGGAAAACAATAAAATGGATCATTCATTTAGCTTCATTCTACAGCATCATTTGGCTTTTCCAGATTTTCAGTAAATGAATCCTCACCACACCAATTTTTTCATTCTTAAAAAATAGGAGCAGGCTCCAATAAATAAACGAAAGATCAACAAACAAAAAGGAACTGCAGGTTGAATCTTGGTGAAGGAAATAATCACCTAAAGGGATATAAAATCGGTAAAGGGAAACTATGCTATACATGATGATGAAATCAGGAATTGTGCAGTAGTGAAATTACTGTATTAGCATACGTTGAAGACTCCCAAGAAGGAAAAAGTCGAGAGCAAAAGAGCAGAAAACAGAAGCAATTTGCAGAAAGAGGTCACAGATATATTCTTCCAGGAACCAGACCAAATATAGCAGAAAAATGCATCGACTATTTAAAGATAAATTGAGATGGCAGTCACTCCAATAAGCTCTGGTTATATTTATAGACCCTAATGTTTCCTAATAGTTTAAAAGAGTCTTACACTCATTATTGGGACGCAACAACGAACATGGCACATACAGTTGTTGACTTGCTTCATACCAGCATCATGATTAGAACTAAAGATAAAACTAGCATAGGTGACAAGTCTAAGATGGCAGGGGTCATTCCACAGAAAAAAAAAAAACATCTTGTCGATTTCTAAATTTGAAGATAGGACTATTCTGAACTCTTAATCAGGTTTAGACTTCCTCAATATACTGGATGTGCATACTGCCCTTTTGTTCCCCAATGCATCCATGCTTATCAGAAAAACTGAAAAGATCTATGTAGTCTACCACGATCAGATTCACAGGCGAGGATCCAGGAGTCTGATCCGCCTTAATTTTAAGATTTTGCACAATGAATTAACGCCAGGGAAGAAAACAATTGTCATAGGACTGAGAGAGAACTCAAATGTAAACAGCCACACCCAGACCAATGACATGTCGTGTCAACACGGGTACTTTGACAAAAATGAAGGATCCAAGTAACATAGGAAATGATCCTTCACTAAAATTTAAAAATTAGAAACTAAGAACAACTCTTGTGCTACACAGCATTCAAAAGCTATTGCATCAACTTCCGTCAGCAATCTTTGACTAGTTTACCATATCTACTGATACTTAACATAGTTTTATCGAAACAGAAATCTACTTATTGAAACTTGGACACACACATTTATATATATTTTTATTTTAATTTAATGATCATTGCTCATGTTTTAATTCAGACCTTAGCAAAAGTAGCACAATAAATACTCACCAATCATGGTATACTCCAATAAGGCCTCTATCATAAATGACATCAAGCGTTGAAGGCTTGCGGGCTGGAACTACGTTCATCACCCAAACAGGATCTGAAAACAGTGCAGCAGCAAATCCTCCAAAAAGTGCATTCATGTCCATGACATTTCGTACGGCTGGAGTTCCCAGCTTCAAATTCAATGAATTTTTATAGTATGCAACCCTCCTTGCCCACCGCCGTGTGTCAGCTTCAAACACATCAATTCCATTTTTCATTAGAGCGGCCCTTGAAGGAGACTTTGTAAGCCTTTCTGGCCACTTGGGGATTGTCCCAATAGCATAATCTCCCTGGATAGACGATGTCCGGCTCACACACTTTTTTAGCTTGAAGTACCTGTAATATAACCAATCTCAGATTTACAACTAATAGTCTACTAGTAGAAAGTCAAGTATAAAGAATAGCATAAAAAATGTATTTATCAGGTGATGCCTACTTAGCTAATAAATTAGGTAACAAGTTACACGACTCCAAAACAGGTAGAGTTGCAACGAATAACAGCAACAAGAACAGAATTTCCTTCCTAATCTAAGAAATTTATATCTTCATATATAAATAAGAGAGAGAGAGAGAGAGAGCATTTGACAAAAATACCATGCAGAACTTGGGTCATCAGTCTCATCACATAATTCAAAGCCAAATTCATTTTGGTTAGGGAGACATGAATCCCCACTAGGCTTTTTCCAGATGACGGTGTTACCATCCACAACAATCAACTCATAACACAACGCCCTTGCAACTGCCTGGAGATCTGCCCATTCTTTATCTTGCTTAGGCCACTGTACGGGAGGACCAGAGATAACCAGGTATCCTCCTGGACGAAGTAGCCGATCAACTTCAATAAAATATGTTGCATCTGCAAAGTGATAACTCGTCTGTTTTCAGAACCTATGAAGGAGATTACACATATATAACAAGGAAATCCACAAGCTAGAAGACTCACTGTATGCTGTAAAGGGTATCAAACAACGGGAGCAGTGCACCAAGTCAAATGAATATGCAGCAAATGGAAGCCGTCGAGTGCCAAGCATTGCAACAAATGCTGGTACTCCTCTTTCCAAAGCAAACTGTATTTGTGCTTTATGTGAATCTCTGGGAGCAAAAGAGAATGGTAAAATTCCCTCAGCTAGTAGGTAGCCTCCAAAACTCGCAACCTGAAAAGATATTGAATAATATGGTCATCAACATTCTACAAGTAAAGATATATGGAGAAAAGAAGAGTTTTGCATTAGTTCTTACCCCACATCCCATGTCAAGAGCTGTTCTCAGGACTCCACCAGCTATAGGAATATACTGTTTTAGCTTCTCAATATATTGTACTGCTCCATCTGGAAACATTGTACCACCACCCGGAAAGATGAAATACGGGCCTTCTTTTTTCATCCACCCCTGGTGACCTTTCCTGTCAGCTAGTTTATTGTAGGGCATGTTTTCGTGCCATATCTGCACACCGCAAAAAAGAATCAAATTACTGTCGCAAGCCATTTATTTCTAAATCTGAAGTAAAGGGATTGCCACAGTATTTAGCTTCCAAAAATGAACTAAATGGATGACCATAAATGCATCACTATTTTACACTTTTTTTATACATACTACATTGCACTATATATAAGAGAAAAGTTAACAAGTTGCTAATATTAACAATCTCACACTTCATTCTCTATCCTAATCCAGGCTACCACCTTTGTCCCAGAATACATTACAGTCAACAGCTAGCATAACTTAGCCAAGTGACTGAAAATTTGTGGTGGTAGCATTTTGGGGTAAATATTTATGCACCAGATTGAAAAATGAAGATTTCACATGGAAAAAATTGGTATAATATTACCAGAAGGTTATTTTATACTATTATTCAAGGATAAAATGATTGCACTCTATCTCATAGTTGTCAAAACGGGATACGTATCGTGTATTGAAATTTATCTCTATGATAACTATCAGGATATGCATTGTGTATCGTAAGATACACTAAAACATATATATATAAATAGATATATATATACACACACACACAATTAGACTACTGTTGTGTTTAGGGTATCATTTAGTTGTCGCTGTCATAAAGAAGAGGTGTTGCTGTGTTGGTACGTGGCAACAACTGGACAGTTGATGAAGTGGGTCGGCACATATAATAATTAAGCTCCATCTCAACCCAACCCAACCCAAAATCAAACTCCAAAGTCCAAACCTCAAATCTGCAGACCTCACAATCACAATCTCTCTCATATTTCCAAAATAGAAAAACAAACCCGAATTCCCAATTGGCCAATTCTTTGTCTGCTCGTTATCCCCTCCGTTCTCTACCACCTCTGTTAGGGCTGAAGCTGCTTTTAATGGCAAATTTGGAGAAGCCAGCGACCATTAACAGTGAGAAGAGGTTTGTTCGACCGTGGCTATGCAGATTCATCAAGGTAAATGTAATTGGTCCTCCAAATTAGACATTGATGTTGCTGTTGAAGACTATATTGATTCATTGAATATGGAGGTGGTGGTGTTCTTTAAAGTAGAAAATTGTACGATACGTGGGTTTTGTGATACTCTAATGTATAGATTAACGTATCGAACGATACAGGGCACTTTACGATACGATAGACCGATACATATCGAAATAGGTTATTTTCGTATCATGTCATACGATACGTATCACATATAATAACTATGCTCTATCTAGTATCTAGCAAGGATATTGGGTGATTAGTAGTTGTTAGAAATATTTTGGTATATCCAAGTAAAGTCTATTATTAGCCTATTAGGGTTCTGCTGGTATTTTAATCAAATAGCATTTTCTCTTAGTCTTATACTCTAATAAACATTGATGTTATTCACCATAATAAATTAGAACTTAAAGAGTAATGAAAATGGAAGGTTTGAGCTGTAGTGGTCTGCTGGCATGGCCAAATGGCAAGGGTCCATAATCACTACACCTGATATTCTCAACCAGTCTGAAATAGAGATGCTCAAGCCTCACTTTTGAGCTTAAATCTTTGACGGGGACAGGACCCAACAACTTATCACATGCTTTGAGACATTGGACTCATATTTGTTGGAACTTACAACAATCTAAAAAGATGGACTTCAATGATTTAAACTGGTATAGGTTGCTAGCATATCAATGTCCATTCAAAAATGTAACAAGCAAAGAAAGTTCCTCACTGTAATTTGAAAACAATATCAGGCATGTTGTCAGACACAGTCGATCCTAAAAAATGGTAGAGGGTCAAATTTAAATGCCAAAGCCATGCATTCTTTGAAGCCAAGAATCTCATGTATAACAGAAAACATAAAATAAACCAAACAGTGGCATCTTTACTGGCATGGATAAATGATTCAACAAAAGAGTAACTAAGCTGAACTTCAAACTCAAACTGATCACCAATGTTGATCCTGCCACTCATTCCCGCCTATAAATTTAACTAACAAACTGGTAAAAGGTAACTCATATCATTAGCCCAAGATTTTCATTTGCATGAAATTTACAGTAAACCACAGGAAATGCCAAAGAATGCATGAATAAGGACCAAATGTTCTCATTGTCTTCTAAATTAACCAAACTGTTTCAACAAATCAACCAGCAAAGACACTAAATTTCAACTTTTCAATTTTCAGTTGAAACCCCTATGCAATACACTCCTTCCGTCTCTGTCCCACAAAAAGATTCCTACTGAACATTTCAAGAACAACAAAAACTACAAATAATAAACTATAACCATTATAGACTACATGAAAAGGTACCATGATCCCATGCTTTTATAGCTAAAAAAAAGTGTCAGCTTTGAAAAGTGAAACTAGCACTCGTAATTAACTACCTTGAGCAAGCTCTCAGGCCACTGGATTGGAATATGATACCCGTTCGGAGGCGGGATCAAGCACAACGGCGTCTCCTCGGGTAACGGGCAATGTCTTTCCCTGTAATAATTCATCTCCCTACTTAGCTGACTGTTCCGGGTGGGATCCTCACACGGCATGTAATCAACCGTATCCGCAGGACATGATTCAATAACCGGGTGTCGACCCGATTCGACTAGGGCGATTAGAGTGTGACGTTGCTTCGGATCGGAAGCGGAGGAGCGGAGCAATGCCTGGCTGCCGGAGGCGGCGAGGGAGTCACCTAGGGGAGTGAAGACAAGGAGGAAGAACAAGAGGACGGCGGCAAAGAATAGGAGGGAGATGAAGTCGAGGAGGCGCCATTGTTTGGGGTTTATCGGACCTCCACCGCCGCCGCCGTTGTTGCGTTGTTTTGATGATGGGAGGTTGAGATGCCCCATTCAAAGTTTAATCTGATCTGTATCACAATTCCAATTCAAGATCTGATTGATTTCATAGTAGTTGGCTAGTTACAGTGTGTTTTTGGGTGTCGTGTGAAAGAGAGAGAAAGAGATGCGCACTGTAGTGCATGTTTTGGGTGTTGTGTGTGAGAGAGAGGGAGGAGAGAGTGAAGTGAAGTGAAGTGAAGATCTATGGGTTTGCTCAAGGGAGATGCAAAGAGGAAATGGGGATTTGGGAAAGGGGAGGACAGAGAAACTTTAAAATAAGCAATTTGTCCCCTTATAGTTTGTCTCAATAGCTGTGTGCCTCCTCCTTTTTCATTTTGTGTGTTGGGGCAAGACATGGGAGTAATGATGTGCACAATGATTTACTGTCGTGTTAGAAAGATGGGTAAAAAAGTAAAAGACAATTAGGCAATTGAAGTCGGAGCATTCTTTTTATTCAGTTCTACTTGAATTTTTTTTACTTTTTGTTAGGAGTATTTTATTTAGGGTAAACGATCTTGCAATTTTTATAGATCTTTTGCATACTCCCTCCATTTTTAAATTATTATCTTCTTTGACCTGACATACTGTTTAACAAAAAATTATTGATTGTATTATAAATATTGGTGATATGTGTGGTTTTCTTTAATAACTTTGAGCATGTGGTTATAATTAAAATAGTTAGAAAAAGTAAGGATAAAGTGGTAAAAGTGTTTTCCTAAAAGAAAAAGTTTTGAAAGAAGACAATTATTTTAGAACAGACAAAAAAAAAATGAGTGCGATAATTTAAAAACAAATTGATTATTATATTTTAAACAAATAATTTTACGTATTTTTAAATTTGTTTTCAATTTGTTTTTATTTTTATTTATTTGTAGGTTTAGATCTTATTGTCGCCCTCAAATCTTCGGCACTCATTCTCACAACCATCATTTGTTGTCAATGCACCATCCGGATTCTCTAATCATGGATATATACACCGATTGATGATTGAGTCATGTACAGACTGCATGTCTCCTATCTTTTATTCTCCAAAGAGTGATATATGTCTGACCAACACTTTTGATGTGGCTACAACCGCATAATGCGGTAAAAAAAATAGAGTTTTCTTGTGCAAAATGCAATACACTTTTATGTATGGAGGTGTGTGTGTGTGTAAATTCCCTCTTGCCTAAGTAGTCGTTGAAAAAAGATTTATTAAAGGCCTTATAAATATTTCTACCAAACTATGCCTAATTAAGAAAGATAAAATATTTACGAAAGGTTGGTCGGGTCGATGGAATCCCTTCGCAATCTTCCTATGATATGTTGAGTTTCTTCATTTTCATGTTCTATAGCTAGGGTGTGATCATTTCTAACTAGGCAAAAACTTAGGTAAGACCGACTTATTGACTACTACTAAAACAACCTCTCACTAGCACGTGGTGATCTAAGTCATTATTTAGAGTTATGAAATTAGAAATCCCTTGCTCTCTTTGTAAGATTCAAGCCATTATCCACACTTACTCCTCTCGTTTTACTCAAAGTAATCATATTTGATAAGTATATTACTTAAAAAAAACATGTTAATGTCAATGAATGATTATAAAAATTGCAAGCACAGTTTTTTTCAAGTTGATTATTTCAATAACACATCTTAAAATAGAATTGTGAACTATTTGTTGAAAGTACAAAATTACGAATCTCATGCTCTATTTGCATGACTCAAATCATTGTGTAGTTACTAAATTAGGAAACCCCTGCTCTCTTTGCAACTCATACAACCTAAATCATTAACCACAATTTCCCTCTAGTTCTGCCAATTTACAAACTAGAGGGAAATTGATATGATCAAGTAAAGAAGAGTGGCAATATTCTTCTTGTGATCTCTCCTATACTATGGTAAGAAGCTTGTTGTTTTCCGATGTACAACCTTCACGTAAATGTCACATAAAAACAATAACCAAAAACAAGTAATACCAGGAACTTAAACCCATACACAAGTGTAAGCAAAAGGAACATGGAAAATAATGAGAACATATACTATGAGCTGCAAATTCAATCTAAATACATAAACAACAGCAACTTTCGGTGGTGGCATACAATCATGAACCCGTATATAGCTTCCACAATACCCTCCTTCCTTCACATTTTAATGAAAATCAAGAATATCAGATCCTAAAGACACTAAAATCAATCAGCTCTTTTCTAGTTTCCACGTAACAAACTTCAATCAAAGAGCCACCAGCTGCCCACACCATGTTTTGCCAGGTCTACCTTGTTTGCAACCAAAAACTCTCTCAAAGTTTCCTAGATGCCCTCTGGTTATAATCATGCTTGATAAGATTGGCCCTCAGCAGCATGGCCCTCACATCCCTATCAAACTCATTACCTGTCTGGAGGACTCGCTGGAAAGTTGCATTCCTCTGATCTGCATGTCGTGCATACAGGATTTTGTTGTGAGAGTCGATTCGGGCCTGCAAAAACACAGCAGCACCTATCATTTTATACAACATTAACTTTTCCTACAAGTGCATAACTCTGAATGTTGTTTAGCCGTAGCTGTGTGCCTCCTACCAAAGAGGATTGACTTGGGATTTTGTTTTCAATCCAAGTTCCTGTTCTCAAGAGAGTTTTCTGATAGTACCTAATTGTTTACTGGAAAATGATAGGGATCCCAGCGTTTCTAGCCCAATTATTCATCCCAATCTAGGTGGCATGTGACGGTTAAACTACAGCCGTCGAAGTTCTAAAGTTTGGAGTTCTATTCTTATCGGGAAAAAAGCATAGTCTGGAATTACATGGGAAAAGAAATAAACTTAGCATGCTTAGGAACTATTTAAAATTAATTTGGTCAAATGAAAAACAAGAACTTCAGATTTATTAAAAATAAAAAGAGAAAATGCAAACCAAAGTCAATGTTTCAATACGCAATATTAAAAGGCTAGGCCAAACTAATTACAAAATTACTCCGTACTAAGCTAGCTATAAACATGTTTTAAAAAAGGAAGGAAAAAAAAAAAAGGTGTTTATTTCCCCCGCTTCAAGAAATACCTGTATTTGGTTGTCTGTGATCAAAGCTTCAAGTTCTTTTTCCAGCCCAGACACACTAGTTTTGAACGCATTCGCCATCATGTTCAGATCTACAGATACAAATGGATGTGTATATTGGATGAGCGCTTTGTTACGAATTTGAGTGTACAGCGTCTCCACATGGTCATGCAAATGGATGTCAAGTAACAGGTTTGCTTTGAGATTCCCCAAGTAGTCCAAACAAGAAGCATAATGGCTGCAATCCAGGAGGAAGACTGTTAAAACCAATAAACACTTGGCATTATTCTTTTCATACTCACTCTTAAGTTGATATTAGCTTATGACACGTCTTAACTGGGCCTGGCCCAGTTTGACAAAACTACACATGCCATGCCCCCTTCAAAATTTCCAATGGTAGCACAATGATTCCAATTTATTTCGGTAACAAAAAGAAGGTTTGACGGCTATAAAATGATATAAAAAGATTCAAAAATGATGTAAGAGTAAAGCGCCTAATGTTGACCCCTGGTACTTAATCCTTCCTCAGGGAAGAGAGAGAGAGAGGACGCTATGAAGCTAAATCAAACTGCAAACCCATCAGCATTTGAATTGTATCAGCACAAACAAGCCATTGCAATTTTTCTAATTAATATTCACAAAGCTCATCAAAGGTGACATCTATTCCTAGAAATCAGATTAACATATTTGAATATGACAGTAAGGAAAAAAAGGTATCAATGATGGTAAATAGATGAACTGTGTTTGCAAATTCTTTTCCTGAAGTCCTAAATATCAAGAAGAAAGCTACATATTAATTGTATATCAAAAATATGTCTGCATGGTGTCCTCATAATTGCTCAGGAAAGTATCACATCTACTCTAAATTAAAGTTACCTGAAAGCCAAACTTATCGCGCTTACCTCGAGTAGAAGTCATGGATAAGCTCTCTTACTTCTGGAACCAACTCTAGGAAATTGCGGAAGTTAATATTGTCTATGACTTTAGCCTGCCAAATACAGGTTTCCAATAAAAATCAAACCACAGTAACTTGGAATCTTTAAGAAGGTCAATTAGAAGGAATGGAAACAGCATATTTACCTTTAGCTCTGCACGGTCAAAACTTGCAAGCGCACAAAGTCCTCCATATGTCGCAACATCTTGGGATGCAATCACTTCTGTGTAGTTGTTCCCCAATTCTGGAGGTGTTTCCAGAAACTGCAAACATTTTTACAATTTTGTGAGCTATAAGACCAAAGTGAGCACACTTTAATTCGTCACTTGTTGCATTTGATCTATAACTACAACGAAGTCTCTAACTTGCTATTCAATCTCAGATATAACACTCTACTTAGACCATAAGAGTGATGATCAATAGGTAATCAAATCAGACTAAAGTAGAGATACAATCATATTATGTCAAAAATCTGGTAATGATAGTTTACCAGGTGGAATGATTGAGCTTCAGGTCCAACAACATCTGACAATTAGGTATGAATATCTTTTCATCTGCTCTTCTTTATTTTATTTCATTTCATTTTTTTTATTTTGAACATGTGTCCGGAATGTGATTCAAATTTGAACAAACAATAACCCATCTCAAAAACGCAAGAAAACTCAGCTCAGCTACTTTAGTTGAAATTACTCTTCTTGTGGTTCTGAAGATGTTTGGTATATATTATTCCTCATCCAGAAAACACTATAGTAAAAGGTCACAAAAGACGTTCCAGCACTATTCTTATTTTTCATTTCTCAGTAAACCTGCCATTGGAAATCAGTCATTATAATATAATGACTTTGCTGAAAACTTAGCCTTGCATCAACTCCAACCTACAGCACTCTAGCACACAAACTACCTAAAAAAATCGTGTAAATGGTTACACAACACTGATAAAGAAGATATGTCTACTTTACTCTTAACAGAATGCAAATTAATTAGAAAATAAGAAAGTGAAATTCTAGGAGCCTCTGTGATGTGGAACAGTAACCATCAGGGAAACTTTAAATATTGAGAAGAATTTTTATTTGCTCAGATTGGGTTTAAATTTTAATTCTTTACTGAATGGTATACAAGTTGGCTGTGGCCAGCAAGATTCTAACAGCAAAAAACTCAGAAAGACAAGGATGAACGTAGGCATGGCATCGGGAATAATATTATGAACAGAACCAACTGAATGGTATACAAGTTGGCTGTGGCAAGCAAGAGTGTAACAGAAAAAACTCAGAAAGACAAGGAGAGAAGTAGGCAAGGCATCGAGGGATAATATTATGAACAGAACCAACTGTAAGGGATCACTGTTTATTCCCAAGTAAACAAGGACGATCGTACAGAGATCTAACTTGAAACAAACTTAACTTCCTATATTTCTTTCCTTACATTCCCTGTCCTTTTTACGTATTTATAGGCAGCAAAAAACTCCAAAAGACAAGGATAGACGTAGGCATGGCATAGAGGGATAATATTATGAACAAAACCAACTGAATGGTATACAAGTAGGCTGTAGCAAGCAAGATTGTAACAGAAAAAAACTCAGAAAGACGAGGAGAGAAGTAGGCATGGCATCGAGGGATAATATTATGAACAGAACCAACTGTAAGGGAGCACTGTTCATTCCCAAGTAAACAAGGAAGATTGCAAGGAGATCTAACTTGAAACAAACCTAACTTCCTATATTTCTTGCCTTACATTCGCTGTCCTTTTCATGTATTTATAGGCAGCAAAAATTTGGAAGCTTTCACGGTTTCACCTAACCCAAAAGCTAGATACTTCCTAATACATCCCCATGGATTAGGGGATCATCTTACATTCGACTGATACTGACATATAAACCTAGTGCTGCCAGATATCCTCATAGTTCTATTTCATGCTTCGCCCTTTGAAAGGAAGTGCATGCCTCATTCTCGGGAAGAAGAAGTTAAACCAACCTAAAATTTTCAACCAGTTGGCAAGTCAAAGATAAGATCTTCTTCCTTCATCATTAACTAGGCAGACAATGCAATGAATCAAGTACGGAAGTGGGAAAGGGAGATAATGCAAAATTTTCTCTACTGAAAATATCATTGTATTCTTCATCTTACAACTAATGCAAACTTAAATTTCTTTTTTTAATATCCTTAAGATGTAAGCAGGTGATTATTATTAAAATGTAGTTCTTGAACATAATTCATTTTTCCCCTTTCCGGTCTAACAGTGAAGGTACAAGCATAGTTCAATACACTAAGAGAAAATGGCTAGAGACCAAACGACTACCTTCCTGGCAGCATGCTTGTACTTTTTAGCCTCCAGATGAGCCAGTCCAGCAGCACAATGTAGTTTTGCATTCGTGATGGAATCTATGGAATCTTTATTTTGCTCAGCTTTGCTAACATAACTTGTAACATGTGTGAACTGACCCATCTCAATGCTGACCAAAATTGCATTCAAACACATATGAATAATGTGCTTTGATGTTGTACAATAATCACGTGTCCGAACGTAATTTTTAAATGCATCCCCAAGGGCACCATGAGAATAGTAAAAATCTCCAAAATCATTGTATCCCATCCTTATGCTCTCTTTGATCAAATTTGTCTGCAATTATAAAGAAAAGAGTCAAGAGCACACGGGACTACTATATCCAATTTGATGATGCACAATTTTCACAAAACAGAAAATGAAATCAGATATAACCAAAAATGCCACCCAATGGTGAAAAATGAATAACAGTATAACACCACATATGAAAGAAATCCAATCTGGATATGAACATGATTGTATGACAGGTCAAGCGCATCTTAAATATAAATTTTCCCCTTCATGGAACAACGTAAAACTACAGGTGACTAGGAAAAAGGATTGATTTTTAATTAACAGTTCAGCATTGCGGTGTCTGTCTTCTAGAATCTCGTTATGTATTAAAAAACATTCCAAAGGGCTGTACTCAAATCTTGTTTCACCATTCTACTCTATTTAAAAAATAGGCAACTACGGTTTACATCCTCTATCAAACCGCCACTATATCTTCACATTTATCCAGGGACAGAGCAAATACATATCATCTTTTACCATCTTCATTGATTAATAAGTTAAACTCAATATCCAGCTTCCAGAGAACAGGTTCCAGTGGAATGTCTTCAGCAAGAAATGATGCCCCCAACGAATATAGAATTTGGCTAAAGAGCTGGAGTTTGTAGCTAGTATTTTTAATCTGAACACAGAACAATCTTGAAAACTAGCACTCCTACTGTCATAAGCTCAAGACTGTTAGCCATTGGGAAAAACATGGCAAGTAGTTATTAGGTTTACTGGAGCAACCTCTTTACAGCATCAGTGGCAAGAGTGAGTAATCACGACTTTGTTCCACCTTAGCTGTAGTTATCGGTAACCTGCATGCGCCCTCTATACCAACTAAACTGATAGTTTCTGAATTTATCTAGAATCTGGCTCTACTTTACTTGCATAACATACAGGCTTCTTTTACCCACATTCAACCTCATTATTTACTAACATATTGTGTCTTAGGTTGCTACCTAACTATAACTATTTCAAAGAACTAACTTTGTAAAGAATAAGTCAACCACAAATAAACCAAACACTTCAACACATACATGATATATCATCCTACAAATTCATCACATATTGCTCCTAGGAAATGAGGAAAGTTACTTTTCCCCTCTCTAGCCAACAACCAAAGCAATTCCCCAAAACAAACAAGTTTTAATATTTAAACTGACAACGATATTCACATACAAAAAGTTTATATTCACTTCTCCAATATTTTAATACTCCCTCCATCCTAAAAAAAATTCATAGTAAAAAAAAAATGATATTTATCAATTATCATACGTGTCATATCAAATAAAATATAATAAAAATACAAATTTAGTGCAGCTTAAAGAAAATATAGAGAAGCAAAAGTAATATTACAAAGTTTGAGTCGTCAAATGTGACTCTTTTCAGGATGGAGGAAGTAAACTTAAGACTTTGCATAGTAAATATCCTCCCTAGAAGAATCTCAACATCAACAATATTAGAGACGCCAAATGAGGTATACTTTCTCGAAGCTCTAGAAAACTATGTCATACTTATAAACAAGTGTTTATAAATAAATACAATCAAGTTCCTAAATAATTATATGATTAAATCAAGAAAATGATTGGAGTGATTACAGCAAGTGATGCAACTTATAGACAATAATGATGTAGACAACGTCCTTGATGGCTACAGCATGTGCAACAACTTATTCACATAAGAGAAGGAAGTAACATCACTGAGGACTTTGTATTGACTAACTCCAAGTAGTGCACAAAATCTTCACTCTGCTACAATCCCGAGGTTATGTTTCCACTCAGATGAAACAACAATTATGATCTCCTCAGATAGTTCAAACTCTCAATAAATCACATTTCGCTAGAAAAAATTAACCCTAAAGTCGGTCATAAATGTTGCTTGATAGTTGGATAACTTGTTACCATCTTCCAAATATATGCTAAGATAATGAGCTAAGATAAAATAAGCTTGATGATGTACATTCTCTATCCCATAAATTAGGCAGCAGTATACAATGAAAGCAAACTTCAGTAATCGATTTCTTTTGTCCCAATTCCTGGGGTCATTTATAGGTATCCTTTTCACTACTTCATTTAGATTAATGCAAGATCATCTGTCAAACCACAATTGCTAGAATCCATCCTAAATTTAATCTCATCTACTTTAATGTTGGTCTTTCTTTTCCCTTACCCATAGCATGCCTGTTGATATTCATATGATCACACTTCCTAACCCGTGCTTTATATGATTTATGTTGTATATGGCCTAACCATCCCAAGTAATTTTCTCTAATTTTATCTCCTACTATGGAAACTTAAACAAATTTTACTATCTCAGTCTGTTTTCATTTTGTTTTATGCCACATCCATCTTAGCATTCTAGCTAAACTCATTTATTAACACGTAGTTTCTTTGTTTCTCAAGATATACCTTTTCTATTATCTAGGTTGATCACTTGATCCCAAAGTTAAAGCATCCAGATCCCCATTAAGGGAAATCTCTTAATTCTCCAACTAGCTCCTTCAAGTATATCACTGCTCACACTCACTTTCCCTCTCCCTCTCACTCTCTCTAGCACCTCAAAGCTCCAACAACCGACACTACTCTCAAACTCAAAATCCACCACACCCCTTCATTGTGCATAAGTCATAACAACAGTTAACTATAAAAAATCAAACAAAGTGAATATATCCATATTCCCACTGATTCAAACCAAATCAATTCGTAAAACTAATACAAATTGATGTATAACGTACGGAGAAATAACAGCACAAATACCGCCTCATAACCTATCAAACCCTTCAACAATGTCGACTACACAAATACACACACATATACATAAATAAGGAAAATAAATACTACAAACATTGTACCCGATAAGCATTGAGCTCATTCTCAAGCTTCTCTTTCCTCTGTTCGGCCCGTCGCTCCACCGCCTCGGTCCAGGCCGAGTCCGGCCCATAAATAGGTCCTAACCTTCCGTTGATTTTCTGAACGACTTCCCTAAACAACTGCGTATTCTCTCCTTTCTTAATCTCGTCGTAGGCCATTCGTAGTGCCTCCAACTGCATCGAAACGTTGCCGCATTTATCGGCGATGAAAACTAGCCGGGCAATCTTCGTTCTGCCGCTGTACAGGGCGGCGTAAGCCTCGATGTCGAGTTGCTCGCCGCTGATAATCGGTCTGTGACTCTTCGATTCCTCGCCTCCGTTCGCGTAGATGTCGTCGATCATCTGGCCGGAGGCTTCGTCCTCGGCGTCCATGGTTTGTGTGAAGTCGTTATAAGAAATTTTTGGGGTTTTTAATTTTGCCTCTCTACTGTGTTAGAGCCCTAAGACTGTACAGAGTGAGGAGGACGACGTATTTGCACGTGTGATGTATAAATATTGGTGGGTCCCGACAATTGTAGCTTTTAGTACGTGCGAGCTCCAAGGACCCGAAGTTGGGCAAGTTGGCACATTTGTAAAGATATAAATAAATAAATGGGTTCCGTTTGTGACCAAAAAAGGGGTTGAATTGCAAGTTGTCATCCCCTCGATTATTATAAAATATGATTATTTCGATAATTTAACACGAAACACGGAGACACGAAATTATTAATATATTCAAATTAATATTTATTGTTATATTTATGATTAAATAAAATAGATAATATGAAAAATAATAAGGGTTGAATTGCAAGTTGTCATTAGTAAAAATACTCTCACCTTAGGACAAATAGTTTCTCTTTAAAATTAAAATTTTTAAATAAATAATATTTTTAATATTTTATTAGTAATAAAATAACGCTTTTATATCTTAATTTTTAAAAATTAACTCTTTAAATTAAATATTTTAAAATAAAATAATAAACTTTTTACCTAAAACGAAAGAGTATCTAATTAAACTAATCCGTTCAAGGTTTTGAACTGAGCTTAATTAAACCACAACAGTTTAGTTTGAGTGAAAGTTGGATTTGCTATCACACTATTCACACCGGTTTGATTCTTACACTAACATCTAGGTCGTAATTCCCAAAATAGTAGTTATGGAATCTCCAACTAAATATGTCTTTTATTATTCAGTTTTACGGAACTAAATTCAAAAGACAAAGATATCTTTGTTGAATAGATCAAGATTCAAAAATCTCAGTATCATCCCTTAACTTCTAGAAATTGCAGTGCAACCACTCATGTTTGATGTTACTTTTTAGAATTAGAAGTGTCATTTTTTATTATTAAATGTGTCACTTTTGACGCTAAAAGGATCACTTTGCATGTTTAATGAAAATTGCCATTTTTTCTTTAAGAAAGAGTTTTTTTTTTTTTTGCCTTAAATGTGTCACTTTTTATCTTTAAATGTATTACTTTTAGTCACTTAATGTGTAAGTTATTATGTATAAGTGTGTCACATTTTTTCTTTAAATATGTCAATTTTGTCTTTAATTGTGTCACTTTTGGTCCCTTGAGGTATAAGGCCTCGTCTGGTGCAGTTTTTTTTAAACGCAGCGTTTTTAAAATACAACATTTTCAAAACGTAAATTTTTTTCTTGTAAACATGTTTGGAAAACTATTTCAAAACACTATTTTTATAAACAAAATAGTTGTAAACGCAACACATTTTTAAAACGCTCCAAATTGGAGCCTTTTAAAACGCTGCACATTTTTAAAATGCTGCATTAAAACAATTTTAAAAATAAAACGCTGTGTTTTTTACCAACATTTTTGTCAAAACGCTCCACCAAACAAGCACTAAGTCATTATGTACAAAAGTGTCACATTTGCCTTCAAATGTGTTAATTTAAGTCCCTCAATGTGCAAGTCAATATGTATGAAAGTGTGTCACTTTTAGTCTTTCAATAAGTAAGTCATTATGTATAAAAATGTACTTAATTAGAAAATTAACCATAAAAGAATAAATTGAGAAGAACTACTTAATTAGAAACATATTATTATAATATTAACCATACTAGATTTGAAAAATTTTCCTTATACACAACATTTGTTACTTTATTTGTTGATTTTTCATCTTCATCTTATATTAATATTTAGGAGCTGAGGTGACATCCACGGGTAGAATGTCTTAAGTCCGGGATTTATATAAATGCACTTTCTTTTTCGGAAATGCACGGTCAAACAGAATTGAACCATCTTCATGATTTGTTAAGTCAAGAATTGACGATAGACTTGTGCCTGTGGATGACAAAAATCGATAGAGATAATAGTGTTCGATATTCCATTTTGTGTGTTTATTATTCAAATATGTCAAATGAAATGAATATTGGGTGCTACAATGGAACGTGCACAAATATTTTAATCCGCAACACTGCTCGTCACAAGTTTGCTTATGTTGTCCATATCAGCAATGTTTGCTAATTTGGTAATTTTTTGTCAATTCGAGTTACCACATCAACATCTCAAACTCATTTTTTTTCTCAATCAAATGATAATGGAAATTTAGATTTTGATATGAAAACCCACAGTAATACATTTCAATTCTAGGATTAAGTTTAATTTTTTTTATTTTTTGGGAATACTTGATTATGAGATTGCACCATATATATTCATCATTAATTTTCAAATACATCATTAGAAATACATGTTTTGTAACACAATTAAAGAAGAAGGAATAAAAAAGTAACATTAAAAGTACAATTTACAGTTTGAAGTACAAATTAAAAGAAAATTCATAATTTATAATATGAGTTTTATACTTAGCTCGGTTTCAACAATTGGTGGGACTTTCAAATGATTGTTGGATAGACGGAACCATTATCTTGCGATTGAACTTTGAGAATTCAATCTGATCCAAATCTTTAGCACTATTGGATACGTTAGATCAGACCTGTTAATGAAATCTATTAATTTTCAATAAATATAATTATGAAAATGTCTAAAGATAAGTTGGGTTGTTTGTATTCAAACTTGTTGTACTTTGAAAGTTATTTATACATGAGGTTGGAAGCCAAAAGAGAAAAAAATTCAAACGGTTTTAAGAAGTTGGACAGTTGGAGAATTAAAAAGACAATTAATGGAATCTTGAATAAGCTTGTGACTAATCAACTTTACATCAATATATAATTGTTTTATTTTTTTTATAAATAATAAATAGTACATTAAATGTAATCTAGATATTTGAGATTTGACTGAGTTAATGTTGATCTGGAGAATTAAAAGACAATTTAGTAAGTTTGTGACTAATCAACTTTACATCAATATACAATGATTTTGACGGGAAACTTTTTTATTTAGATGTGATATGTATGTGTGTATATATATATATATATATATATATATATATATATATATATATCACTTTTATCTTTAAATGTGTCACTTTTAGACCCTTAATGTGTAAGTTTTCCAAATTTGTCAAGTCATGTTAAGTGTTGCAAGACAAATTGAGCTAACGGAGATTAACAGAGGCTGGCATAGAACCAAATCATAAAGCTTGGGTGTACAAGGACCGCGGCACATGTTCATGAAAACAATAGGAGCGCCAGAGCAATTAATGAAACATTAATTTCATTAATGTAGCGGTATGCTCACAACGTGTCACATAGTATGCCCGCATAGCCAAAAGGTCCACACGTTTTGTACATGGATCAAGGTTCGGGCGATCAGTCAACACGGTTTCAGCCCACTTCACACTCTCATTTTGACTCGTTTTCTGGATGAGTAATTTGCAATCTCTACAAATGGGTTTTCTCATGTCCAAATCAAACTCAACTTCATTTTTCTACCTATTTAGGATCACGTCTTATGGATTGGGATCTTTAAGACGGTCTTACATAATTTTTTGTCATGGTTACTTTTTGCATAGTTTTTTACGTGTCACATCACAAAAAATAACAAACTCTTCACAAATCATTTTCCACAACGATTAAACCCATTTTACAACTTTTGAAGGGTCACATCATCACAAAATCATTAATTATCTCACTTCTTTCAATATTTTTTTTTTCCTTTTTGTTCCTTCATGAACCATTCCTTGTTAATGAGCCAGTCTTTCTATATAAATTTTTCACAATGGTACAACTTTTTTAAACTAGATCATACTCCTAAAAAATGTAATAAACCTTAACGTTGGAAATGCTCTTAGAGTGTGGGGTTTGACAAACTTGAATTTGATGAGGATGTGAATTAAGTGTAAGTATTGAATAGAAGTATAGAACCATCTTACAAACCAAAAAATGATTAAAAGGAGAAAGAAAGGAAAAAAAAAGAGGAAAAGAATAAGAGGGTTGTGTGTCTGAACTCTGAACCCCAAGAATGCAACAGTGATTGGAAGTAAGGGTGACAATTAGGGTATAATGGTTGTTTTCAAGTAAAATTAAGGTTATGCAATCCATCGATGGTGTAAAATTGTTTTAAAACAATCGGTCGTTGTATCATGACACTTGTCAATCATAAATTTTATCATGATTTTTTAGATTTTGAAAATGGCTATGTGTATCCAAAGGTTGTTTGTTTAAATTAAACTTTTAAATAAGTTGGTTAATCAACGTGACATTAAAACTCATAATTACAAAAATCAAAAGGTTATACTTGCTATACATTTTATTATTAAGTGACGTATTGGATCGTTGAATAAATACTCAACCCGTTATATTATTGAGTAAGTCTCCTGTAACAATTGTCTTATGTATCTTAATTGGTAAGATGTATCCACACTCCTCACAGGTTAACCCACCAACAAACGATTTGTCAAATAAAGATGATATATCTTACAAAAAATATTAGTAAGATCGTCTTACCCAATTTTTTTTATATTATTAAGTACTTATCAGATTACTCATTTAAAACCCACTATAAGAGTGGATACTTAATTAAATGGGTAACCCAATAATTGTTTTTAATGGTTTTTTAAAACAAGTTACTTTTAATGGTTAAAATAAAATGGATGGACTATTGGAATACATAAAAATCGAAGAAATTACGGTCGGTACACCTTTCCAAATTTTTAATCGCTCAAGAATTATGGTTTTTTTTTCAACAGCTAAAATCTATTTTTGAAATATTGTTCCTAAAATGATCAAATCGGTTCTTCTATAGCTCCGACCAACATTTGTTGCACCAACGAAATGGATTTTCAATTTATTAAGTACGATACTGGAATTGACCTAAGCTGGGTTGGAGGATTTTTTAGTAGGGATGAAGGCGAATGATGAGTAGAAGGAAGAAGCTTTACGACGAGTAGAAGGATGGAGAAGGCGGAGGAGATGCATTCGAAATCAATTTGCACCACGATGCCTCAAATGTCAATCGCAATGCATTAATTTGGATCTCCGATGCATCAATTTGGAGTCTCGATGCAGTGTTATGATTTTGATTCATGATTGGTGTGCATCACGTTCCATCAATTTGTGCATCACGATGCACATACGCATTGATCAAAATCGTGCATCGCAGATGAATTTTGTGCATCACGATGCAAAAATTGAAGCAACGCGATGTAATGAGTAAATGATCCATAACGTGTCTTCGGTTAATTAAGGGTATTGTAGTCATTTCATCCCAAAAAGTGCATTTTCTGGCTAAAAAGACATACTAGGACGGTAACGATTAAAACTTTCAAAAAAGAAACCCGCCCTAATTTTCTCCTAAAAAATTGCAACCCTTCATCGGAAGTATACGTCTGTAGTTCCACCATTGACATCCACAATGCCAATAAGAAATATATTTACTTATCTCTTCACCAATTTCAAAAAGTGACTTTCCTCTCAAACTCTCAGGGGCTAACAAGGTTCAATTTTGTTTTCACATTTGCTATGAATATACTCGTGCTAAAGCTGTAACGCATATGGGCATGCTAGTCTTTGACCAAGTGTCACTAAGTAGTCTAAGTTGGCTAGATAATTAGGCATAACAGGTACTAAGTGTGGACCATTATGGTACAAAAAAAATATGATTAAAGGGCTTATGCAATCGCTTGACTTGTGAATAGCCATATTATGGTCAAGTGATCAGATGATGATTCACATCAAATAATAGCAGAGATTGAGGAAGGCTAAATGGATTATCAATGACAATGTTAGAGGTCAAAGATGAATATCGAAAGTACACGCATTAAGAAGGAAGCCAGATTTATAAATGTGGTTAAATCAAACTCTAGACTAAGGGTTGGCCTAATGGATAAGATTTAGCTCACGTGTACGTCATGTTTAAGTCTTGTGGAGGGAGGGAAGATATAGGGATTGAGGGGAGACATCTATCTTGTTGTGTAAAATACCATTTTCATAGAGTCCGCTTCAGCAACTCAAGACTAAACATAGACGTCACTTGCATTGCATGTCGTGTTCTCCATAAAAAGTTTGAATCTGTATAAACAAATGCTTCTTCCATATCAAGATTTACCGATTATAAAGCCTGTTCTTTACATGAGGATCACTATGAGAAAGAAAAACTAACCAACACCCTCTTATGGAAGTTGAACCACAGCCTGACAGATCGCAGTTAGGCAAACGGAGAGAGACCGGGAATTAGCGGGAGGGTCCAAAAATTGAATAAAGAACATGAAATCAGGAAAACTGTAAGAGGATAAGAAGCTAGTAAACAAGCTCTAGGAAGCATTTACAGAGCTTTCTTGGTCCCCTGCAGGGGCAGTCCAGTACTGCTTAATAGCGATTAGAAGCTTTTCTCTAACATGAGGGCCTCCTTCATGGTCAACCAATCGGCTTTCCCATTGAAGCCCATCCACTATGCTCTTGACATTCACCAGTACATCCACATCGTCTCGGATAATCACACTACCTTGTGGCCGTAATATTCTATCCATTTCCAGTAAAATATCTTCTGCTTCGCATCTGTGGAGCAAATAAAATGTAAGAGTTCGTAGCGCGCAATAGGGCTATGAATTTTCAAGCTCGACTTGATGACTTCAAAAAACTAGCTATATAATAAAGTGAACTTGTGTAAATTTTGTGATTACCCATTTATTTGAGCCAAGCCAGGCCAAACTGGGTTATATTATATATACCTCAAGCTTAAAATATTTTTTGAGCTCGACGTAAACCCAACACAGGGGAAGCTTGAAGTGAGACGAACTCGAGCTGGCTCGGTGTCATAAACAGCTCTAGTCGTAATGAAAATGAACGACAAAAGAAGAATAAGTAGTACATTCAACATTGTCTATTACCTATCTTTGTAGAGGCTAAACACAGCATCAGCATGTATGAAATCGTAAGTTCTTGGATAAGTAGACATGGCCTCACACCTAGAGACATAGTATTGTAACCATGATTCAGTTGAGGGTCGAATTATACAAATACGGATCAAACGAGAACAGAAAATGACAAACAAATTTAGGAACAGAGAGGCGTACCAATTTTGATATGTTCCAATCAACCCACGCTCATAGACAACACCAAGAGTATTGACTTTCGCCTCAACTGGAACAGCATTCATAACCCATACTGGATAATCAACAAGCGCAGCTGCAAACCCTCCCAAGTAAGAATTCATATCAAGCAAGTTCCGGTATCTACCGGGCTCCGCTAGCTGGTAATCCAAAGTCTTGTAGTGTGATACTCTCTTCTTCCATAGTTCTGTGTCTTTCCTAAAGATCTCTGCTGTAATTCCCTCCACTGTTCTGCTGATAATCCTTGGTGGCACCGCCGTTAATCTTTCCGGCCACCTTGCTAGCTGCACGCCCCCTGCAGTTTCCTTTATGTCAGAAACTTCCGGCAGGGGAGTTAAGCATGACTCCATCTTGGTATACCTGCAAAGCATGTTCATTAAAGTTAGCGAAACATAATTTAAAAACAATAAAAATCAATAGTAGTGATATAAACAAATATTACCAAGCGCTGTCGGGATCTCGCGACTGACAGAAGTGCGGTTTCTTGAAGATCTTGCGATTTATCTTACAGTGGACATGATTAGAAGGTTTCTGGAAAATGGCAATGTCCTCCTTCTGTATAACTTTCTTCCAGCATAGGCTTTTTGCCACGCTCTCAATCACAAATTGTTCGTCCTTCAAATCTTCAGCAGTTCGTCCCCAGCCTTTCCAGTGTCTCTCCCAGTTTATTGGTGGGCCAGAGAGAATCCAATATCCACCAGGTCGTAAAACCCTGTCGACTTCAATCAAGTAAATCCCATCTGCTCACAAATTATAACCACATTAACTTTGGAAATAAAAGAAAAAAGAAAAAAGACGGTGCATGGAGGAGTTAAAATAATTACCATATTGGCCCCATGGAATGAGGCAACGAGAACAATGAGCCATATCAAAAGCTCGTGAAGGATAAGGTAATCTAATGGAAGCTAGGACACCGATTAGTGCAGGGACTCCCCTTTCAAGAGCAAACTGCACTTGTGCTTCGTGGGTATCTCTTGGTGCAAATGACATTGTTACAATGTTTCTCGATAGCAGGTAAGCTCCCCAGCTCGCAACCTGCAAAAGTATCATTTGACTTTCAAACCGGGACTCAATTATGCTAACAGTTTCAAATTAAGTGAGGTCAGACTACAAATCAATGGTTTGATAACAGCATTAAAGTATTGAGATTCTTATCCATTTGAAGCCAAAGTATATTAAATAGTTAAGATGTTGCAATCAAGTCTTGTAATAGAATAACAAAAAGGACAAAAAAGACCATAGAACTAAAATTTTGTCTGTAGGTCACTTTAATATGGAAACACTAAAGAGACTCACAAACTAACAGGATTGAATCAAGCAAACAAGCAAGGACCATTTTATTGGGACACTTCCAAATGGCTATAGCATTCGCATACATATATGGGAAACTTGTAGGCCTGACAATTGTGTAGGTTGGGTCGGATAAGAGTTGGAACGAGTAATGAGTCGAAATCTATTAGAACTGAATATCAAATGGATCCGTTTTAAAACGGGTTGACCTGTCTTAACCCGTATTTCTCCCCAAAAATAATTTATACATTTATAAAGTAAAAATTATTAGGTACAAAATGGGTAATAGGTTCGACCCACTTTAACCTGACCCTATCAAACCCATTAATATTTTTTGAGGTTAAAACGGGTTACCCGTTATGACCCAAAAATATTAACGAATTGGGTTAGGTATGGTGATTTTCAGGTTGGATCAAATGAGTTAACGGGTTCTGAATTGTAATGGCAAGGCCTAGATCATCTAGTTGTACTCTATCCGAAACGAAATGGACCAATACCTAAATATAAGGAAGAATTGCGGGCCGTTACACTTTTGTAAAATTGTAACCGCTACAACTTTCCTTTTTTTTCAACTGCTAAAGTCCACTTTTATATAAAAAAAAAAATCTAATAATGCCCATATTCCTCTCACCTATCCTCTCTCTCTTCCCCGTTTCTTATTCCCTTCTTCCCTTTTTTTCATTCCACTGTCTCAACCAAAATACAATTCCTCTACGCCTACGCAACACGAACAAAATAACCAACTCAGAAGTAAAAGCGGTTGATGTCTTCAATTGTGATTCAAGCATCAGAGTTGGCAATTTACAAGCATCAGAGTCCCGTTTCTGGCAAGTTTCTATTTTACAATTTTCACAACTAACAAATAGCAATATGACAAAATTTTACTTCATTTTGAGATAATTCCAAAAACATAAATTTCCACCAATGGAGTCTCGATAATGCCCTTACACCCACATAATCAAGACCTTAGAAACAACTACTCTTTTTGAGCCAACGCTTTAACGGAAAAAAAAAAAAGAAAGGAAGCAGAATTTTCTTGTTATTAGATTTCCTATAATAGATTTATTAATATTTAATAAAATTCCATATTCTTCAAGTGTAAGAAAAGAATTCATGGGGAATTCTCTAAGTTCACCCAAAATAAATCCACTATTATAACCAAGACAAAAACCTAGGTAAGACGGTCTTCTATATTTCTTTTGTAAAACGGATCTAATTTCCTACTCAACTTACTGTGTGTTGTTTGGTTGAGCTGTGAGAGAATGAAGTTTTGTCTTACGAATAAAGATCCAGTAAGACTTACCTATGACTAATAAAAATTCCAACTATCCATCCCATTCATTATACGCAATTAACATTGTCAATGATTATTCAAATTTTTGGTGGGCAAGATACTGTATCAGTAGGAATAAATAATGGTTAAAATAAACTTTTTTATTTTTCAACAAACTATATACTCACTCAGTCCCTAAATTATAGTTTTCATTTCTTTTTTCGTTCGTCCCAAAGTATATTTGACTAAAAACATTGAAATACATCGTTCTCAATTATGGTACGTGTCAGTATTCGAATAAATGTAGATATATCCAAGAATGTTGTTAAGACCATTTTTTTATTGTTTAATATATTTTTAATTATTTAATGAAAAATATATAAAACACAATTTTAGACTTTTTTTAAAACATGATTAAAATATATATTGATTTATTCTTCCTACTAGCGCCGTGCCATGGGCACAGACACAAAGACTAGTTGGTACTTATGGAGTATCACTTTCCTATTCTTTCTAATCAACCATACAACGGCCAAACACAAAAAGTCAAACCTAATTAAAAACAAACTTAAGGAAAAATATACTCTAGTACAAATACAAAAATTTCATTTATAACCATATCCAATAAAAATTTGGCACGTAATATGTATTATTTTAATCAAAAAAGTCAATTACAACAACAATTTATAATCCGAGGGAGTAAAACAATACAAGATGTAGGCAAAAAATATTTGCAAAACACGCTAGCCAAGTGGATAGGGACATTGCATAATCGATCAAAAGGTACAACCTATAAAAGCATTTCAAAAATAATCATCATTATAATTATAAAATTATCATACATCAATAGTTGTACCATATAACTATCTATAATATTTAGGAGCTTATCTTAAGCCATATTCGGAGTACATAAATAATTATATGGTACAACTAACGAAAGCTTGTATAGATTCGAAAATATAATTTGTCTAGTATAGTTACCCCACAACCGGTATCAATGGCGGTCCGAATAGAGCCATCACGAAGATTGATCAACTTCCCGATATCATCAATGTAAGCATCTGCCCCATGCGGGAACATGGTCCCACCGCCGGGAAACCTCAGCCGCTCCCCTTCGACATGTACCCAATTCTGATTCGCCTTTTCCACGGTCAAATGCTTATGTGGCACATTCGCAAACCACGCCGTGTCACGGCTCTCCGGCCACCGCGGCGGAATCTTGTACCCGTTTGGCGCCGGAATTCTGCACTTGAATACCTCCCCTCGTTCGGGGCAGTGTCGTTCTCTGTATATCAGCCTGTCCCGGTCGAATTTCAATGACCGGTCAACATCCTCGCAGGGGGTGTACTCGCTGAATTTGGCGGCGCAGGCGGGGAACTGCTTTACACGCGCCAATTTTGTGTCTGGGATCAGGTCGTCTGCTGTGTGGTGGGCACGAAAATCGATGACTTTGTGTACCTTGGTGGCGTTGATTTTTATTGTGTTGCATGGAAAAGTTGAGTAAAAGGAGGTGTCGACTCCTCCGCCGCGGCCGGTTTTACTGTTCCCGGCGAGATAGCTTAAAAGACATAAGGCGGCTATCAAAACACAGATAAAAAGATTGTATTTCTTCAACATCCATGAAAAGAAATACGGGATAACTTTGACACCCGCCATTGAGAGAGTAATCTAGAGAGAGAAAGAAAAAAGAATTTTAGAGAGGGTGTCTCTCTCTCTCTCTCTCTCTGTTTCTAGAGAGAGAAAGTGTAGGTGACGAATGAACTTTTTGAAGCTGGCTGATTTCTGGGGGAGGGGGTTAAGGGAGGGAGGAGACGGAGGAAAGATTTTAGACAGTTTTTCAATGTCATTGTCTACGCGTTAGTTAAATGACACGCGCTTACGCGCCCCCGCTCCCTCGTGAATATATTTACTATGAATGTCCTTGTAATATTTGAGTTGGGCACATAAGCACCACTACAACTCTTTAATGAAATCAATGTTTAACGGAGGAATGCCTCGTACGTCAAAAAGGATGTGGTGGTCGTATGTATTGTTCGATGGATACATATATTTATTAGAAACATATATATATGTTTGAAAATTGAAAATGTGTTTGATGGGCGATTGTGAATGTGCGTTTAATTAGATGTTGGAAACATATTCATAATAATTTTGTACCATGTGTTATTATAAAATGTATCATAATTATGTATATGTATAAAGCTAGGAAGATTTCCATGTAGAATCACATAAGGTACTAATTAAGAAACCTTTCATCATTTTCTATCTAATGTTGGTTTCTAACTTAGTGTATAAATCAATATGTGATTAGACTCCATGAAAATTGCAACCCAAAGTTATCAACATGCAATCATTAGACTCCATTTTTGTGATACCATACTATTTTTCTACCTTTAATGCAGTTATTTCTCTTGGCATTTGTCCTTGATTATAGCACTTATATCTGCCTCTCCTCTATCAAACTTTGCATAGTTGAAATTAATTTTAAATTTCTTCCATTTGGAGGAGGCCTTTTTCCCTTAAGGAAGGCGTGGGAAGGGCTCGAAGCTGAGACCTTACACTTTGTGAATCCTCATCTCTACCACTGGGTCGCTCCCTTAATGGTTTTAGATGAGGCTTTCATGTGCTATTTAGAGTTGAATTCAAGTTCATTCTAGAAATGTGACTAACAACTTCAAATTATAACATAATCTTCTTTACAGATCCTCTTCTTTAGTATGCCTCCTTTTGTACAAGACAGTTTTCAACTGATGACATTTAGTCAATAAAGAGTGGAATTATAAAGAAATGGATGTACATGAGAAAGTGCACGAACGAATAAAATAAACATGACAATGTCAACTGGTTTTGACTAACAAAGTAAAAAAGAGAATGTTAGGGAGGGGTTATAGATCTATCAAAACAAGAGGGCAGAAGGAGTAGTTGAAGCAAAATTTAGGGGGGAGTCGTGGATGCAGGAAAATAATTAATTATATGGTCAGAATAGAGGCTCCATGGTGAACGTATTTATGGGATGTTTGTCCTTATTGACAAGCTAAGAATATGGGAAGGGTTCGGTCCGGATCCTTTGCATTCTCTTAACCCCCCCCCCCCCCAAAAAAAACACACTTTTATTACCCGTATCTTTTTTTACTTTTTCTTTTGTCATTTACCAAATTTAATTGTTGCAATAAATGTTAAAACAATGTTTATCTATACGTTCGTTTCAATTTTATTATATTATTTTAAGAAAAAATTTGTTGGAAAATTTTCTATCGCCACCAGTATCCTACTCGCTTGGGAATTGATCTTTAAATTTCAAGTTATGGGAAGGACACCTTGGGAAACCAAAAAATAAAAATCGCATCTCTATTGTGTTTTCATATATATCTTTTTAGCTGGTCTCACTGTTACATATATATTTTTATCTTTTTATCTACTTATAAATATATATTCTCATTGTATAATCTTTTTATATATCTTCTTACATAAAAATATTAAATTTAACATATCTCAATAAAAAATATTACATTTTGCCCCCCACACACACATGGCACATAGGAAGATTCCTTTTATTTTTTCCTATTTAAGAAGAAAAAACTCTCACACTCTCCTAGTTGGCTAACCCTCTCTCCTAGGTGGCCATGTTATCACCCTTCTCAATAAATAAGAAGATGAAAAGGTGTACAATGAGAATGCTCTTATAATATACTTTTTCTTTAGTTTATCCGAAAAATCGTCTTATTTAGAAAAATAGTACTCCGTACTTCCTTCGTTTTCAAATTATCGTCCTTTTTGATTTAGCATATCGCTTAAGGAAAAAATAATTAACTGTATTATAAATATTAATTTAATATATGATTTTTTTAATGCTCTTGACTATGTGGTCATAATTAAAGTATGTAAAAAAATAAGAATAAAGTGGTAAAAATGTTTTCCTAAAAGATAAAGTTTTGAAAGAGGACAATTATTTTAAAACGGACGAAAAAAAAAAGGAGAACAATAATTTGAAAACGGATGGAATAATAATTTTAGTGTAATCTGAAGAAAAAAAAGTATAAGCAAGAAAAGAAATTTACAATCTTAAAAGTTTGACTTATCAAATGAGACGAAAAGTGTATTAGTTTTGAAAAATCAAAGATAATTGTTCTTCTTGTAAGAAGTATAAATCTTGAACTTCATTTTTTTTTTTTTATTTTGGTTTGTTATGCAAGTGTAAGTTGAAAAGTTAATCAAAACGTAACATCACAATTTTTTTTTCTTCTTTAATCTACAATAATATTTTTATATTTACTTTTTAATCAAACAATTATCTTGATTTTGGGCCGAGAGGTCTACCGAGATAGTTGGCATGTTACACACGACGACTTGTACGTGCAAAACTCTTAATGTAACATTTTCCGTAAGGTAATAATTCACCGTTTTTTACAGTAATATTAAAAATCCCTTCATTTTATTCTATATGACATACTCTTTGAGTCACTTAAAAGACATTTTCTTATTTCCGGGAAATTAATTGACACATCATTCAAGAAATTAACAAGTTTCTAGCTACATTTCACCATCGAAGGGCCTAAGATGCAAAGTTATTGATAATATTTCCTTCTATAGTTATATATAGTTGTCACATGGAGTATATTCCAATTTCATAAATTGAGAATGATTTATTATTGAAGTATTCACACTATGAATTTATGATTAAACCATTTTTCTACGTTTGTTATGCTTCTTTCTACCTTAGTTTGATCATATTTCCCAAAATGGATCGCCAGTAATTCTCTATTTCTCTCTACTTGAGGAAGAATTACTTGGGGGGAGTCTGACTTAGGGTTGCAAGTATGGTGGAGTGTCCCATCACCGGAGATACAGTAGGCCATGTGGAGTAGTTGTTTATGCAGTTTCGTATTGCTAGATTAGGTATAAAAAAATTTTACTTTAATTTATTTTTGTTGGAGACAGCCAATGATCTTAATAAATACTCCCTCCGTCCCTAATTTATTGTCCTAGTTGACCCGGCGCACAGATTAAGAAAAAATAATTGACTTGATTATTTATATTAGTTTAATGTGTAGTTTCCTTTAAAGCCCATGTGTATGTGGCTCATATTTAAAGTAGGTGAAAAAGTAAGGGTAAAGTGGTAAAAGTGATGTTCTAAAAAGGTAAGTTTCAAAGTGGACAATTATTTTGGGACGGACGAAAAAGGAAAGGAGGACGATAATTTAGGGACGGATATATATTACTGAATAATTACTCCTTTCGTTTCAGATACTGAATCTCCGTTTGAAAATAAATTTTTTTAGGAAAACTATAATTTTAGTAGTTCATTAATAATAATATGACATTTTTACGCTTTAATTTTTAAAAGTAAAATTTTTAAATGAAATATCAAAAAATAAAATAGTGGACTTTTTGATCGAACCGAATGAAATATATTATTTGTTTCGATTGAAGAAATGTTGTAAAAGTTTTTTATTATCAAATTGATTATTTTTTAGATAAATATTTAATGATAAAATAAAATTATAACTTTTGCAAACTACTAATTATTAATTTTGGAAAAAAAATATTTGCTAGTGATATATCTAAAAAAATATATTAAACTATGCTTCAATTGATTGGAAGGATGTATCACAAAGTTAGGTCTTCCGGCTCGACTCGACATACTTCATAGGTTCTTTGACTTTTGACTACACCAATAGATGCTCGACATGCGATTATTTTCCGTTTTAAATACTCACTCATTTCTGGATAAAGATTGTCTTGTTTGATCCCATTCGATACAAAGATTAAGAAAATATAATTAATTAAACTTGGCAAATATATTTTTAAAAATATTACTCTTTTCGTCTCTAAATTATCGTTCTAATTGATTAGGTGTACAAATTAAAAAAAACAATTGATTTAATTATTTATATTGATTTAATGTATAGTTTCCTTTAAAGTTCATATGTATGTGGTCCATAATTAAAGTAAGGTGAAAAGGTAAAGGTAAAGTGATAAAAGTGTTATTCTAAAAAGATAAGTTTTAAATTGAATAATTATTTTATGATAGATAAAAAAGAAAAATAAAACTATAATCTAGATAATTTAGGAACAGAGGGAGTAAAAAAATGACCATTTAAAAAAAAAAACTTTTTAATTGGGGAAATGGTAACATGATATTGATAGATAACTACATGATAAGTTGATCACGTGACAATTATTTACATGCGGTCAACAAATTAAGCTTTAAAAAAAGTAGATTTACCAAATCACCATCCAAAACCGTGTGATTTTGATGCCATATTTATAAATTAATGCACTCTCCAAATCACTCAGTTTTAGGGGTGGGCAAAAGTTTTTCGGAATCAGATCAGACCAATAGAATTGGATCGGGCTAGTCAAAAATGAATCAGACCAATACTTTGGATTGGTGCTGGATCTAAATTTTTACAGAATCAGACAATTGGGTCGGTTATTGGTTCAAGAAACCAAAAACGCAAAACCGGACCGAACCGGACCAATGTATATTTATTATTATTTATTATATATAATATAAAACTAAATCCTATATTCCTATTTGTGAATTCATTTCACTCTCTCATCGACAGACACTCAGACAATACTCATCTCACTCTTTCTTCTCGCCGTTCTCGCCTCTCAGCTCTCGCTATCCCTCCGACCTCCGTGACTAAGTCCGGCGTCCAGCGTCCGCCATTAACGTCGTCTCCGACCAACCAACAAGGTCAGCCGCCAGGTACGGTACCTCTCTCTCCCTTTTTCTTTATCTCTCTCAAAGACAAACCCTAGATTTCCCGTTTCCCCCACTCTCCTAGTCTCCTTCGTTGGTGGCTGTGGCTATGGCTGTCGGCCAAAGATATTGCATTCGCATGCTTCTCAATTTCTTATTACTCCCTCCGTTCCTAAATTATCGTCCTCCTTTCCTTTTTCGTCCGTCCCAAAATAATTGTCCAGTTTGAAACTTACCTTTTTAGAACATCACTTTTACCACTTTACCCTTACTTTTTCACTATACTTTAATTATGGGACACATACACATGGACTTTTAAGGAAACTACACATTAAACCAATATAAATAATCAAGTCAATTGTTTTTTCTTAAACTGTGCGTCGGGTCAACCAGGACGATTATTAAGGGACGGAGGGAGTATATGTTATGTGATCTCTCTGCCTTTGCCTTCACATACTTCTCAATGGTCCATTGCGGCATTGCCTCTGCCCTACTTCTCATTACATGTTATGTAATCTTTCAATTTTAGCAGTTTCTACTTTCTACAACCCATTTTATTTCTAATTATGTTCAATTTAAACTTTGAAGTTTTGAACCCTACTTTACAGTAAAACTAATCTAACAAGTTTAGTTCTCTCTGTATGACTATTGCTTAAGCACTTGGGTCAAGTGGTCAACTAGACCCATTATAAATAGTAGTCAGTCGATGACTCTATGAGACACAAAAATCTATGATTTCGACACTTTTAATTGTTGAATATAATTTTATTGAAGGTTTTTTTTTATCTATTTATGAAGTTTAAATCTTTTAGATTTTATTATGTATTTGTATTAAACAGGTAATAAATAAATAACCATCGTATTGGTCCGATCCTGGTTCTCGTACGTCTTCAATTGGTTCTGGACCGGACCAATGTATTGGTTATCAAACATATTGGGTTGGTCCTGATTCTATATTTTTTGAGAACCGGACTATTGGTCTGGTCCTGGTTCTCTTATTTTTTCCAAAAAAGTGGACCGAACCGGACCAAGCTCACCCTTATTTAGTTTAGCCTAAAAAGGAAATACTTTTATTTTTCTAAATTATTGTCATCATTTAAATTTTTATGTCAAATTATGTATTTTTAAAATGAATTTTTGATCTATTTTATTTTATCTTTCAAGCTCTAAAACATGCATGTGATTCGTAGTATTTAAGAAAAAATTGTATACGTCAAAAAAATTGTATTTAGATTTTTGATCTATTTTGTGGATTTGAAAAATAAAAAAAATTGTATACGTCAAAAGTTCATTTAAAATTATATGTAGTTTGACTTTAAAAGTCGGATAATAAGTATTGAGTATAACCCAAAATGAATGCAACAGATTAATAATCTTGTTGATGTAAATAAAGTTGCTGAATTGTTAGATGATTATAATATAATTATTTTATTATGTCAGCTTTGTTATTTGTTAACATTGTCCTCAATATTCACTCCCATTTGCTGTAAATATTTAATATTTAATGTCATCTTGCATGCTTAATACTCCACCCTTTTGGGCAAGATGTTTCACTTTAGAAATTAAAAATAAAAATGTCATTTTGTTATTAAATAATAGGCATCTAAAAGTATTATTTCTTTTAAAAAATCAATTTTTAAATAAAGATTCTTTGTTCAAATCGGAGAGAGTATTCAAGAAAATAAACTTGTATTCCCTCTCTCTCAGAATAAGAGAGTTAAGTATTGACATTGTAAGAATTTTAAGAAAATGTTTGTTCTACGCCATTTTGCTTTGATACTTAGCCCTCCTTTCATCTCAATGGAAGAAAGTAGGTCTTCCAAAAGTCCTACTCAACCAACTGTGAGACCCCATTTCAAACTTTTCTCGTTATGAAAATGAGTGGTTTTAAAACTTAAATGTGTGAGATACGCCGATCTCGTTGTGGACTCAAATGTGTGTTTACAGAGTCGACACCTCTATTTTATGAATAAATAGAGATAAACCAAAAATATCAGAATGTATGAATTCGGGGGTTAAGTTATAAGTTGGGAAGGGATTAGGCACACAACTCGCTCTTTCGGTCTTACAATGAGTTTGCCAACATGCTTGGTTTATTTTATATACTTAATTTGATATAGCAATAAAGCAATCTTAAAACTAGAGAATGATAACAACATTTTTATAAGCAATCTTAAGAATAAAATAGTTATGTTAACAACAAAACTTATTTACATTTACATGTATAAACATGAAATAAATTAATTAAACAGTAAGAAACTATAACTATTTTTACATTAAAGTGTAAACAAAAAATAAACTAATTAAATAGTAAAAAATTATAATTATTTTTACATTAAAGCATTAACAGAAAAGAAACTAAACTTTTAATAATGTGTATAAATAATAAAATATTTTTAGACCCGCAAAGTATAAACAACTATATTTTATTTATAGACTAGAATAAATAACTACTGGGACAGAACTTACCTCTTAGAGCGTGGGTGTCTAAACCCAGTACGCTTAAGCCTAGGCGGTCTACATGTGCTTCCACTGTCCTTCCAAAAAATGAAGTTTTTTTGTTGTTTGTTTGTTATGTAAGCGTAATGTTGCGTTTTACCTAAAATGAGAAAAGAATGTGGGAGTTTGTAGACTTTGGGCAGCATAACGGATGTATTTGTTGTTTCTTGTTGTCTGAATTTGGGCGTGTAACTGCTGGGTTTGTTGTATCTCGCGTCTGAATTTGAGCGGCGTAACTGTTGTATTTACTATATGTCACGTCTGAATTCGGGTGGCATAACTGCCATGTTTGCTTTTGATGGCTTGGAGAAAGGGAGTATATGGAAGTTTAGTTAGGCAGAGGAACGGTGAGAGAGAGTAACTGGGTTTTAGTTGGGCAGAGGAAGTCTATGGGAGTTTTAGTTGGGTGGAGGGATGAAAAGAGAGAATAACTGGGTTTTGGCTGGGAGAGAGAGAAACGAGGCAGACCTTCAGTATGGGAATCAGTGTGTGAAATGAGGGAGAGGGAGGCTTGTATTTGTAAGCAGAGATGTGAAGACTTAGGCACGGAGGAAGAGAGAAATCTGGGCAAGGAGGGTTGTACTTCGCGCTGGAATGGCAAAACATACAACATGAGGAGGCTGGAGACCAAAGCGTGTGAGGGAGCGACTCTAGGAGAAACGGCACGACGCTAGGGGCTTTAAAGGGCATAGCACCAGGCTGACTGGGCACGATGCCAAGCCTGGTGGACGCGGCGTCCCGACATGATTCCTCTTTTCCAAATTTTACAACTTCACCCCCCCTCGGTCTTCAAATGCCTTATTGACTTCTTTTTAACATTTTGGCCCCTCGTCTAACTTAATAGGAATCTAGCGCTTGTTAGTCCATTTTAATTTATAAATTAGGGGTACGAATTTGGAGTATCTACAAAGCCCCTCAACGACGGAGTTTATGAATAAACAAACGTGTAAGAATGTCGTTGATAAAATAGACTCCCAAATTTGAGATAAACGATGCTGGGAAATATTTTTGAGCTTTTAAAACATTTACCTATGCAAACCTTTTGGTGTTACCAATCGTGGAAAATAATTTTTACGTTGTCGTTTTGAAAACATTTGGCGATGGTCGGACATACCGGAATCGGCTGCTTATGTATCCTTTTTCAGGAATCAGACCAGTCGTAACTCGTCTGCTGGGGAAATGCAAAGAAAATTGAAAGTCATAATTTTAAGAAAGTTATGTGATGTGATGGTCGAACCTATTGTGATAGGCTGCCTACGTATCCTTTTCAGGAATCAGACCAATCGTAGATTGTCTTGGAAATTGTATTCCTAGAGCATTACCTAATACACACGAAGGATCGAATCTCCTGTGATGGTCGGAACCTACCGGAATAGGCTGCCTACGTATCCTTTTCAGGAATCTGACCAATTGTAGCTTGTCTGCTGGGGAAATGTAAAGAAAATTGTAAAACGAAATTTTAAGAAAGTTATGTGATGTGATGGTCGAACATATTGTGATAGGCTGCATACGTATATTTTTAGGAATCAGACCAGTCGTAGCTTCGTACGTCTTGAAGATCGTATTCCTAGGGCATTACCTAGTACACACGAAGGATGAAATCTCTGTGATGGCCGAACCTACCAAAATAGGTTGCCTACGTATCTTTTTCAGGAATCAGACCAATCGTAGCTCGTCTTTAAGATCGAAAAAATGCAAGTTTTGATGTATGTGTAGTCAATTTCCTTGTCCCGGGGTGTTAGTACCCCTTGTGGAAATGACCAAAAAGCAGGAAAAAAAATTCTTTAAGAAAACGAGATATGTTGTGAATTGTTTCCAAGGCACGGGATTTATACCCCTTGTGGGAAACGATGAAAACCATAAGTTTTTTTTTATGCAATTTTCAAAGTGGGCTTAACCTAAAAATAGGAAAAGTGATGCATTTATTTTTTATGGGTTTAACCTAAAATGGGAAAAACAATGCATTTTTTTGATGGATTTAACCTAGAATGGGAAAAGCGATGCAAATCTTTTGATGAGCTTAACCTAGAATGGGAAAAGCGATGCAACTTTTTTGATGGGCTTAACCTAGAATGGGAAAAGCGGTGTAATTTTTTTTGATGGGCTTAACCTAGAATGGGAAAAGCAATGCATTTTTTTAATGGGCTTAACCTAGAATGGAAAAGGTGATGCAAATCTTTTTTATGGCTTAACCTAGAATGAGAAAAATGATGTTTTTTTTTTCTTTTTAAAGAAGACTTGTGAAAATTAGAATGTAAATAGACATAAATTTAGAACATGATGTAAATGTGGAAAGTAAAATCATGATGTGAATGTGGCAAATGAAAAGAAAGTCATATAATATGTGCAGACAATTCATGAAACCGACAGGTTTACCTATTGCGGGGATTACCAAAGACATGCAGAAATGTTGAACCCCACATCGAGGTTACGTGACCGAACGAAAGGCAAAGATTGAACCTTACATATCAAGCAAACAAAAAGGTCTAGCCCCATACCGGGGTTGCGCAAGTCTAACCACATATCAGTGTTGTAGGGCCAGAAAGCAATCTAAAGGTCTAACCATACATTGGGGTTATGCAGTGAAAGCAGATAATTAAGAAAGTACGCTGTTGTAGTGATTATGAAGCCATGATTATGAAGGCTTGTGGCTGAATGTTGTTGAGGATTGATTTATGTAGCCTTGATGACGCTGTTGAGGATTTTAGGAAAAAGGGCCTTGGCAAGATTCTAGACGGATGTATGGCCTGTATGGGATGACAGAGTTATTGGTAGTGCTTTGGCCGGTCTTGGACGAGAATTGGTAGATAATCATTTGACATGATTGAATTGCAGGGCCGCTGGCGATTTTTTGTTCAACAACTTCGGCAAGTTTTGACAGAGATTGGTGTCAACTGTCCTTGAAGGATGTCGGCAGAAAATTTGTATTTTTCACAAGGATCGATGCGGCAAAAACCTGATAAGATGCAATAAAAGGATGCATGCATGCAAAATAAAAAACTTTCTTCTTTTTCAAAATGGATTTTTGAATGGCAAAGAGCTATTTGTTTCTTGAACATGATAAGACAAGATAGGAAAATATTGAGATATGGCTTTTGGCTGACTTTAAAAGGTTATGGGATTTGATGGCGGGTGAAGCTTTGGGTTTCCTTTTAATCGTTTGACTATTACATCATTCAAGCAAGGAATTTAATCACAAGATCAACGAATCCTACTAATCGATGCCTTGGAGAACCACTTCTTCATTTTTTTTTTCATCTTTTTTTTTGTGCTCTAACTTTTGCCTAGGTCGCTCTTTCATGTTTTCAACTTAGCAAGCCCTTACCTCATAGGGAGCTAGTCTTTCAATGCATGTGAAGATAAATTGCTTATTCTTAAGGGATCGCGGCTTTGTAATTTCTTCGTTTCTTCAAGTGAGATGGAAATGACAGTTGTTCCTGAGAAATAATGAGAGTCTTCATGTACCCAACGAGTTCGGTGGGAAAAGCCCCAGGATGACTTAATCAACCCAAATTCTGTAAGGTGGGATGGGAAAGTTCCTGAAGAAGTTAACTGGGGACAGCCACAGAAGGATTCGATTTGGAGAAACTTTTAAGGGAGAAAGAAATGAGTACACTCAATGAAAAAGGGATGACTCTATCATAAGATTGACGGGTTATTGACCCTATTTAATGTTTAGCTTTTGATGATTTTATATGTTTTAGCAAGAAGTTTTGTTTTGGCTCAGATCACGTTATAGCTGATTAAAACAGAGCTATAGGTGACAACTGAGTTAGGGTGTAGTGTTTGGGATGGATTTGTTTTAGTGTTTGGCTTTTGGCATTGGTTTAGGTTTTTTGTTTTGATTTTGATTTATTGGCTCTTGGCTTTTGGTTTTGGCTTTGATAGGTGATTTGTTTTTGGCTTTTGGATTTTGGTTTAGATTGGGGAAAATAAAACTTTTGATTTTGATTTTTGATGATATTTTTTAGAAAGAGATATTTATTTTTTTGCGAATTTGTAAGGGGCATCCTCGAAGAACAGGAGTACTATAAAGGTATTTTCGATGGAGTAACAAGGAAAATTAGCACACCAAATAATAAAAATGGGCGACTTGACATATAAAATGAGCACTACAAAGAATAAAATTAGTAGATAAAGGTTGTTGATCCTAAAGATGGGTGTCACGTCGACCATCCTTCAATTTGTTTCTTGTTTATTACCACTTTCCCTCACATCTTTACCTCTTGTCAATTAGACCCCTTCTAAATTTTCTTCTAACGTTTTGGTCCCTCTACTGTAATAAAATTGATTTTTTAACATTCTTTTGGGACACACCCTCTTTAAACAAAAATGTTTGTTTTAAACTCTTTTTGATCCTTTTTTTTATTTTTATTTTCGGCAACAACTTCCTTTTTTTAATTATTTTTTGAAACAACCCTTTTTTGAAGCAACCTATTTTTTTTTAACTCCTTTGATCTTTTTTTTTTTTAATAACTTTTGAGGAAATATTTCTCCTTTGTTTTTTTGGAACATTTTTTTTATTTTTGAAGAAAACTTTATCTTCTCTTTTTTTTTTAAAACATTTTTTTTATTTTTAATGGAAAATTTCTCCCATTTTTTTTATTTTTGAAAGAATAATTTTTTATTATATAAAGAAAGAATAAACCAAAGAATATCAAATAATATTTTTTAAAGCATATTAACAACCCCAAAAGAAAAAAATGAGTCTAGCTCTCTTTTTTTGTTTTGTTTTTATAAAAAAATTATTCCCAGCAGAGTCGCCACTGTGAGAACCACGTTTCAAACTTTCCTCGTAATGAAAACGAGTGGTTTTAAAACTTAAGCGCGTGAATACGTTTGGTCTCGTCGTAGACTCAAATGTGTGTTTACAGAGAGAAAAACCAAAAATACCAGAATGTATGGGTTCGGGGGATAAGTTAATTACGAGTTAGGAAGAGGTTACGCATCCAACTCTCCCTTTCGGTCTCACAATGAGTTTACCAACATGCTTGGTTTATTTTATATACTTTGATCCAGAAGTATAAATATAAATAAATATATATTGTTGAATCTTTAAATTTAAAGGATTTGCTTAAAAACATTTCACTTGATTGTCAGCCAGGACAAGTAGCTTATAATTGGTCGGTGAATATTATTGTTAATAACTTTCTCGGTGATCCATCTGTTGCTATTGAATGAGTTTATCTTTCCTTATTTGTTTAAACATACTCTAGTACTAACTCTTTCCCACTTTGTGTTTGTGATAGATGTTCTGCCAAATAATATCTCACAAGATCCTTTGAGATCTTGCATCTGTCATAACACATTTTCAAAATTCAAATGTGTTCCTAACGGGTTGCTCGCAAAGACTATCTATATATACCCATTGGAAGCACTGGTGAAGACAACGAATCTGAAGAAATTTTCAAGTCAAGAAACTTTCCACTTACAAACTCTCAGTCTTAGTCTTGAAAAACTTTAGCTAGATACTCGCCTTTGAAAATTTCTTTCTAGTTATTGTTTAGGCAAAACATGAGTACTTCATTTCAAATTATTTCGAACTTCGGTCGGTTTGTCTCACGAGTTTGATTGTTTCTCAATCATTCTCCCAAACACCGGTCTTTTTGTTGTACAGCGATCCATTAGAGATCAATTAGATTTTTAATAAAATTAGTGCACTTCAAAAATCCAAGTCTGACCAACTTGGTAGTGGACGTAACAATTTATCTGTGAACCACTTCAACTGAATTGTCAGCTATTTCGTATATCACGCTAGCGACTTAACACTTAATAAGTTATTAAAGCGATTAAGTGTCGACGCTTAACAACACTGTTTGCTTACTTGTTTAGTTAACTTGTGTTCGAATTTCTTCTCTATATTTAGTGATCAAACATCAAAACAAATTCGTTTTGAAAAACTGTTGTGTGTCAAGCGACCAACTCACTTGACTTAAGGAATTTCAAAAGTGTCGACTAACGACAAACTCTTGATTCGACAAGATCAAGTTTTCATTGCCAATATTTTATGATTTTCAAATCAACCCCCAAAAGTTTTTAAAGGCTATTCACCCCCTCTAGCCTTTGCATTTGCCATCGGACTTACAATTGGTATCGAGCTAAGCTTTTTTTTAAATTATTTTCCAAGCCTAACAGCTTGAAAGCTCGATCGTGACAACTCTAAAAGCTTTTCAATCAAACAATGTCACTCAAGTTCCCATTTTTGATGAAGATCACTTTGATATCTGGAAGGAAAGAATTACAAGATATATGAACAATATAGACAAGCGGTTGATGGAATGTGTAAGAGGTGGTCCTATGCAACCAATGAAAATAAACACTAAAGTTGGTAAAATCTTACTGCGGATGATGATCGTAAATCCTCTTGCTCTGGCGAAGAAGAATATGTTCTCAAACCTCAAGTAGAATGGTGAGGAAGACAAGATTACCGATGAATTTGGATGCTTAGCCGTACATATCTGTCAAGTGCACGATGAAAACTACAAGCGGATATATGATCTGTGATTCGCCAAGGAAATTTGGGATGCTCTTGTAGAATATGTAGAAGGAGATCGAGAATACCAAGGACAACAAACTATACATTGCATACAAGAATTTGATGCATTCAAGAAGGACCCAAAGAATCCTTAAAAATGCCTACACGATTTCTCGAGGTAAGTAATGTATGTTCTTCTCTTGGCAAAGTTTATAGTATGAAAGATTTAAATATGCGTTTTCTTAGCGGTTTAGGAAGTAGATGGCATGTAAAAGTGTGGCGCCATAAAAAGCTAGAGACTTGAACAAAACTCATATACGTAGTCTTGTTGCAAGTCTAAAAATTTATGAAAAAGAAGTTCTCAAAACTCAAGAAATTGAGAAAAATTTCAAGGGAATATCTCTTCAAGTGAAGAAGAAGAAACATTAAAACTTCTACATCTCGGTCGGATGATGACTTTGATGAAGATGAATTCTTTGCCTTTGCTAGACAATTTAGAAAATACAAATCTTTCAAAAAGAATTTTAAAAACCTTGACAGAATTTTCAAAGTCTACTTCAAATTATCAAAACCTTCTCCAAGCTTCCAAAAACCATCTACTCCAAACTTTCAAAACCTTACTTCAAATCAAATGAAGACAAGGTTGAGAAAGAAAAAACCTGTGTGATAACTTTAAGCTAGAAAGCTTGGTCACTTTGCTTCAAACCGCGTCCTTTTACAAGAAATGAGTATTATAAAAGAGCTCCCTTGAAATTTTGAAAAACAAAAAGGTTTTGCTGCGGTAAGATCAAAATCTTGCAACTTGGATTGAAACAGACTCGAAGATGAATGCTGGCGATTTTGAGCAAGAAGCAAATTTGTGTCTTGTAGCGTAATCCGCCTATATATGATTCGAAAATGAGCTTCCAAGTCCTAAATACTCAAAGATGCCGATAATGAGTCGTCAAGCTCACCTATTACAAACCCCAAGCGACAAAGGTCATCAAACTGATCGGGCTTTGTGGTTAAGAAAATAGGAAATGGATTTTATGGACAAGGAATAATAAGTCGACGAGAAAAAGAAAGTCAAGTCGGTTTCTCCAAGGATTGCTAAAATAACTCATGATTCAAAAGGCGGGAGGAGAAGATCTTGACTCAAGTGTTGATGATTTGTTGGAACAAATGCAAGAAATGTATTCCAAGTTTGAAACACTTAAAAGAATCCATTTTCTTTATCTAGTGACTTTGAAAGAATTTAGAAGAAAGCGTGAGCTTAAGAAGATCAATGAACTTTACAAAGTTCGAGAAAGAGTTCTTTGGAACTTAAAAAGTCTCAATGAAAAATATGAAACTCAAGCAAAAATCTCGGATGCCCAAATTGACCTTGTAGAAAGAAATCTTCGGCCGACCAATGTTGTTGATACTTATTCAAAGTCAAAAGTTGCCGTAGAAACTATCATCGGACAACGAAAGATCATGAAGACCAAAGATGGTCTTGGATACTCAAAAATGATGAAGGTTGTGAGATCGGAGGCAGTCAAAGGTGAACCTAAGATTACGAAAAAGGACAAGGGATTAGTCTATAATCTTTGTACCATTCACTTATCCGAAACAAGAATCGGCCACAAGAGGAACATCAACAAAAAGGATAGGGTGAACAATGAAAGTTGTCGGTCTTACGGTCACAAACCTCAAAATCGGTCGACTAACTCAAAATCGACAAATGTCGGTCAAGCGACAAGTGTCGACTAGGCGACAAAGAGGAGGATTCAAGAAAGAAGGGCAAGCGACAAGTTCAAGCCAATAAATTTTGTTCTTTGCTAAGACCTCAAATTGAATCAAAAAGAATCAAAAGAATTCACCTCAAATGACCATAAACTCTTTAGTTACCACAAGTGTAATATTTGTTCTACGTTTGGTCATCGACACATGAATGTTTATATAGATTTAAACCTATTACGAATCAAAAGCCTAATTATAGGCAAGTCGGATGCGGATCTTGAGAAGAAAACTAACCCTTTGGACCCAAAAGTATAATGGGTACCATGATTTAAATATTCATATTTCGAGGTGCTTAATGGTGATGATCATTCAACCGACATATGCGGAAGATTAGACGCTGGATG
>CM028383.1:23101836-23287782 GCA_013146195.2 Codonopsis lanceolata | reverse complement strand
CTACACATGAAGCTCCCTGCATAACAAAAAGCCTCTCACCGACAATCTCGTTACCGACAAAAACTTATCTTCATTCCTTGATTAAATTTGTCACCAAAGAATGACAAACACTCACAAATGACACATATTAATCGACAAATTGTCTAGTCGACATATAATGTAGTGATTAACAACACCGTCTGTAGTTTCTAAACCCTAAGTCAAAAGTTCCGATCGATCTCAAATTTAAGACTTAATCTCAAATTTATTTAAAATTCCTCATTTATTTCCCGCCATTTATTTTCCTTGAACTCGCTAAGCTTTCTTGAAAAGCCAAAATGACCTTTCCACTAACCCACCAACTCGCGTTGAAATGACGTGGTTTCACAAAAACGGCTCATCATTGTGATAATGACTATCTCATCATAAATTTCTATTTTTATCACAAAAACCAAAATTATGTGTACTTTATCACTACACTACATATCTTCGCTTTTAAAACCCACTATAAGCATCCGTACGTATCTTATCCCCTTTTTAAAAACCCACTCGTTGTCCCATTTTTATATTACCTTCTCTCACTAAAAGTCTTCTATTACTCTCTCTCTCTCTCTAAAACCCTTCTTCTTCTTCCTCAAAACCCTAAAATCTAAGTATATCTACTGAAACCCATTGATACTGAAAACACTCGAACAGAGTGTGGTATCACCGGAGAACACAACGCCACGTACTTGATCTACCGAAAATCTTCTTACCCTATTTTATCTCTAAACACTTTCGGTACTCTTTACTTCTCTCAAATCTCTCTTCATTTTTTTGTTTTTAACAAGTTCTTAACTTATCTGTTTTTTGTTTCAGGAAATGGCCTTAAACACAGCCATTGGATGCCTTCTTGATGTTGTTTCTCTCAATGAAGAACCTCTAGGGATCGAGTTGATGCATCTTATCACAGCAAACGGGTTAATGCCTCTTCTATCATTCACCATCCGAACCTACAGCTGTCAACTGACTGAGGAATTCTTTATGGGAATGGAGGAAAACCCAGCTGATCCCTTTTCTCTCATAGGTAATATCAGAGGTATTCAAGTTGTGTTCGACTCGGAGACCATTTCACCGGCCTCTATGACGACGGTTCTACTACGACCCACACAAGCCTCGATGTAACCCAAATAGCGTGCCGGATTACCATGAGAGGTGAGGTCCCAAAGTGAGCTTGCATATGATAGGCACAAGCACCGCTTTGCCCCTCTTCACTATGCCCTAGCTACTATAATCGACAAGTGCCTGATAATCAAGTCTGGGGGTCATGACAAAATTACAGAGGCTCAATTGTTCCTTATGGAAGGAATTGTAGAAAACTGTGAAATGAATTGGGGAGCCATTCTGGTAGAATGCGTGAAAGTAAACATTGCCAAGTATAAGGACAACATGGAAGCTGGGAACCCTCGACTGACTCACCACCTGATTATCAACCAATTCCTTCGATCCATACCAGCTCTTCAGCACATATTCGTCAGTATTGGTGATCTTGAACCAGTCAAGATCAAGAAATATGTTGCTGCTGATATAAGGAGAGCTAGATTTCTAGCAAGTTTGGTCAGAGCCTCACCAGCCTCGCCTAGCAGAGACCAAGAAGAACAAGGACTCAAGCCCCATCAGTCATCTAGTCACCACCGATGATGGTCGCCAGTCGAGGTTGCTCAGCCAAGTGTTCAGCCAACACGAGTCCAGCCACCAAGGGTCAGTGGTCGCCTAAGAATTGGTCAAGCGGTCACCATTGATATGCCGAGGTCGAAGTTACTGAGAGAAGGCAACCAAGGAGGAGGAGATCGACATCGGCAATGATATCGCCGCAAAGAGACAGAAGGAATCCCGAAATGAATCCGTGTACCTTTGTCCCTTTCTTCCCCTACCGCACCGATCCCGCTCCCATCTCTCCCCTTCTCGATCCCAAATCACCAAACACCGCCTCCAATCAAATTTTTCCTCCCATTAGAATCCTACCTTTCATCCTAGGCATTCCTACTATCAGGCAAATCCTGTTCCCATTCCTCCAAACCGGGTCTTTCCCATCGATCATCTACCATACTTTGTTCGGCTCCTCTCTTTCATGAGGAGAAGAAATCTGACAAGCCCCCTGTCAACCCAGTAAAGTATATAGACCATAACTTGAAAAGGAGACCATATGTCTTGTATCCTGCCACTCCAAACCTTAGTCAAGAAGACTTGGTAGCAAACTACGGGAAATACTTTGACCCTCTTCCTCCGCTTTGGAACGTATTCTATCTCTCAAATGATAGATTTGTTCAAGATGAATTAGTTTATTTGGCCCGACCATTTACGAAGGTCCACAATCTTCCAAACTCTTCCTCCAAATGATCCTTTCCTCGCCGCACTGCATTGCCTCGAGGATGAAGAACTTAACCAAGACTGGAACAACCCTATTGAGCCTCGATAAGTTAGCTAGATCCAGAGAGCCAATAAGTATGTTCAAGATGCAGTGAATACTGCTAATTTAGCCTATATTGAGTTACACAGACGGATGGCCTCCATGCCAGGAGGAGCTTCCATGGACACAGCCTTCCCTGATGCTATGTCTAGTCAGCCAGCCCCCTTAATTACTGAATCAATACCCACTATTTCTTACATCACCCCCTCAGCTGTTCCATTTGTAGTGTCAGCCACCACCATCCCTACTTCTGTCTCACCCCAGCCAATTGATGTTTCCACTTCCACTCTGCAACCCATCTCTCTTCCATCCTTCACTCCTCCATCGATGCCTCATCTTCCATTCCAACCACATCGCTTGCTCTCCCCACTTTACCAATATCGCCCCCAACTCTTCAACCTTCGCCTCCTCTTTCCTCAACTCCAAGTGTCGGTCCCTCACTGCTCAAACCATCACCACCCCGCCTCCATCTCACCTCCAGCTCACTCCTACTCTTGTTCAATCTCTCACCATGCCTCCACCTCGCACCACCTGTGTCGCCCACTCCCCCTTCGCCTCCCGAAACTTTAGCCATTCCTCCATCAGCTTCCCTCATGTCACCATATCATCCATTCCTCCCTTGATCGCCACTATTCCCGCCCTCTTCCCATCAGTGTCGCTTGCACCTCGTGGTTTCACCGCCATTCTTATATCCTCACCGACACCGCAATGCTTCTTCCTCTTCCCCCAACTGACCTTCCTACTCACCCAAACCAAGCCTCTCCACTGCTCATTCTGCCTGACCTATCTCTTCACACATCCCACACCCTCTCTGTCAGTCCAGTTTCTGTCTTCAAACCCACTGATCCCGAACCTTTCCAAGTAGATGATCATGGTTCCCTCTCCCCTGACAACTCTCTGGACTAGACTGCAATGGACTCATCTTCTGACTCTTCTAAATCCATTTCTGAGGACGAGTCTCTTCTCTCTCCCTCTCAGTTAGCCAGTAGGAAAGCTCGACTTCAACGAAAAATAATTTCAAAAGCTTTGCTACATCCCACCGGCACTAAAATAGTCTTTCCCGAAGACATGCCTACCCCTTCACCTGAACCTGAGCCTGAAGCCCAAATCCCAGCCTACCCCATGGATGTTTTCTTTCCCCCTGACCCTGAGGATGCTGATATTCATACACATCAATTATTCTCCGATGCACCTCGGCCATTTCAACCACCCTTCAGCCTCTACCTCTTCTCGGTTCCATGTCTCTGTCGGCCTAAGCTTGACCTTCTATATGCTCATCACTTGCATATGAAGTCAGCCTCACACGCCATACACATCGCCTTGCTACCCTTCAAGAACAAGTTGCTTCTTCGCTCCCAAACCTCACCCAGATCATTACCACCGAGGTGCAAGCCGCCATTGCCGCCGGTGCTCCTCGTGAAGCTCATATGGATGATCGCGAACTCTCTTGCTCTATCAACAAGAATGGTCAAATCGTGCTTTCAATGCCTCGCTATGCTTCAAACCATTCAGAGGAGAAGAAGCGAAGCAAGAGCCGATGCTCATGTGGTGAAAACCGATTCTTGGGAAAGATCGAAGCTAATGCCCGATCGCCCTGACTCAAGTCGACATCAAGAACATGGTGATGCCGAAAAAGAAAGCCGATACTCAAGTTGAGCCACAAGCAACTCAAACAAGCGAAGGGGAAAGAATTCAAGAAGTGAAGGAGAACAAGTTGCAGGTTGAAGCCGCAAAGAACCGAAATGAAGATGAAGTTGGTCCATCGCTTGAAGCAGTCCAAAACAACCGAAGGATCCACATCGCCTATGAAACATTTCATCCTCTCTTTACTTTGAACAAACTCCGTTAAACTCTCGCTTTAGTTGTACCTCACATTGGCCATTACTCTTATGATTTCAAGCATTACATTGTGGTACTAACAAAATTTTGCAGAACTTTAAAATTTTGGCTTTCAAGTGAATGGTTTTAAGCAAATAGGAGGAGATTGTTGAATCTTTAAATTTAAAGGATTTGCTTAAAAACATTTCACTTGATTGTCAGCCAGGACAAGTAGCTTATAATTGGTCAGCTGAATATTATTGTTAGCCAACTTTCTCAGCTGATCCATACGCTGCTATTGAATGAGTTTATCTTTCCTTATTTGTTTAAACATACTCTAGTACTAACTCTTTCCCACTTTGTGTTTGTGATAGATGTTCTGCCAAATAATATCTCACAAGATCCTTTGAGATCTTGCATCTGTCATAACACATTTTCAAAATTCAAATGTGTTCCTAACGGGTTGCTCGCAAAGACTATCTATATATACCCATTGGAAGCACTGGTGAAGACAACGAATCTGAAGAAATTTTCAAGTCAAGAAACTTTCCACTTACAAACTCTCAGTCTTCGTCTTCGAAAAACTTTAGCTAGATACTCGCCTTTGAAAATTTCTTTCTAGTTATTGTTTAGGCAAAACACTGAGTACTTCATTTCAAATTATTTCGAACTCAGTCAGTTTGTCTCACGAGTTTGATTGTTTCTCAATCATTCTCCCAAACACCGGTCTTTTGTTGTACACTGATCCATTAGAGATCAATTAGATTTTTAATAAAATTAGTGCACTTCAAAAATCCAAGTCTGACCAACTTGGTAGTGGACGTAGCAGTTTATCTGTGAACCACTTCAACTGAATTGTCAGCTATTTCGTATATTCCTGCTAACTGACTTAACACTTAATAAGTTATTAAACTGATTAAGTGTCAGCCAGTTAACAACACTTGTTTGCTTACTTGTTTAGTTAACTTGTGTTCGAATTTCTTCTCTATATTTAGTGATCAAACATCAAAACAAATTCGTTTTGAAAAACTGTTGTGTCAGTCAACTGACCAACTCACTTCAGCTTAAGGAATTTCAAAAGTGTCAGCTAACTGACAAACTCTTCAGTTGACTGACAAGATCAAGTTTTCCGCTGCCAATATTTTATGATTTTCAAATCAACCCCCAAAAGTTTTTAAAGGCTATTCACCCCCCCTCTAGCCTTAACTGTTGCCATCTGGACTTATATATATATATATATATATATATATATATATATATATATATATATATAAAGAAATAAATAGAAGTTATACTTTACTAAACAAAATAAAGTAAAAGTACAACTAAAATAATAAAACTAGAGAATGATAACAACATTTTATAAGTTATCTTAAGAATAAAATAGTTATGCTAAGAACAAAACTTATTTACATTTACATGTATAAACAGGAAATAAATTAATTAAACAATTAGAAATTATAATTTTTTTACCTTAAAGTGTAAACAAAAAAAAAAGAAACTAATTAAACAATTATAAATTATAATTATTTTTACATTAAAGCATAAACAGAAAATAAACTAAACTTTTAATAACATGTATAAATAATAGAATATTTACAGACTCGCAAAGTATAAATAACTACATTTTATTTATAGACTAGAATAAATAACTACGGGGACATAACTTACCTCTTGGAGCGTGTTTGAACCCGGTACGCCTAGGTTTATGCGACCTACATGAGCTTCCCCTGTTCTTCCGGGAAAGGAAGTCTTTTTGTTGTTTGATTCTTATGTAGACTGAATGTTGCACTATACCTAGAATGAGCAAAGACGGTGAGAGTTTGTATAATTTGGGCTACGTAACGGTTGTATTTGTTGTTTTTTGTTGTCTAAATTTAGGTGGCGTAACTGTTGGGCTTGTTGTATGTCGCGTCTGAATTTGAGTGGCGTAATTGTTGTATTTACTGTATGTCACGTCTGAATTCGGACGACGTAACTATTGTGTTTGCTTTGGACGGCTTGGAGAGAGGGAGCATATGGAAGTTTAGTTGGACAGAGGAATGGTGAGATAAAGTAATTGGGTTTTAGTTGGGCGACGGATGGGGAGATTGAGAATAACTGGGTTTTGGCTGGGAGAAAGAGAGACGGGGCAGAGCTTTACCAGGGGAATTGGTGTGTGAAATGAGGGAGAAAGAGACTTGTATTTATAGGCAGAGAGGTGAAGATTTAGGCACGAAGGAAGAGAGAAAGCTGGGCAACGAGGGTTGTACTCCGTGCTTAAATGGCAGGACATGCAACATAAAGAGGTTGGAGACCAAAACGTGTGAGGGAGTGGCTCCAGGAGAAACAACATGACGCTAGGGGCTTCAAAGGACAGAAGGGGGCGCGACACCAGGCTGGCTGGGCGCGGCGTCCCGGCTTGATTTCTCCTTTCCATATTTTGCAACTTCACCCTTCCGTCTTCAAATGCCTTTTTGACCTCTTTTTAGCATTTTGGCCCCTCTTCTAACTTAATGGAAATCTAACGTTTGTTAGTCCATTTTAAATTATAAATTATATTTTTACGATATTTTATGATTTAGTGGGACGAATTTGGGGTGTCTAAACCAACCAACACATGTTGTGTCGAGTTAATGAAATTCGTCTTAAATAAAATACATGCAATTCGTATTTGTAAAGTTTTTTAAATCTTTATTTACAAATTCATAGATTCATAGAAGTGTAGGTCTCCTATAAGACCGTCTTATGGATCTTAATTCATAAAACGGAACTCCACTCACTCATAGCTTAATCCATCAACACACAATTAAACGGGTAAAACGAATCTATTTTACAAAAAAAAAATCCATAAAATTGTTTTATATAATTATTTACCTCATAAAATATAATAAAAGGTGGTAATTTTGGGGGCTTTAAATTCGGCTCTATTCTCCAAGATGAAGAAGCCCTCCTTTTCAGTGTAATTATATTGAACTCTGAATATTTCCCCTATTGACAAGTAACGTTGACGTCTGGGGACGGTGTGTCTGCCTTTTTTTTACAATATAAAATATATTTATATACTTGTTTATTTAGATCCTAAAGTTAAAAACGATACTCGGTACTCGGCTGTAGGTACTTAGGCAGTTAGGTACTTAGGTAGTTAGGTACTAGGTACAAGGTAGGCACCACTTGACCAATCACCATAGATTAATTGGTTATGAGTGACGGTATTTTTAGAAGAAGAATAAGAAAAGGGCTTTTGAAAAAAGGTTTATATGATTAAAGTTTGAGCGACTAAAAGGTAGAAACTTTCTATCGTATTGTCTCTATCAATCGATTGGTGAAATAATTTTTGATAATTTAAAAGGTTTATATGAATATAAAGAAAAAAATATTTAGTTATTGGTTTATATTATAAAGTTTTTTTTTAAATATTTATGTGAGTGTAGAGAATATGTTTAAAATAAAAAAGTTTACAGGTTGATAATGTGACACGCTGGATAAAACCTTTTAAAAGATTGATGAGTATTAAATCTCTTTTCTTTTTCTTTTTTTTGAAAAAGAGTTCATTATTCCGTTTATAATATATTTTTATTTTGAGATACCACTTTTACCATTTTATATTTAATTTATATATTACTTTAATTAATAGATCTCACTTCCATATGCACGTCATTGAGAAAAGACAAAAAAATAATTTATAATAAATAAATTGGTTTTTGGATTTGTTCATTGAGTCATATAAGATTAGGAACCTAGGGAGCAGTGGCGGATCCAAAAATAAGGTTAAGGGATGTCCAAGTAGATGGGGGGACGGAACCGAGACTGGCCGGACGATCGACTGTCGCTGTTGGACTGAGGAAGGGGAAGGCAGGAAGGAGGAAGCTCAACTCAAGTTGTAACAACAACAAGACTGTAACTGCAAGTGACAAAGAGTGGACGCCAGAATGGCGAAGGCGGCACAGGTGGCAACGGGCAGCGGTGGAGCAGCTAGGAAGTTGGTCGGTTGGTCTGCCGTCCGCTTCTCTTTGTTTGTGTAAATTAATTATGTAGAGAGAGTTAGTGATTGGATGACTACGGCTCTGAGCGTTTAGGGGGAAATTGGGAGACGTCTAGGGAAAAATTGGGAGGGATCCAACGGTAAAAAAATCAAAAAATACTTTTTTTTTTTTACTTTGGGGGGGGGGGGTGTACATGGACACCCATTTGGTCCACTACCATCCGCCCAGCTAGGGAGAGTTAAATAATTACTTCATCAGTTTTCAAATTATCGTTTAGCTTTTCTTTTTCGTTTTTTCTTAAATAATTGTCATTTTTCAAAACTTTTTTTTAAGAAAATACTTTTACCACTTTAGCCTTACTTTTTTTACATATTTTAATTATGGTCATATACTCAAAAGGCATTAAAAGAAACTACACATTTCACCAATATTTATAATATAATCAATTGTTTTTTCTTAAATGATGTGCCAGATCAAAATAGACAATATTTTGAAAACATGAAAAGTATAAAATAATATTCTCTTCATGCTAAAATAAATATCTACTTAAAATTATTTAGTAGAGTATTAAAATATGTGTCAGTTTTCTAATAAAAATATTAAATGAACCTTGCCAACTATATTTAATGTGCATTTTTAAAGATATACCGTAAACACTAAGATCATGCAAGTATATTAGCACATGATGAACCGAACCCGAACCGTCAGATTTATAATTTTTCAATGTAGCTGTGAAGCACATGATGAAGAAGGAGAATAACAGCAAACAAAGCATAAACTTTTGTGAATATCATTTAAGTCATGAATCATGATCCCATGAAGATGAAGACCAATACATACTACTTTGCCGTTACTCTCTCATTTCATTTAATTCTCTCTTTATCTAAATTACATATTTTTTACTTCCGTAATACTAAAAGCTAATATTAATAAAATGATTTTTATTTTTTTTTCTTTTCAAAAAATCATAAAACATGTACTCCCTCCATTACGGGTAAAAAGTCTACTATTCTATTTTAGAATGCTTCACTTAAAGAGTGTACTTCCAAAAATTGAGATATAAAAATATCATTTTATTACTAATGAGCTACTAAAACTACTATTTTCTTAAAAAAATTTGATTTTTAAACATGGACTCTTTGTTTGGAACGAGGGAGTAATTTTTAGCCTAATCTTTTACGAATGCAATTTCAACATGTTTTTTTTAATTTTACATACAATCACAAAAATTCTTTGGTTCAATAATGTAGTAGGCTTTCTTTTTTCTTAATTTTTAAATTTTTTTTCCCATCCTAAGGGTCATGGGAAGGGGTGGAACCTAAGACTTCACACTTTGTGAAACTCGATTCTACCACCGACCCTTTAGGAGTCATGCAGTAGGCTTTCATCACACCTCAATCTAAAAAATCCAATCTATAATATCCCTTTGTTCCGGGCAAAGAGCTCATCATTTTATTTTTGAATGTTTCACTTAAAATGTTTACTTTTAAAAAAATTAAAGCATAAAAAGTATCCTTTCATTACTAATTAGTTATTAAAAGTGTTATTTTTTTATAAAAAAATTTGATTTTTAAATATGAACTCTTTGTTTGGAACGGAGGGAGTAAATAGTTGTTCATATGATGGCCTCAACTACATGGAATGGACTTGTCACCCATAAGGCTATTTGGTCTTCCGGACCATTGAGACTCGATTGCAAATTTTTTTTTTAAAAATTAGATGTGAAAAATATTAGGTTCTCCAATGGTTAAAATAGAAAGTATTAAAATTAGATGTGGTACTAGAAAATGTACCAAATTTGATACATCCCCTGATAGCATACCTAATTTTAATACTTTTTATTTTGACCATATATTTATGTTATAGTATGTATTGGTAAATTATTGTATATTAATATTTTAATTTTGTTTTTATATTATGATATGTGATGGATATAATTTTTTAAAAATTATTATTATATCAACTTTTGATTCTTATGATTAGAGATGATTATTTTATATCCATGAATAATAACCAAAATGTATGAAAATTTAATTTTGATATATTTATGTAAGTACTATCATTGGACTTAACCTTATACAATGTATGTGGTATCTAACGAGATTTCTCCAATGACATCCATCAAAAGGATTACCGGTGTGAAAATTTGAAACTTTTATAACCTAATTTTTTTAAAAAAATTATGAAGAGACTAAAACTAAGAATGTTCCAAAGTTAAGAAACCAATGGCGTGATTAACCCTAAAAAAAATTATTAGTATCATCCATTTGAAAGGCGGGTTTTCCATTAGTAGGAATCTTTGATCAAGTATTGATTTAAATATTTAATGTGATTACAAGTTCTCCGGGGCATAACTGAGTGGTAAAAGGAGGGGGACATAAGATTCTGGAGGCATGCAGCGTGGGTTCGATACTTGGTGGAAACAATTTGCTTTCTTCTATGGTTGGACCTTGTATGTGTTATTAGTTGACATGTTCTCAAACCATGTATCATTCGGGCACATCCCACGATTTTCCTAGTAGTAGCAATGAGGGACCGAAACTACTACCCCAATATTCAACCTGGTTAAAAAAAAATAAAAATTAATGTGATTACAAGATGATCAACAGCCACATCCCACTAATCAGACATTAACACACGTAAGGCTTAGTTTATTTAATAGAAAATGATCTCTAGAAAATAATTTTAGGAAAATAAAAAAAATTTATTTTCAGGTGTTTGGTAAATCTTTTAAAAATATATCAGAAAACATTTTCGGTTGTTTGGCAAACGCACGAAAAATGTTACGAAACTCATATATAAATAAATACAAAAAGTATATTATAATGTTAATGTTCATATTGAATATAAGACAATATTGAATTTTAAGTAATTTTCCTTTGAATAACCCTCAATGTATCATTAGTGGTGTCAAATTAATAAGATCTATTTTTTTTTTCAATCTCACAAATACAAATAAAAAAATTGATAATTGATATAAAAAAACGTTTTAAAAAAATGGATAATGTTTAGAACATCTTTAAATAATATAGTTGACACTAATTTTAGGACGTAGTGAGTATTTATTAATATTATAATTTATAAATAGTGTGCACAAACTTCTTTTATATTTCTAAACAATTTATTTGTTGAGTGAAATAGTATGTGTATATGTAAATATGTGTAATTGTGGAAGGGGACAAAGGGCTAATCGAACATTTGGAAAATGACTTACGGAAAATAAATCCGTAAGTCATTTTTCGAAAAAGAAGACTTCATTTTCCGTTGACTCAGAAAAACTTTTACATTGACTATATTTTCCTGAGATTACCAAATGCTAAAAAATGAGAAAAATATTTTCCAAAAATCATTTTCCGTAAAACAAACGAAGCATGTTTAACTACGGAAATTAGGTGCGCCACCATCCTACTTTTATCTACCACCAATGGATCTAGATAGTGAGAGTTAAGATCATTTGATCAGCTACAAGTTTTATTAACTAAGATGTTTGAGAGTTTAAGTTCCGATTGAAATTTCCAAAATTATATTATGAATGAAATTGATTGTGTGAATCGATTTGTTTCTCAAACCCTGCTTCATAATCAATTCTATGTAGTTAATATTCCCTCTATTTCGGGCAATGAGTAAAAGAGATATATTAATGTTATTGAAGTTGGTAATAATTACAAAAATACTTAATCACAAACAATGTGTTTACAACACAAGTGAATAATAAAGATGAAATTTTATAGAAGGGTAATGTTTATAATTTTACTTTATAGAATTATAAACATAATTTTTTAAGTGAAACACACCAAAATAGTACGGATGTTTCATTTTAATAACGCAACCTATTTACATGTTGTATTGAAATGAATTATACTTAGAAAAAAATTGTGTTTTGAGCAAAATGCATAATCGAAGATCATGTAGAATTGTAGATCGTGTGGCAATCATTGAGAGGCATGTTTAAATTTGGATAGAACGTTACAAAAACTATTCTAGCATTCAGAGTTGTTTGGATTGTACCAATACATGCGTGTTGATACTCAATAAACCTAGTATCTCCAAAACAATTATTTAGCTTTGTTTTACTTGTTGTAATGGTCACGTGTCTAATAGGAGCCCATGGGCTTTGATTTGAGACAGTGCCCATGGACTGGATCAGGTATTACTAGAGATGTTAAATTGGGTTGGCCTAACCCAAAATGACCTATAGGGCCGCGGTTTAAACGGGTCATTTAAAGCCACTCAAATCACAACCCTAACCCTAACCTGTAGGTGCGGTTTAACGATATTAACACATGATGTCTTATTTAAATCAAAAAAATCGAAATTAAGTAACAAACATATTGACGGACAAGTGACAACGATTAACAATACGAATTAAAAACATGAAATCGAGTTTTCTTTTGAGAAAGTATCTTCTTCAACATCATTATCATCTTCATCTACAATAATAAAATAACATAAAATAAATGTTGGTAAGAAGTTAATACAATCAAATATTTTAATCAAATAATAAAATATAATACTAAGGTCAACACGTTTAGCACGGAATTTAAACGGGTTGCATTTTCCCGACGCTAACCCTTCAGATTCTCGATTAGCGAGGGTCATCCATGCGGTTCTCGACCCTTTTAACATATCTAATTATGTATCCAAAAATATCATTTTGACCAATTTTGGAAACTTATATGTCTTAGAATTGTACTTACGACCATGTTTGGGTTTAACTTTCATCAAATGCACATACATCATCACAAAGCTAACAGGCATAGATATTGGTTTACCAAATCAGATGATAATATATATTATGCATTTGAATTTAGAACAAACAATTTAGGATGGTTGAATGAATGGTATAAAGGGTCATCCATAAGTTCTTATACTCTTAAGAGGTTGTGGGTTCGAATCTCAATTTTAACATTTTCGAACAATTATTTTAGCCATAAGACTAGAACCCGCGGGCTCAATAACCACGAGGTTTATAACGGGGTTGAATTTTAAACCTAACCCTTTCATGTTTTAGTTAATAGGGTCGAACGGCTTAACATCTCTAGGTATTACTTGCCTATAGACAAGCCACAACATCTAGAACTTGCAAAAAGTTCAGCAATTGACCCAATTACGTTCAGCCCAATGTATGGGATTATGAGCTGTTCTTAGCCTCATTCCAATGTATGGGATTATGAGCTGTTCTTAGCCTCATTATAAGTCACAACATCAATAACATATTGGGTGATAATCGGGCTGGTACTTTTTACTGAAATATTAATCATTCTAGTCTAACATAATATTATTTAATCGGTAAAATACATTTTGGGGGGGAAATGACGAAGATACCTTTAATGAAGAAAATGCACGAAGAAAAAGCCTACGGCCCAAATTTGGGCATTGCAATTCAAAAATTGGGCATCGCACTACACAATTAAAGATAGTCAAATTTTGGGCATCGTAACTCAAAAATTGCGATGCACAATTCAACTATGTCCAAATTTGGGTATCACAATGCATAAAATCCTCATCCAAATTTGGGCATCACAACACAATAATTGGGCAGCGCAATGCACAATTAAAATTCTGTAAGTCATACTTACTATCATACTCCAAAAGTCAAGACAAGACGAATAGAGTATGTACTGCTCTTAGTTTGTAAAGTTCAAACCTATGAAAGAAGACATTCATTCTATCTTCTTATTCGCTGCTCAAAATAAGGAAGAAAATAGCCTATTAAATCAAATTGGCTAAAGAACTCTACTTTTGATCTTTCATGCCTTGGTGTGAAGTGAAGGAGGGATGCATTGTACAACACCAAGACGTCAGAGAAAAGGTATGTTGTATCGCTGCTTCCATTAATTCCAATTCTTCTTCAACCCAGTTTGAGTCAATCACCTTTGTCTTTGCCTTTGGTTTTCATGATATTGTTTTGACAAATCTAATTTAACTTGGCAATTGTTGATTGATTGTAAAATCCTATGGATGATAAAAAAAAAAAGGCTCATAAATTTCAACTAAGGCTCCTTCGAAAATGGTTCAGTTACAGAGGAGGAGGACGAGAACAGATAAATAAAGGGACTACCAAGAACAAATCGGGCATCGCAAAGGTACGATGCAGAAAATACGAAAATCATCACAAGAGGTAGCGATGTAGAAAATATGGGCATCGCAAAAGTCCGATGCAACCATCGCCCCAAGAAAAACTCCGATGCTTAGAATTATTATGTATATAGGCAAAAGAAGTATCGAGATTTCGGTTTTCATTTTTATGTAACACCTGAACATGGTGAAAAAAAACATAAAATACTGAAAACCAAATCTCAAGAATTCGAATTTTGGTGCAAATGATAAACATCAAATCTTGTCAGGAATAAATAGTAGGGAAATTGTTTTTCCTAGGTTTTAGTGTTTGTTTTCTTTCCGGAATGAGAGAAAGCCATTTAAAAAAAAAAAAAAAAAAAAAAGGCAAAATACTTTTCTTTGGCATCGAGGATGGATGACAACAATGACATGTAGGTTCGGTTCAACTCTTTATTTTATTTACATTGCCAAAAAGAGTATATAAAAATGTACCTTTTTGTAAAATTGCAAAGAAAAAAAAACAAGTAATCATCTGAATAATTTATACATACAATTGTCGTAGCTTTTTTACTTTTTAATTTGTTTTGCTACTATGAATGAGTTTAAAAGAGGAGATTATTTTATTAATGGTGATTAGGAAACAGTGAAAAGTTAAAATATTATTATTTTAATGTGGATAAGGTTTGAATTAGTGACAGGAATATGATATAGTGTAGTTTGTTTGCTTAATAACATGCATCCAATCACAAATTCACAATTGGCGGGCATATCAGACTTGACTAGAGAGGCCCCTCCCTCAGTCACAATTGACAAATGCAATATAACTGAAAATGACTTGCTAACTGTCTGTCGTTTGATCTGCTGACATGATAATACATTATACATATACCTTTTTGTTAACGAAATTTTGAGAAAAACATGTGATTGTTGCTTATTGAAATTTAAAAAAAAAAAAATACAATTAATGTAATTAAAAGATATGTTGTAAAAATAATCCAATAGTTAATTCATATTTTAATAGTATCATATTGTAAAATCATAATACCTTTTGCCTACCAATAACGATTGATTCCATAAATTAATTATGAATTTTGTTAAAACCGACAATCTATTCAATACTTACCATATTGTTGTTATTAAATTTATTTTTATAAAAAAATATTGTTTAAATTAATCCAATATTTTATTTTAGTATTGAAGTATCATATTTTATCTACAATTTTGGTAGATAAATAATTTAATGAATTAATTCTTTCATAATGAAAAATGAAACGAGTCATAAACAAGATCGAAAAAAATATAGGAAAAGCTATTTTCACTATGGTTTTTGCTCATCCACTACATTTAGTAATGTAAATATATAATTTTTTCCTTTGCCATTTTAAGGAGTCTTTAACATACATTTACTATTCCAAAATTACTCTTTAGTTGGCGCCAATTATCAAGATAATTAAATACAATAAAAATCTAATTACATACATGTGAAGAAATTAACGCTAACCGTAGAGTATATTATGATCTAACCTTCTACTGACTATCATCAACATCAATTCCCACAATTCCTGAGAAATTATTGACACGATCATTCGATACCTCAATCAATAACTTACTACGTAGCTAATTCAGTAAATTTTCTTTATTTAGTTCGTTAATTTTTTTTAAATGTTGTCTTTTTCCCCTATCATTGTTATGAGAAGATAAATCAAAAATGATGCATATAACACATTTTTCATAAGTTTGACATTCTTTATTGTCATTTTAAAATAATATTTTCCTACCGACCATCGTTGTATGTATCGTACGCGTATATGTAAATAAAATTACATATTAGCTTCTTTTTATTATTTTTTTGTTACAATTTATATTTTTAGATTATAATTAATTTGTTTTTGTGTTCATTTTTTAGTTGATAGCTAGAGATGAGTAAAAATCATGTGCGAGAGCTTTTGATTGCATTTGGCCTCGGAATTCGCTATGTTGCAAGACCATTCTTTTTACGGATTTTTTTCTTTCATTTTTAACCTTGTTCTTTTAAGTTTTTATTGTGTTAAAATCATGGCTTGTTAGAAGATTATTTCCAGTTTTTATTGTTACCGATGAAATATCATAATTTGCTATATTTCCTTACATTTGAAGGAAAATAATAACGTAAAGGTTGATCGAGGTAATATTTTTCACGACGAGATATGTGTAACTTGTAGTACTTTGTTTTTATCGGTTCACCGTATTTTGAGGTTTTAATAACATGCATTACTTTAATAGATGAGTTGCATAGCCATGGCTTATTAGGATGTTTATCTAGTCTTGTTGGTTAGTATTGTTTTTCTTTTTATACATCTTTGTTTTTACGATTCTAGTCATGTTTGCAGTCGTATATTTTTAAATGAATTTTATTATTTATTTTAAGATATGTAAGAGTGATTAGCTTAGATGTTTGTTTTCATTTATTAAATCCGGTGCACTAAGTAAAACAAAAACTAATAAAAAATTGAACTAACTATAGCCGTATTTTATTCTAATAAAATTTTTAAAAAACAAGGTTGAAAGATAATTTGGGCAATCTCTTTTGTTATTATAACTGGTATATAATTTTAGAGCAATTTTGTTCAAACAAAGAGTTATTCAAAAATTATTTTTAATGATGTAGTGGATAAACATCCATAAAAATAAAAAATAAACTTGAAGGGTAATTTGGGAAATTTATTATGTTATTATAATTGGTAGGTAATCTTAGGGTAATTTCTTCGGCTAAATTTACTTGGCGCAATAGCCCCTCATTCATATATTTACTATAAATTGCAAATGACTTATGTAAGTTATTTTTTATTTTGTCCATATATATATATATATATATATATATATATATATATATATAATGGCAAAAGAAGATTTCTTCCTCCAAAATCTCACTTTTAAATTTTTGACTTTTGAGTTATCATTTTGCGATTTCTCTCTTCTATTTTCTCCGGTTGTATTTCTCTTTCTCTCTCTCGTCTACTCCTTATTTTCTCTCTCATCACCACCATCTCCTCTCTTTTAATTATGTTTAAATATTTTTCTCTCTTTAAACATAAAAAATAGTAACTAAAACAAAAATAATAGTTCCGGAGTCAAGAAAATAAAAATATAAGAGGTTAGTAAAATAAAAATAATTTATGAAACAAGCCATTATAAAAATAAAAGTTACAGAATCAACAAAACAAAAATAATTTAATGCGGAGGTTAGTAAAATAAAATAATTTACGGAACAAAAGTTTAAAACAAATTCATAAAATTATATATGTAAAACAAAAATACGTTAGTACAATAAAAATATTTGATAGAACAAAAATAATAGTTACGGAGTCAATAAAAACAAAAACAATTTAAATTGAGGTTACTAAAATAATAAAAATAATTTATGGAACAAAAGTTTAAAACAAATTCTTAAAAATAGCTATGTAAAACAAAAATACATTAGTTAAATAGAAATATTTGATGGAACAAAAATAATAGTTACGGAGTCAATAAAACAAAAAAAAATTAAATTGAGGTTAATAAAATTATAAAATAATTTACGGAACAAAAGTTTAAAACAAATTCTTAAAAATAGTTATGTAAAACAAAAATACTTTAGTAAAATAAAAATATTTGATGGAACAATAATAATAGTTACAGAGTCAATAAAACAAAACAATGTAAACTGAGGCTAGCAAAATAATAATAAAAATTACGAAACAAAATGTTTCTATAAAACTAATTCTTAAAAATAAAACAAAATAATAGTTATGAAGTCAATAAAACAAAAAATATATAATGGAAGTTATTAAAATCAAAATACTTTACAAAACAAAAATAATAGTTAACGGTAAAAATAATTGCGTAATTTTGATTTTAGTTTATTTTCTTATCAGAAATTTCTTTATTCAAAAAATACAAATATAATTTAATAAATGTAATCATTCAAAAGGAAGAACTTATTTGAGTTTAGATTCTATTTGCAAGGCGGAAAAAATTCAAATTTGTTTGAAAACATTCATAATACAAAGTTTTTTAATAGTATAAAATGTTTGGGGTTGTCAGGCCATGAATTGACACTTAAAATTAGTGTTCCAGTAATGCTATTGAGAAGCATTAACCATATTGTGAGGTTGTGCAATGGAACAAGATTAATCATTATAAATCTTAGAGATCACATTGTTGAAAGTTGAAACAAAATTTTTGAAACGAAGCAATGTTGGTGAAAATGTTTTTATCACAATATTGTCATTAACTTTATCTGATGTAAGCAGGGTCGATCCAGCTGCAAGACATGTGAGACTATGGCCTTGGTCCCCCCAAAAATACCCAATTTTTCAGGCCCCAAATTTGAAAATTACCCTTCGTATTATTAAAAAAATAATAATAAGCCCTAAACTACCTATCCAGCGGGAATAACTTTTTTCTTCAATTTTTCTTAATTGCTTTAATTATTAAAGTATGTTATGTGAACTATTTATTCTATTTGTTTGTTTTTCTCACATTTAACATAGTAATTTTGCCATTTTGGAATTTGGAAATTTGGATCCTATGATTTATCGTATAGTTGATAAATTATAGATATGTATCGTGTATCGAAATTTAATTTTATGATACATATTGAAAAAAATTGTGTATCGTAGGTATGCTATGTATATAAAAATACACAATTTTTAAAGATATTCTATCTGAAATTTTAAAATTGATATTTAAGAAGAGCAACTACAGGTAGATGTAATTGTGTTGAGTTAATTTTTGACAAAATTATAATAATTAAAACCATTATATTTATAAATTAAGACTCAAAACTTGTATTTTTACCGACTTAGACCCAAATAATGGATTTTTTAAAAATTATAATATTTTTTTATCTGTACAAATCTAATTATAAGACAACAATGTATACTATATACTAAAATAGAGAAAATGTACTTGATAACTAAGAAAGTTGTTTGTTTGTTTTTTTGAGTGATAATGAAACTTGAAAAAAAAATCATGTGTTATTCCCATGACTTTGTAATGAAATTTTTTTTATATTCTATATGTATTTCTTTAATTTTTTTTAAAATAGAAAAAAAATGTTACAAACGAAGGGCCCCGTTCAATTTAATCGGCCTTGCGCCCCATATTTTACAGGGCCGGCCCTGGATGTAAGACTGTCTTTTAAGTTCCAGAGAATATAATTTTCATTGCTGATATCATATGCAATGACAATTAACAAGTGCTAAAGTCAATAATTGCACGTAAGTCTCTTTAAAAAAAAAACAGTATTTAGCCATGGATAAGTTATATGTCATAATTTATAGAGTAACAAATTATTTTGGTTTGAAAATATTGATATGCGGTAAAGATGAAAAACTAACTAATAAGATAACAAATGTTGTGTATGAGGAAATTTTTTAGAATCTATAATGATTAGTGATATATTTATGTGTAATTTTGTTAATAAATCGATCCTTCGTTATTTTGTTTGTGTACGATTTAGTTAACGTACGTTTAACGCACGAGTTAAAAAAACTAGTTATGGAATAAAGGTTTACAATTCACCTTCGTGCTTGATGTGCAACAATTCATATGGAGATCTTTGATCTTCGATTGACATCCGATTTCTTCGCTTCCTAGGGCATCAAATATGACACAAAAACATCCACAACCTCAACAAAAGTTGCACATAGGTGCTCTTTCTCTTTCACTCTCCCTCGTCAAACCCCAAATTTGATTATCACCAACCGAGACTTTAAAACCTTCAGATCTACAAAACCCAAATCTAAGCTTTTAAGTTTACTAAATTGCTCTATCTAAGTGAATGATTTCATAACTTGATTTTTTTTTCGTTTTGACTTGGGTTGATATAGCTGATTGAGCAGTTCAAGGGACAGATTTCTCAAGAATGATCAAAATGGCGAACGAGAGATCGATAGTGGTGGTTGTGCATTTTGACGACAACAAGGGTTTCGGCTTCATTAAGCACGATGAAGGCAACGACCAGTTCGTTCATCCTTCTGAGATCCAATTGGACGACTAATTGATATGCCCTTGATAAGTTGCCTAAACTTGATGTTTACAGCTATGGGTACGGTGAGTTTGGCACACAACCTTCTTGGTTCCGATATTCTTCATAAGCTTCATTATGAGGTTGAAGTTGTGAGACTCCCGTGAGTAACTCGTGATATAGGTAAATATATTTTCGGGTTTCTACAAAGGTTTGAAGCTTCCCATCCAACAATTTGGATGGAGTGGTGATAAGCTTGTAATTTTCCTTTTATTTTCATTATTTTTCGAATTTTATTGTTTATTTTGAGTTTTGGTTAATAATTAATTGCATTTGAGATACTATTTTTATGTATTTTGTGTTTCATGTTGGAATTTCAAAAATATTCGAGGTTTTATGGCTCAATATATGCAAATCGAGGCAATTTCGGGCTTCAATGTTAAGTTTTGATACTTGCCGTTAAGTTCCGTCAAGTATTTCAAGGCAAATTAAAGCTAAATGAAACTAACAGTGCTAACGGAGGAAGGGGAAAATTAAGTCTTCGGCAGCCGCATTCTGGAAAGAAGGGGCACCGAAGTACAATTCCAAAACAGAGGGGAGACCGACGCCTATTCTTGAAACCCTGCCTGATGCGTTGTCACCTGTCCAGTCGGCCACGTCGCCCAGCTCTTTAGTGCAGCGACCCGCGTCCAGCTTCCTGGATCCAATCCACCAGGCCCATATTCCAGCCCACCAGCCCGCGTCTTTACCCTGCTTCACCTCACAGCCCTCGCCCCGTTTCCCCTTGGATGACCCGCGACCCCTCTCCCTGGTTGACCCAGCCCCTTTCGTGCCCCATCTCCCTTTTCTCTTCCATTTTAGCCCCTCAAACTCCTTTGTTATTCCCTTTTATCCCCTGCCTCCTTTGCCCTTCATTTTATCCATTCCAGCCACATTTTTTTGAACCAGCAGCCTGTGTTTTAAGGCAGCAGCCCTAAAACTCTTCCCAATTCCATTTATCCACCTCTCCACTTCTTCACCCAAATTAAAAATGCTTCCATTTTGAAGGCTTGGAGCATCAAATTAAGGGTCAGGAGAGCAAGATTAAGTGAAATCAACCAAAGATTGCAACTTTAATTGGTTTAATTCTTCCACTTCTTTATTTATTTTATTGTTGTAATTTTTAGAGAAACTTTATATTTATCTTGATATCTTGATGATGAGCTAAATATAATTTTGTATTGTGATTATTATTTATATTGAATGTGATGTTTTAATTTAATTTTTCTCTATATGAAGTATTGCTCATATATTTTTGGTCATTATCATTGTGTGCTCAATACTTTTAATGAAGTCATGAATCATTAAATGAACAATAGAATGATAGGATACGAAGCGAAAACCCTTCCTATTATTTCGAAAATCATGATAATTGTTGACGTCTATAATGCACATCGATTGTCGAAGGTCGTAGATAGTCATTGGGTGCTTGATCTATCACGCAACTATTTTCTCCCCTAGGTTATGTGTTGCGATGATATGAGCCCGTAGCAAGGATAAGTGATAACTATGTTTTCTATACGTACCGAAAGCCCATAGAAAATATTACTGTGCACCCGAATACCAAAAATTTGAGTTAAGAAAAATATAGAGAGTTAAATTAAACATTGGCTAGACTAGAAATATCACAATCCTACTTTTTACCTTGATTTGATGTTGCCGCTATTTCATCGTCGAATTAATTTAGTTTACTTTCTTACTTTTATTTTGTTTATTTTATTTTTATTTTAAATCTAATTTTTGTTAGCTTAGATAAAATTAGGTGTGCCCAATTTTAGTACTTAGGATTTATCTCTAGCTCTATCCTCGTGAGATCGACTCGTACTTACGAACTTTATTACTTGATACGATCGGGTAATCTTGCCCGTGTTGCGTTCGCGCACATCAAGTAATGAATGTGAGAAAAAAACCAAGTATAATGATAGAAATTCAGGGGGTTTTGAATGCATAACACACAAAATACTGAATACAACATGTATATAATTTTGTCCAATTTTGTCCATGCAAGTGAAGATAAATTGCTCATGTTACCCTTAGCCTTAAAGCCTTTTGCCAAAAATAATATATTTTGTTTTCCCATTTTGCTCCTACTAAAAAAATGAATAGCCTAGCCTAAGAACACCTCCAATGTGTCTTCTTAGAGGGGCTTCTTATGAAGAAGGAGATTTACACATTGGGGGAGGTATTCTTATGGATGCCATGTAGGAGAGATATAATTTGTTCTTCTTGTTGAAAAAGAAAACCAACGGCTAAGGAGAGAGACAGCAGGGGGCAGTGTGGTGCACGCCTTCCTCAAACATGGTGCGTGCACCATATGTGCTGTAGAGGAGCGTGAGAGGCGATGATTGTGGGTCCCATCGACTGACTCAATTTCAAATTAAATTATTATTTTTTAAATGTTAGCATTCTGCATTTGTGTTGTTGGGGGTGAGGGGTTTCAATCGTTACATTGCTTTTTATTTTTTATTTTTTTAAACGTTTTTTTTTCTATTTTTTCCTTCTTCACTATAAATATACCACCTCAACCTTCTTTATTTTCTCCACAACTTATTTATTCTCTCTTCTATTTCTTCATCATTTCTTCTAAAAAAATCACTTTTTCTACATACTTATCTTCCAAATGGATCCAAGAGTTAATCATTTTTTTTTCAAAATTTACTGAATTCTTTAAATTTTAAAGAAAATCAAAATACTCAAAACTCTCATGTTCTTGAGAATGTTCAAAATTCTCAAATTTCATTTACTCCCCAATACCTGCCTAATTTTTTCAACTATCCAAATATTCCCAATTATCCAAATTTCTACATGCCTCCAAATTTTAACGTTTTATGTAATTTTCTATTTATGTTATGAGCTGGCTGGCCCAACTGGCCCAACAGGCCCGGACTAGAGAATTAAATGCAAGGCAAGTCAATGACCTTCGAGCAAGCGAGCGCATGCTCAGGCTATGTTAAAGTGCCTTCGCAGTGGGGGCTTAGTTAGCGAGCAATCTTGAAGAGCGAGCATGATGAAATACGCTCGCCCGAGAAGGAGCATGAGCGAGGTCGGCTTCTACACCGACAAGACCGTTGTTAAAGGCCGAGGACGTTAAGTCAAGGAAATCCTCCACCTGATAAGCGCTCATTAATGGGTTAATTATTAAACCTATTATCAAGGGCCATGAAGATCATGGGCAGTTAATAGCGTTCATGGGCAGTTAATAGCCGTTGTGGACGGTTACACTACCTGTGGGATATAAAAACAAAGCAGAATGTGAAGAAAGGTACGCACAATCTTTGTTTCCCTAGCCTAAACTCTGTTGAATTGTGAGCTTATTATACTGATTCACACGCCGGAGGGCTTTTGCAGGGAGTGCCCCTGCCCAGTTTACGTTTCTTCTCCTACATTGCAGAGTTGGGCTTAGAGGATTTGTGAGCACGTTGAAAGCCAGGTGCTTGGATTGGGCCGTTTTAGTGGGTCCAGATTATTGTGGACGCATCAGTTGGTTCCGTTGCCGGGAAACGTGTGTTTTTACGGCATTAAGAGTCTCGTTTAGTGAGATTCATTGTTTTTCAAAGTTCTATTCATGGCGGAGAATGGTGTAAACGGTGGTAGTGGCAGTCGCAGAGAGGAGGCACATCAGAATCACAGCCTCAATCAGGCTGCCGGGAGTAATGTCCCTCCACCCCATGATGCACGCCACCAATTGAATCAGAGGCGTGGGGTTGAATCGATGGCCAGAAGCGCTGAAGCTGCGGCTGGTTTAGCCCATGAATTTCGCGAAGAAGCTTTACGCCAAAGAGCCATCTATCTCGGCCGATGCATCAACTCAATTTACAAATGATTGCTATGGGCAAACCACCATTGCCCATCGAGTTGGAGCCACTACCAACTCTGTTGGCACCGGGACAGGCTGCTGGTGTTTCACGCACGGGGGGAAATCCGATGCATCCTTTGGTTGTACATTCCCAACCACGCGAACATGATTCCAAGCGTAACGATCGACCAGAGGGAAGTAAGGCCAGTCATAGGGTTATCCCTAGTGTTCATTCGAGGTTGGGACCTCGCATTGGTGAGGATTCAGCTCAGTCACGTCGCCGCCGGCGTTCACCTACACCGCAGAGGTCGCATGCTCAGACGCCGCTCGCCTCACCACGGCGTTCACGTGCATGTAGCCGCCGCTCACGATCACCCAGGGGATCGTATGCTCGGAGACATAGGACTCCCTCTCCTAGGCGGTCTCATCATTCGGCGGCTTTTGGTTCACAGCTCGCTGGGGCACCTCAGGGACAGGTGGCGCAGGCCGTGGGGGCTCCACAAGCCATCGCGGTTATGGGACCCCCACAGGCCCCTCCTCTCCCTGCGGTACAACCTCAGCCCGGGGGTGGTTTGCCTGCAACCATTAATATGCAAGATTTTGAAGAGTTGAAACGCCGGATGGAGGCTTGGGAACAGGGCAAAGCCCTTGATGGGAATTTTTTGGGGACGTCTGCTAGCCCGTTGGCACCTTGGATCGAGAATGCTCCACCAGCCCAAGGTTTGATTTTTCCAAACATCAAGGAATATACTGGCAAGACTAAAGCAAGAGATTGGTTGATGTCTTTCGAGTCTCGATTGGGTTGGTAACCTCGCATCTAAGCATTGAAAATAAGAGCTTTTGTAGGGGCCTTGCAGGGTAAGGCTTTGGCTTGGATGGGGGCATTGCCGCGACGCTCGATCAACAATTGGGCAGATTTGCGAACAAAGTTTTTGGCCGATTTCGGGACTGCTGGTTCATTAGCTAAGACAAGGGCCGACTTGTCTAAGGTCAAGCAAGGTGCACATGAATCAACAGCAAGCTATCTGGAGAGGTTTACCAAGGTGCTCGAGCAAGTTCCTGGGCTAACCGAGCAAGAGGTGACACTGTGTTTCGAGACTGGCTTGCTCGAGGGTGAAGGTGGTTTGCGATCAGAGTTGAGTATGCGTGAACCGAAGACGCAGGCAGAGATGCTCATGCGAGCACAGAAGTGGTGCGCTGGAGAGACGGCGAAGAAAGAAAAGAAGAAAGAAAGCAGTGAAGCCACGGAATGTAAAGGCGGCCAGTGGAAGTGGTGGTTACAACAAAAGTAAGTCTCGGTATGATCGGCCAAAGGAGTTTCTCCGAGAGTCGGATTTGACCCCGCTCAATACGTTGCGCGAGGATATTATGTATGAGGTTCGAAACGAGCTTCCCAATCCACCCCGTATGAATCCAAATACAGCCGGAGAAAGGGACCAGACGAAGAGGTGTGCTTACCATGATGACTATGGGCATACTACAGAGGAATGTTGGCCATTGAAGAAGGCCATCCAGAAGTTGATTAATGAGGGGCGGTTGGACCGTTTCAAGCGGGAGGCAGGAAATAGAGGGAATGCTCCGAGACGAGAGGCTCCCCCAATTAGGGGGGTTATTAATGTCATAATGGACGAGGAACTCACCCCGACACAGCTTGGCAAGCAAATCTACTCCTTGTCAAAAGTGGTAGATCGACCAACGACTTTGCAAGAGGGCGAACAGGCCATACAGTTTACTCGCAGTGAGTTGGCGAGTAATGTCGCAGGCGAGCAGTCCTTGATAGTTTCAGCATTGGTCGATGGGTGGGTTGTGCACAGAATCTTGGTGGATACTGGAGCATGCCGAGATGTAATGTATTACTCTTGTTTTCAAGGGTTGGAGTTGAGCGATGATCGCCTAAAACCATACGCCGGGGCTCTGGAGGGTTTTACAAATCATAAGGTCCCAGTGAAGGGCACTGTTGAGTTGGAGGTATTCATCGGCGAGGGACTTCGAACCAGGGTTGAAAAGATTACCTTCATGGTAATTGACTTGAAGTCCCCATATAACATTATCTTGGGCATACCGAGCATGGCCAAGTTTCAGATGGTGGCGTCAATCCCGCACCAGAGAGCAAAGTTCTATACAGATCAAGGGGTCGGAGTATTGCGGAGTCAACCGCGAGCAGTGCTTGAGTATGTTCGGGATACACAAAGGAAAAAGCAGAAGTTGACTTTGGAAGATGGTGAGCAAAGGGTTACCATCAGTACCAAGGAAACTTCTCATGTGACTGTGGGACCATCGGTGGTCGCGATGGTACAGGAGGATTTGGAGATGGAAGCCAGCTCCATGCCGACATTGAAGTCGGGGGAGAACAGTCAAAATGAAGCGGATGTGGTCTTGGTCAATGCCCGAACAGAGGCTGCGGTTCCACCTTTGCCGTCGGTTCACATATCGGAAAGAGCTGGGCGAGCAGAGGAAGTTGAGCGAGTAGAGGTTGCCGAGCAAAATATTAGCAGTCCTTTGCCGACATTGACGTCGGGGGGATTAGAGGAACCAGTTGCGGCCGAGGAATTTTTGCCAGCAATTGTACTCGATGAGCCTGTGGAGGCTATGGAGACCGATCAGCTCGATAAAGTTGAGGATCGAGCTGAGAAAGATGAAAAGGTGGAGTGTGATACGCTCCAAATGCGAGATGAGCCAGAGTTCACTGCTCAGGACGAGCTGGAAGAGATAGTCATTAATCCAGATTATCCCGAGCAGAAGATCAAGATTGGAAGGACTTTAACAGCAGAGGCACGAGCAAGCCTAATCACGCAATTGCAGAGCAGCCTGGATATTTTTGCTTGGCGGCCAGAAGATATGCAAGGGGTGAGTGAGGATGTGGCCTTGCATCAATTGAATGTTGATCCGGCTTACCGACCAATCCAACAGCGACCACGGGTTTATTCGGTCGAAAAGGATCAGGCGATTAAGGAGGAAGTTGAGAAATTGCTCAAGGCTGATATTATTGAGGAGATACATTATCCAACCTGGTTGGCTAATGTGGTTATGGTGAAGAAGTCAAATGGTAAGTGGCGGATGTGTGTTGACTTCACGGATTTGAACAAGGCTTGCCCGAAGGATTGTTATCCTCTGCCGAGAATCGACAAGTTGGTCGATGCCATTGCAGGGTTCGAGCTCCTCAGCTTTATTGATGCTTATTCTGGGTATCATCAGGTTAAGATGGCTGCTTCCGATAAGGCTCTAACAGCTTTCCGAGCAGCAGGAGGGCTATATTGCTATAAGATGATGCCTTTTGGTTTGAAGAATGCTGGGGCCACTTATCAAAGGATGGTCAATAGGATATTCAGCTCGCAGATAGGAAGAAATGTTGAAGCCTACATTGATGATATGGTGGTCAAAACCAAGGGACGTGGGCACACAGAGGATCTGGGTGAAACTTTTGCTAATCTTAGGAAGAACAACATGAAGTTGAACCCGAGCAAGTGTGTGTTCGGAGTGAAAGCTGGCAAGTTTCTCGGTTTCATGGTCACCGAGAGGGGAATTGAGGCAAATCCTGAAAAGATAGAGGCATTAGTTACCATGAAACTTCCTCGTTGTGTTAAGGATGTGCAGAGGCTGAACGGCAGGGTAATCGCTTTAGGGAGGTTCATTTCGAGGTCGGCAGAGCGTTGCTTACCCTTCTTCAAGGTTTTGCGAGGTAATAAAGGGTTTGAGTGGACTCCTGAGTGCCAGAAGGCTTTTGAAGAGCTGGTGAAATATCTGGGAAGCCCGCCTCTGTTAAGTAGCCCGGTCTATGGGGAAAAATTGTATGTGTATTTGGCAGCTACCGAGCAGGCGGTAGCTGCAGTTTTGATTAGGGAAGAAGGTAATGTACAAAAGCCTGTTTACTATGTATCTAAAGCCCTCACTGATGTAGAGGGAAGATATTTTAATGCAGAGAAATTGGCTTACTCGCTTGTTGTTGCTGCTCGGAAACTTCGAGCTTATTTTTCTGCTCATTCAATTGTTGTATACACGGATTCACCTTTGCGAAAGATTTTGCATAAGCCAGATACCTCTGGTCGACTACTCACTTGGTCAATTGAGTTAACTGAGTTTGATATTGATTATCAACCTCGGCGAGCAATCAAGGCACAAGCTATAGCGGACTTTGTAGCTGAGACAAGTTTCAAGGATCCCGTCGAGGAAGTAGAGAGTAAGTCGACAGCAACGAGCAGTGTAGACCCAAGGCCAAGACCGGGGTATTGTTGGGAACTTCATGTGGATGGCTCGGCTAGTCGATTTGGGAGTGGCGCCGGGCTAGTGTTGGTACCACCCGAGCAAGACGTAGAATTTGAAAAAGCTTTGCGCTTCAAATTCCCAGCTTCGAATAACCAGGCCGAGTATGAAGCTTTAATTGCTGGTCTCGAGCTCGCGCAGGACATTGGAGTTCGGGAAGTGGTAGTGTATTGCGACTCTCAGTTGGTGGTTAATCAAGTCAAGGGTGACTACGGGGTACACCATCCGATCCTAGTTCGCTATTGTGCAATGGTGAGAGAAATTTTAAAAGATTTCGATTATTGGGAGTTGGTTAGAATTGCACGGGAGGACAATATGCGGGCAGATTACTTATCAAAGATGGCTGAAGATGAAATTCGATCCATCGAGTCATGATTGAGTACTTAGAGACTCCTATCATTGAGAAAGAGGTGGTTATGGATATAGAAGCCTGTCAAATCTTTGGATAGATGATCTCCGGCTTACATTGAGAGCGGAGTGTTGCCTGAAGATAAAAAGGAAGCTAGAACTATCCAAAAACGATCATGCCGTTACGTCATCTTGGACAACATTTTGTATCGAAGATCTTATACACGGCCTTTGTTGAGATGTGTTCGTCCAGAGATGACGGAAGGAATATTGGGCGAGGTGCATGAAGGCAATGCGAGGTCACCCCGGCGATCACTAGCCGAGAAAGTGTTAGCGGCAGGTTTTATTGGATAACTTTGCGGCGAGATGCCGAGCTATATGTTCGCCGTTGTGACAAGTGTCGGCGCTTATGCAGATATTCCAAGGTTGCCATCTACCGAAAGCGGACTCGTAATTGCATCATGGCCATTTGATATGTGGGGAATAGATTTAATTGGTCCTTTTCCCCTAGCTCGTTCAAAGTTCAAGTACGCGGTAGTCGCGGTGGATTACTTTACAAAGTGGGTCGAGGCAAAACCATTGGCAACTATAAGCGAGGTTAACGTCATCGATTTTGTACATGAGCATATATGGTGTAGGTTTGGTGTCCCGCGAGCAATTGTGTCCGATCATGGGACTCAATTTTCGGAAAAATTTACCAAGGCGTGCGAACAAATGAGGGTGAAGCATTGGCGCCTTGAGTAGCATACCCACAAGGTAATGGTCAGGCAGAGGCCGCGAATAAGCAAATTCTTCATGTGTTGAAGAGGAATTTGGAGGAAAAAGCTGGAAGATGGGTAGACGAGCTGCCTTCAGCTTTGTGGGCAGTAAGGACAACAGTAAGGGGTCCAACCGGGGAAACTGCATTTTCTTTAGCATATGGGTCTGACGCTATGGCTCCGGTGGAGATGTACTTGCCCACTCATAGGGTCTTAAATTACAATGCCGGCTCTAATCATACAGCTCGAATGGCGGATTTGGACTTGTTGGAAGAAAAACGGTTGGAAGCTAAAATGAGGATGGCCAACTATAAGCAACGAGCAAAAGCTCACCACGATAAGCGAGTTCGTGGTCGATCATTTGCTGTGGGGGATTGGGTCCTTCGTAAGATTGAAGCCACGGGCCATCGAGCTGAATGGGGGAAGTTGTCACCAAACTGGGAAGGTCCTTTTCAAGTTTCGAAAATTGTTAAGGAGGGCACCTACATGTTGCGAACAGAGGATGGTGATGAGCTAAAACATCCTTGGCATGCAGATCATTTAAAGAAATACTATTGGTAATCGGTACTAGTAGTATGTGTTTGTGTAATTTTTCCATGTACTGGAAAGTGATTGTAATGAAGCTTAAGGGGTTTCTTTTTAAGTTGGGATTACTTGTGTTGAATTTTACCTTAGAAACTTTCCTTTTCGAGCATAAAGGGCTTTATGCTCGAGAGGAAAGTTGGTCTGAGGGTTGTTTTTCCTCGATTAGCTTTCTTTCCTCGGGCATAAAGGGCTTTATGCTCGAGTGGAAAGTTGGTCGGTGGGTTGTTTTTCCTCGTTAGCCTTCTTTCCTCGGGCATAAAGGGCTTTATGCTCGAAGGGAAAGTTGGTTTGAGGAGGTGATGTTTTTCCTTAATAATCTATCTTCTTCGAGTATAAAGGGCTTTATGCTCGAAGAATTAGTTGATTAGGGAGTTGATGTTTTTCCGTAGTAATTCACCCATTTGTGAGCATGAAGAGTTTTATGCTCGGGAGTAAAAGGTGCTCCTTTTGTATCTGAGAAGGAAGTATTTTTATCCAGAAAAGGTTAGAAGTAAAAACGATGTTTCTCTCAAGCATGCAGATTGTTCAGTCAGCAAAAGCAAACGAAAGATGCAATATTACAGATAGTGAAAGGAAAGTTAAATGTTTTGAGACTTGGAGCACGCAGGCTCTGGAAATTCAAGATTCATCAACTATGATGGGGTTGGCAAGAGTTGGAGCAGGGTTGTCGCCAGCTTGGTTCGGGTTGTTTGCTTCATTCTCAGTGTTTGGATTGGCTGCTTCGTTGTTGTTTTCTGGGGATACGAGGAGCGAGTTCTGGTTGTCCGGATTTCTGCCCGACCATATTTGCGCCATCAGGTCGCTGACTGTAATTTCTGCAAGGGGGGGAGGGGTCCAAGTATCCAGCCCTTTGCTGGAGTCTAGCTCGGCTAAGGAGGTGAGCTCGTCAGCAGAATATGGTACTAAGGCATGTCCTGGGCGGGCTTCGGCACAGAAAGGGGTATTAGTACCCCAGGTCGCAAGTTGTTCGGGCCTAAACTCAAGGCCGCTGCAAGCCAATTGCCGCAGAATATGGTTAACCCCCTGCAAGAAAAATGGATACGCTTCCTCCTCAACAACGGCAGCAAAATCTTCCGAATTTTTGTATTCAGTGATGAGATTCTCCTTTTGAAGGCGAGCTTGTACCAGCTCAGTTTTCAGTTTGTTCTCCGTAGCTGTGGCATCTTTCTTCACTTTCTCCAGCTCGGCGTTTGCTTCTCGCAGTTCTTTCCTTACTTGGGTGATGTTGTTGAGAGCATTTTCTTCGGATTTCTTGGAGAAGGTGAGGTGAGCATCGAGGATTCTCTTCTCCTCTTCTAGCTTGGAGACTTCAGTAACTTTGGAGGTCAGGCTTTCCTCACTTTCTTTTAGCTCGGCCCTCAGCGAGTTGACCTGCTCTTCTAGGGCATTCTTCTCTGTGCTGAGCGAGCTGGAGGTCTTGACGTTGTCGATAAGTCGGTCGAAAAGAAGTTCAGTCTTGGTGGCCATCTGGAAATGAAAAGTGAACCAAGTTAGAAGTGAACAGTGATAAAAGGTGAACAGAGATAAGAGGTGAAAAGAGTTACCTCAGTCATACACATCCCGATCTCTCCGACTAGGATAGCGCTGGCAAGTTCTGTACTCCTTCGTCTAATACCGGTGTGCTTGAGCCTTTTTAGCATTCCCAGCCCGAGGCTAGCAGCATGACCGCCCCTTTTATTTGTGTTTATATTGGCAAGATCGGGAACAGCCCCAATTTCCGCAATCAATTTAGTCGCTAGCTCGCGACTTTCTGGCATATCAAAGTTGTCTTTCTGCCAGATAGGAGCTCGAGAACTAGAGGCTTCAGCGGGATCGCTTTGGTCAGTCCTTGACCGAGTTCTCCTTTCAGGCGGTGAAGTGGGGAGAGGCCTTTTTTGCTGTTGAGGTTGTTGTAGTTGTTGTTGTGTTTGTTGTTGTGGTTGTTGTTGTGATTGTTGTTGACGAGCTTGAGGAATTGTAGGAGTTTGGTTGACAGGGGCTGTTGGTGTGTGAGAAGCAGCTGCTGTTTGACTGGGCTGGTTAGCCCGGTTGTTTCCTCGCCCAGTGTTGGTGGCTGGGATTAAGGGGAGTCGAGCTGGGGGCTGATTTGCCATTTGAGTGTTTCGCTGAGCCTCGTCGCATGCATAAAGCGGTTTGAGTCCTCCATTTGCCTCATGTCTGAAATAAATAATTGTTAAGAGAGAGCAAGAATCAATGGTGATAAAGCAAAAAGGGGAAAGTTATGCAAACCGTCTAGAGAGAAAGCAGGAGTGCAGTTTCTCCCGAATTGGAGGCATCTCGGACATTCGCTGGGAAAGCTTCCACCGTGACAGTTCCCCCAAAATGGGTGGGGCACCTCGGGCTCTAAGGTGGTTTGGGGTTCGCAGCCTCGTACTGGCCAAGATAGAATTGCAGCTCGCCGTAACATTGGGAGGTCAGAAGTTAGGGCAGTCCAGTCCAAGACCCAGTCTTGCCCTTGTTTCCCATCTTTTACTCCAAGAAGTCGTCTGAAGGTTTTTGCGAGCTGGGGTTCTCCTGCTCGGAAGGCTTGTTTGTCGTACTTCGCAATGGCTAAATTGTTTAGATAGGGGGCAAAAGGCCAACCTACACGGGATTCTACTAGCAAGGGTTTTGCATCCCAGCCATCTACCTTGTTAGGGTTTTCAGAAAGGAGTTTAAAGTAATTAGGGTTTGAGCGACCAGAGATACGCCCGGTTTTCTTGTCAACAGAAAAAAGGAAAAACTTTCGGAAGAGGTCCATGCTCGGTTCAAAACTAAGAAGTCTGCAGGCTACAATGTATGAAATTAAAAACCTAACTGTGGTTAAGGTTAAATTACAGGGAAGGGCGTTGTTTACGATAAGGAACTTCGGCGAAGAAGGGGTCTGTGCAAGCGGAGGCCAACTAAGAAAAATCAAAATAGAAGACCATTCGGTCTCCTTGAAAGTTATGGCCAAAGATCGAGGTTCAAATCAAAAGCTTTCACTCGGTAATTTTTGGGGTCCATACCCAAAGAATAAAACCAGGTTGAGACTTCATCCTCGCTCTGAAGGTCATCCCAGGATATGAAGGGTGTGCTAGTTGAAGCTACTTGTTGACCTCGCTCTTGATCGGTTGGACCAGTTAAGACCAGGGGATTCTCGGTAACCTGCTCGACATTGCGAGGGAGTGTACGGGAAGGCTTTCGTCGAACAAGGGGGGGAACCTCACGTTCAGTTGCCTCCGAGCCAGAGGGGGAAGTAGATGATTCAATCTGTTCTTGAGGGGCTCCGTGATCATAAGCTCGGCCCTCAATTTCGGAAGGCGTTCTACCGTCAGAAGAAGACATCCTACAAGCAATCGAGGAACACGGGTTAAACCCTGCTTGATGTAAAAAAGGAAATCAATTGAAAACGTGTGGCAAGCTAGGGTTTAACCGTGAACCAGTGAACGGGGCACTGGTTTACTTTTCCTCGATTTTGGGGTGAAGGCAATGTTGGGGATGGAAAGAATTCCGGTGTGATGATATTGAAAGCATGAGATGGAAGACATAGTTGAGTCGAGAACTCATGATTACACATTCACATTACCCAACAATTACCAGATGAAGATGAACAGACCAGATGAAGGTGTATTGCAGAATAAAACAAGCAGTAAGCGTTAGGGGGAATACCTGTGTAAAAGCACTTAGAGTTTCTGAAGTAGAAGCCAATTCAGGTTGAACCAAGAAGTCTGTCGCGGTTGAAGATGGAAGAGACGGTTTGATGCAGCAGCTCTAAGGAATTGAGAATGGGAAAGTTTGAAATAAGAGTGATTTTTGGTCTTTTAAAGGAAACCGCCTTGGGAAAAATACAATCATTAAGGTGCAAAGAATCGAGGCCAAAGGGGCGGCGTGCATTTAATGCCTTCATGGAGGAACGCGCCTGTCTTTTCGTAGGCTGACGGTTGGTGGGTTAATTTCATGGGGCATTGATGTCGTGTACCCAGTCTTGGTGTCAGAATTATTGGGAGTGTAAGATGTAAAGACTTGGGGAAAAATCTCTTTAATTCCTTGGGCTCCTCCTCGCTACGAGTATGAATACTCGGTGAGGCAAGGAGTAGGGGGCTACTGAGCTGGCTGGCCCAACTGGCCCAACAGGCCCGGACTAGAGAATTAAATGCAAGGCAAGTCAATGACCTTCGAGCAAGCGAGCGCATGCTCAGGCTATGTTAAAGTGCCTTCGCAGTGGGGGCTTAGTTAGCGAGCAATCTTGAAGAGCGAGCATGATGAAATACGCTCGCCCGAGAAGGAGCAGACATGAGCTGAGGTCAGTTCTACACAGACAAGACCTGTTGTTAAATGCTGAGGACAGTTATGTCCGGGAAATCCTCCACCTGATAAGTGCTCATTAATGGGTTAGTTATTATACCTATTATTAAGGGCCATGAAGATCATGGGCAGTTAATAGCATTCATGGGCGGTTAATAGCCGTTGTGGACGGTTACACTACCTGTGGGATATAAAAACAAAGCAGAATGTGAAGAAAGGTACGCACAATCTTTTTCCCTAGCCTAAACTCGTTGAATTGTGAGCTTATTATCTTGATTCACACGGAGGTTTTGCAGGAGTGCCCCCGGCTTTACGCTTTCTTCTCCTACATTGCAGAGTTGGGCTTAGAGGATTTGTGAGCACGTTGAAAGCCAGGTGCTTGGATTGGGCCGTTTTAGTGGGTCCAGATTATTGTGGACGCATCATGTTATTTTACGAGTTATATATAATATGTGTTTTATAGATAATTTATTAATTAAATTATAAATTATATAATTTATGAGTACTTTATTATTTTTAAATTAATTTATGTCTTAATTTATAAATTAATTTATTTAGACGAAATATTTAAATATGAAATATATTAAATAAAGTTAAATAAATTTATTTTGTTGAGAAGTATAAAAATAAGATTGAAATGTAAAGTTAATGAGGTGGCAATGAGACTCAGCTAAGAAGATGTGTCTTCTTAGGAAAAGACATTCTCAAACAATGGGGGAGCTATTATTAGATGATCTAGCTAGGAGAGGGAGGAGAGAGAGAGTCTTCTTGCATAAAAAGAAAACCAACCACTAAAAAGAAGAGGCAGAAGAGGGGGCAGTGTGATGCACTGCTGCCTCACACATGGCGCATGCACAACACGTGCAGAGGAGGCGAGTGAGAGGGGCGTCAGGTTGGATCCCAGCGCTTGATTTTTTAGCCGTTGGCTAGGGGTGGGGGTGGAGGGGTTGTTTGGGTTTTATTATTTTTATTTAGAGCCTTTTTTTTCCTTCATACTTCCCTATAAATATACAATCTCAATCTTTTTTATTTTCTCCACAACTTGCCATGTATCAAGATGGATGCGAATAAGTAAAGGTGCAGTTAAGGGTGAAAGAGTATGAATTTTAGTGCTCGTTATTTAAGTATTTTGACGTAATTTTTAAGTATTTATATTTTATGTAATTTTATCATTTTATGTTTTTTTCTTTCAATTTTAACGTTTTATGCAATTTTCTATTTATAATATGTGTTTTATAGATAATTTATTAAATAAATTATAAATTATGCTCCCTCTGTTTTCAAAATATTGTTTGGGTTGATCTGGCACATCGTTTAAGAAAAACAAATTGACTGAATTATAAATATTTGTGAAATGTGTGGTTTCCTTTAATACTCTTGAGTATGTGGCTGTAATTAAAGTAGATAGAAAAAGTAAGGGTAAAGTGATAGAAAAAATAAGAGTAAAGTGATAAAAGTGTTTCCCTAAAAGGGAAAGTTGCGAAAAAAAAATGCAATTATTTAAGAACGAACGAAAAAAGAAAGGTAAATAATAATTTGAAAACGACTGGAGTATAATTTATGAGTAATTTATTTATTTTAATTATTTAATGTCTTAAATATGATTAAAATATATTAAATAAATTTACATAAATTTATTTGTTGAGAAATATAAAAATAAGATTGAATTGTAAAATTAATGAGATGACAATGAGACCAAGCTAAGAAAATATGTAAAAAGATTAGAAATAAAAACATATATTTTTAAATAAAATAAAAAGAAAAAAATATATAATAATGCTCATAGGAGATGCTCTTACGCAGACTAGATAAGGAGAAGCAATAAAGGCGATAGCCAAAAGGAATAAAGGCGAAAGCCAAAAGGGGAAGGTCATGCTGATTGCTGACTGGGCTGGGAAGTGTCGAGGATTGGCATAAAAACCACTTGTGTATTGGAGCTTTTTTCTGACTCAGCGACACGTCTGACGGGATACATTCTGACACATGTCCGCCAGAATACCATGAAACTTAAGTTATACAGTACAGTTTTTTTTTTAAAACTACTCCCTCCGTCCCTAAATAATCAGTACGCTTTAAGAAAAAGAATTGACGATTATTTATATTGGTTTAATATGTAGTTTCCATTAATGTCCATGTATATGTGGCCCATAATTAAAGTAGAGTGAAAAAGTAAGGGTAAAGTGGTAAAAGTGATGTTCTAAAAAGGTAAGTTTCAAAGTGGACAATTATTTTGGGACGGACGAAAAAGGAAAGTAAGACGATAATTTAAGGACGGAGGGAGTATTATTTATTGTAATGTTTTTTTTCCGGTCTTAATGGCATCTCCAATCGTGCCCCCAAATCCTTGATTTGGGGGTTTGGTCTATCCTATTCACATTCCAATCGTGCCCCCAACCCAAAACCAAATTTGGAAGTCGCTACAGTGCTACCCCAAATTTGGGGTTGGTGGGTCCTATGCCATTAAATTAGTTTTTAATAATTATATAATTGTTAAAATTATTTATAATATTATATTTTTTATTTAAATGTATTAAAATTAATAAATACCTAATACTAGATAATATAAATTAGATAACATTTTTAATTCAATAATTTTATAACTTTTTTTCTATTATTAAGTATTTTAAATTATTGAACATTTTTAATTCAATAATTTATAACATTTTTTTCTATTATTTGTAGATTTCGTTTAAAAATAAATAAATATTATGTACTTTTTTATATGAGCGTTTTTGCAATTGTTGTTGTTGTATGATTTTTGTTATATTTTGTATTGATTGTAATATTTTTTATGGTATTTTCAAGTACTTGTATGTTTATTAAATTATATTTCTTCAATTTAGTTAAAAAATTACTAATTTTTAAATATTTTTAATAACGTAAATATAACTATTAAATATACTAAAATTATTAATTGTGTAATCTTAATAATTATTATTTAAAAGTTTAATAGCAAATTAATATACATACTGATAAATAAAATAAAAGAAATAAAAATAGAATATGCTAAGGAATATTCTATTTGGGGTGAGATTTGGGGGCTGTGGGTTGGAGTTGAAATAGTATTTGGTGCTGAAATTGACCAAATTTGGGGTAAAATCTGACCAAATTTGGGGTTGATGGTTGGAGATGGCCTAAAAATACTTCTTCCATCTCAAAATTATGGTTTGGGTTTTCTTGACCCACAGACCACAATTTCAGAAAATAAATTTAATTAGATTATTAATATTAAAATAGTGTGTGTGATTTCTTTTAAAACTCATGAATATGTGGCCTAAAATTAAAGTAAGAAAAAAATGGTAAAGTTGTAAAAGTGATATCCTAAAAACGAAACTTTCAAAAAAGATAATTATTGTGGGACGGACGAAAAATGAAAACAAGACAATAATTTTGGAACGGATGGAGTAATTGTTTTGTTTGAAACTTTTATTTTTAAGACAAGGTTTTTACCACTTTACCTTTATTTTTCATTATATTTAATTGTGTGCTATATACACATGTGTTTTAAACTAAAATATAAATCAAATCAAGATTAATAATCAAGTCAATATCTTTTCTTTATTTTGCGTACTAAATAAAAAAATACAATAATTTTAGGACGTAGGAGTAATAAAGTTAAGGGAAAGAAAGAAAAATGATTGAAAAATGTATAGGAGAATATATATATATATATAGGCAAAAGCACATAATACCACTATATATAGCCTTTTCCCACCTAAAACATCTTTCTAAAAACATAAAAAGTATCAAAATCATGCCATTAAAATGTAAGTTTCCATGTTTTTTTTACCCTTTTTGTTTCAATTTATATTGATGGGAAAACTCTTCATTTCTTGAAAACAAATTAATTGAATGCATGGTAAATGGAGCCAAAAGGTGAAACATTTTTTTGGCAAGTGAACCACTTCCATTTGTCTATTTATATAAATAAAATAAATATGTCTTTTTTTATAAACAAAATCACAATAAAAAACATGTTCGTAAACGAAATAAAGGCACCCGTATATATTTTTTACAATACATATTCAAATTAGTTCAAGTGCCTAGCGTAAAAAAATGGAGTACATATTCAGTTTAGTTCAACAGTATACTGTAAAAAATATGGATCCTAACGTATATTGTTATACAATACATAGTCAATCACAATAAATATGGATCCTAGTCGTCTTTTCTTTATTGGAATATTTTTTTACAACTTGAGTGGAAGATAAACGAAAGATGTTCTTCAATAAATAAAATAAATATAAAATCATTTGTGTCAAATAACTACATAGGCCTAACGTCTGTTAATGAAAAAACGTTAAGTCTTACGTGCTCTTGTACATGATGGGTATTTTGGTCATTTCCTTTTGGAGGGAAGTCGTTGACGATATGTCAACAAACAAAAGGGATCGATCTGTCTCTCTCTCCCTCTCACGATCAGTTTCCCCATCTCCATCTCCAACCGTCATCGGCTCCTTCTGCCTCTGTTCACCTCGATTCCGGCGAAGCAGGTTCTAGCCTGGCCACCTGCATCTCTTTTGCCAAGCGTTGACAACAACCCCAATCTTAGTTCCGACTTCATCTCCACCGTCAATCTTCATCACCAAAGCCGTCGTCCTCCTTCTAGTGAAACCCAGCTCCATCTGCAGTTCGAGCCCATTCATCCCCCTTCTTCATCCCAAACCCGCTCGCCATAGCTACCAGCTCCTAACCGCAACAGCTGCATCCCTCTTTTCCTTATTCACTTCCAGCCAGATCGGGTATAGCCCCTTCCATGTTTGGCCGTACCAACTCAGTCAAACGCTGCCTCCTTTGTATCACCAATCTCTGGCCAAATCTGACCCAGTAACCAAATCGTGGATCCTCGTTCTTCATTCCGACCAGAAACAACTCCGGCTCTAATACACGAAAGCAGCACATCAACCATCTGGACCATCTCTATATCCTTCGTCAGATGCAAAGCACATCACAGCTAAGGCTTTAATTTTTGAATTCCTTGTCAATAATTTCAAGTAAGATTGTTTCACTTTTTCTGATTAAATGTTGATTTGAGGGTATTGTTTGTTGACATGTCGTCAACGACTTTCCTCAAAAAGGAAATGACCAAAATACCCATCACGTGCAAGAATACATGAGACTTAGCGTTTTTTCATTAACAAACGTTGGCCCTAGGTAGTTATTTTACACAAATGGCAACATCAGATACCAAATTGACACAAAACTTATGTTGGGTAGTGATCTGAGATCGAGTGTATAACTTTGGGGAAAATTTTGTAATTTGGCCAAAAAATGCCATTGACACCATCAGAAGTGAAGTTACATTTCAGGTTCTAGAGAAGACAATTCTCATTGATAATTAAGCGATGAAAATTAACAAGAGTTAAGATCAATCATCGTTGCATGTAAAACTTTTTTTTTTTTAAAGTCAAATTTCTCATGGACTTATGTCGTGGTTTATAGAATAACAAATTATTCTGGTATGAAAATATCATTATACGATGAAGATGAAAAACCAATAAATACAACAACAAATATATATATATATATATATAAAGTGAGTGAGGAGCACTATGGTTGTGCCACCTCACCACCATTGGATAAATTTTCATTATAAAGCATCCATGTGGAAGTTTTAAAAACTTTTGGATAAGCTAATAATAATACATAATAATAATAATAATCAAAATAATAAGGGGTATTAGTATTAGTATATATAACTTCTTCAATAGTGTTAGGTTTACCAATAATTCTACCACTATTGTTACCATTAAGCCTCAGTGAAGGGCAATGTTGTCTTTCACTAAAACACATTTTATCTTCACCAAGGCTTAAGCTCCGTTTGTTTCACGAAAATGACTTCCGGAAAACATTTTCGTTATTTTCCGGTGTTTGGTAACCTTAGGAAAATGCAGTCAACGTAAAAGGTTTTCCGAGTCAACGGAAAATAAAGGCTTCTTTTTCGGAAAACGACTTACGGATTCATTTTCCGTAAGTCATTTTCCAAACGTTCGGGCACCCTCCACCCCCTTTCACAATTGCACATATTTACTTACACATACAATATTCCACTCAACAAATAAATTGTTTAGAAAGATAAATAAAGTTTGTGCACACTATTTATAAATTATAATTTTAATAAATGTTTATTACGTTTTAAAATTAGTGTCAACTATATTATTTAGGGACATCCTAACCATTATCAATTTTCTATTTTAAAACTTTTTTTTAATATCAATTATCAAAAACTTTATTTGTAATTGCGATATTGAAAAAAGATAGACATTGATTTAACACCACTAATGATAAATTGAGGGTTACTAAAGAAAAATTACTTAAAGTTCAACATTATTTTTTATTCAATATGTGCATTAATATTATATATTTTTTTTATTGTATTTATTCATATATAGTTTTTCGTAACATTTTCTAGGGACATCCTAAACATTGTCTATTTTCTATATTAAAACGTTTTTTTCATATCAATTATTAAAAAATTATTTGTAATTGTGAGATTAAAAAAAGATGGACCTTATTTAAAAAAGATAGTCCTTATTGATTTTCTAGGGACATCCTAAACATTGTTTATTTTCTATTTTTATTTTTGTATTTATTCATATATTATTTTCCGTAAAATTTTTCGTGTGTTTGCCAAACACCCGTAAATGTTTTCTGATATATTTTCAAAAAAATTACCAAACACCTAAAAATGAAATCTTTTGATTTTTCGAAATCATTTTCCAGAAATCATTTTCTGAAAATGATTTTTGGTGAAACAAACGGAGCCTTAGTGATAACAATAGTTGTAGAAATAGTGGTAAACATTGCATTATTGAAACTTCTTCTATTGTCAATAGTAGAAGACTTATATTAAAAAACTTTTACAACTAACATTACTTCTAACCAATGTAGGATAAAACTCTTCAAGGTGAGATATTACTTCTAATGACTCACTTTTAACACAATATTTTTAAGTTTTGATATCTTATTCATCCAAAACTTGATTAGGACAAATAAATATATTATTTCGATGCTTTCACCGAGTAGAACACATTTGCGCAATTACCTTCGCCAACAAACAAATGACACGTAAAGAAATTCGTGTCTCAAGTTGCACAATTTCTCTCACTAAAAACACTAATTTTTTTATCACATATTATACTTTAAGTCTTGATATTTTATTATCCAAAACTTGATTTGGATAAATAAATATATCATTTTGATGCTCTTACCAAGTAGAACACATTTACACAATTACCTTCGCCAACAAACAAATGACACGTAAAGAAATTCGTGCCTCAAGTTACACAATTTCTTTCACTAAAAACAATAATTTTTCAACAATAGAAGATATGTATCTCACATTGGTTAGAAATTGATGTTGGTTTTAAAAAAAAATATTATTATTAAATACTAATAGTAGAAATGTGTCATACATTGGTTGGAAATGTATGTTGATTTTCAAAGTCATTTGATCATTTGATAAAAGACTTTTATCATTAATTACCAATAGAAGATGTATATCTCACATTGGTTAGAAAATGATGTTGAGTTTAAATTATTTTATATTATTACCAATAAAAGATATGTATAACACATTGTTTAAAAAGAAAATATTAGATTTTAAAGTTTTTAGACTAAAAACTTTCATTTTTACAAGAGATGTATCTCACATTGGTTACGAAATATTCTACTATTATTACCAATAGAAGAGATGTATCCCACATTGGTTGGAAATTGATATTTTTATTAAAAATATTATTATTAATTACTAATTGAAAAGATGTATCATACATTAGTTAGAAAGTGATGTTGGGTTTCAAAGTTTTTTTGATAAAAGACTTCTACCATTATTATCAATAGAAGATGTATATCTCACATTGTTTAAAAAATGATGTTGATTTTAATTATTTTAGGTTATATAAAAGACTTACTATTATTTTAGGTTATATATATATATATATATATATATATATATATATATATATATATATATATATATATATATATATATATATCACACATTTGTTATAAAATTGATGTTGGTTTTAAATTACTACTATTACCAAAAAAAGAGATAAATCTTACATTGATTAAAAAGTAATGTTGATTTTAAAAGTGTTTAAATAAAAAGACTTCTACTTTTATCATTAATAAAAAAGAAGCTAGATAAGGGTCATACTTTAAGCCTTGATATCTTATTCATCAAAAACTTGATTTGGAAAAATAAATATACCATTTCAATGTTCTCACCGAGTAGAACACATTTGCGCAGTTACTTTTGCCAACAAACAAATGACACGTAAAGAAATTTTTGTCTCAAGTTGCACAATATCTTTCACTAAAAACACTATTTTTTAATAAGTATTATACTTTAAGTCTTGATATCTTATTCATCTAAAACTTGATTTAGACAAATAAATATATCATTTCAATACTCTCACCGAGTAGAACATATTTGCGCAATTACCTTCGCTAACAAACAAATGACACGTAAAGAAATTTGTTCCTCGAGTTGCACAATTTCATTCAGTAAAAACACTAATTTTTCAACAATAGAAAAGATGTATCAACATTGATTAGAAATTGATGTTGGTTTTTAAAATATTATTATTAAGTACCAATAGAAGATGTATATCTCACATTGGTTAGAAAATGATGTTGAGTTTAAATTATTTTATATTATTACCAATAAAAGATATGTATAACAAATTGTTTAAAAAGAAAATATTAGATTTTAAAGTATTTAGACTAGAGACTTTCACTTTTACAAGAGATTTATCTCGCATTGGTTACAAAATATTCTACTATTATTACCAATAGAAGAGATGCTTCCCACATTGGTTAGAAATTGATGTTTGTATTAAAAATACTATTATTAATTACTAGTTGAAAAGATGTATCATACATTGGTTAAAAAGTGATGTTGGTTTTCAATTTTTTTTGATAAAAGACTTCTACCATTATTGTCAATAGAAGATGTATATCTCACATTAGTTAAAAAATGATGTTGATTTTAATTATTTTAGATTATATAAAAGACTTACTATTATTAGCAATAGAAGATATATATCACACATTTGTTATAAATTGATGTTGATTTTAAATTACTACTATTACCAATAAAAGAGATAAATCTTACATTGGTTAAAAAGTGATGTTGATTTTAAAAGTGTTTAAATAAAAAGACTTCTATGTTCATCATTAATAAAAGAGAAGAGAAGAGATGTATCCCATTATATAGAAAGAGATGATGATTTTAGATTTTTTTAGATAAAAAACCTCTACTACTATTACCAAATGATAAGATGTATTACACATTGGTTAGAGAGTGATGTATGTATTAAAAATCTTTTTATAAAAGACTTAATACCAATAGAAAAATATGTATTTCACATTGGTTAGAAAAATGATATTGGTTTAAAATGTTTTTAAATAATGTACATCACATTGGTTACAAAGAGATTCACATTATTTAGAAATATATATTGGTTATAAAATTCATAGATAAAATAATTTTTATATTATTACCAATACAAGAGATGTATCACACATTGTTTACAAAGTGATGTTGGTTTCAAAACTATTTAGATAAATTATCACTACTATTATTATTTTTATGTTATAACCAATAGAAGAGATATATCCCACATTGTTTAGAAAGAGATGTTGATTTCAAAAATTTTTATAAAAAAGACTATTATTATTACTATAGAAAAATGTATCTCACATTTGTTAGAAATTAATGTTGGTTTTAAAAATACTATTATTACCAATAGAAAAGATGTATACCATATGGTTAGAAAGAGATGTTTGTTTTAAAAGTCTTTAGATAAAAGTCTTAAACTTTTATTACCAATATAAATATAAAAGAAATATCTCATATTGTTATAATATCTCACATTATTTTAATGTCTGTTTTTAAAGTCTTTAAATATAAGACTTCTACCATTATTATCAATAGAATATGTATATCTTACATTGGTTATAAAGTGATGTTGATTTTAATTTTAGATAAAATACTTTTACTATCATTACTAATAGAAGAGATATCCTACATTTGTTAAAAAATAATGTTGGCTTTAAAAGTTTTAGATAAAAGACTTTTACTTTTATCATCAATATAATATAAGAGATGTATCACACATTATTTAGGAAGAGATGTTTGTTAAAATTTAAAATAAAAGAATTCTACTATTATTACCAAATGAGGATATGTGTTACACATTAGTTATTAGCAATAGAAGAGAAGTGTTTCACATTAGTTATAAAAGTGATATTGGTTTAAAAAGTTTTTAGATGATGTATCTCACATTGGCTACAAAGAAATGTATCTCACATTATTTAGAAACGAGTATTGATTATAAAAGTCATTAGATAAAGATATCTTTTGTTATTACCAATAGAAAATATGTATCTACATTTTTTAGAAATTGATGTTGGTTAAAAAGTCTTTTATCTACTACTATCATTAGTAATAGAAAACTAGTTTTTGTAACTCGTGCGTTAAACGCACGTCAACTAAATCGTACATAAACAAAATAAGGAAGATCGGTTTGTTAACAATTACACATAAATATATCACTAATCATTATAGATTCTAAAAAATTCCTCATATACAACATTTGTTGTCTTATTAGTTAGTTTTTTATCTTCACCGCATATCAATATTTTTAAACCAAAATAATTTGTTACTCTAGAAACTACGACATATAACTATCTATGGCTAAATATTTTTTTTAAAAAAAGAGACTTACGTGCAATTATTGGCTTTAGCACTTGGTAATTGTCATGGCATATGATATCAACAATAAGAATTGTCTTATCTGGAACTTGAAAGGCAGTCTTACATCCAGGGTCGGTCCTGTAAATTATGGGGCCCAAGGCCAATTAAATCGAACGGGGCCCTTCGTTTGTAACATTTTTTTTATATTTTTAAAAAAATTAAAGAAACAAATATATAATATATAAAAAAAAACATTTCATTACAAAGTCATGGGAATAACACATGAAAAAAAATTCAAGTTTCATTATCACTCAAAAAACAAACAAACAACTTTCTTAGTTACCAAATACATTTTCTCTATTTTAGTATATAGTATACATTGTTGTTTTATAATTAGACTTGCACAGATAAAAAAATATTGTACTTTTTTTTAAAATCAATTATTTGGGTCTAAGTCGGTAAAAATACAAGTTTTGAGTCTTAATTTACAAATATAATGGTTTTAATTATTAGAATTTTGTCAAAAATTAACTCAACATAATTACACCTACCTATATTTGCTCTTCTTAAATATCGATTTTAAAATTTCAGATATAATATCTTTAAAAATTGTGTATTTTTATATACATAGCGTACCTATGATACACAACTTTTCCCAATATGTATCATAAAATTAAAATTTCGATACACGATACATATCTATGATTTATCAACTATATGATAAATCATAGAATCCAAATTTCCAAATTCCAAAATGGCAAAAGTATTAGGTTAAATGTGAGAAAAACAAAAAATAGAATAAATAGTTCACATAACATACTTTAATAATTAAAGCAATTAAGAAAAATTGAAGAAAAAAGTGATTCCCACTGGATAGGTAGTTTAGGGCTTATTATTATTATTATTTAATAATATGAAGGGTAATTTTCAATTTTAGGGCCCGAAAAATTGGGTATTTTTGGGGGGACCAAGGCCATTGTCTCAGATGTCTTGCAGCTGGGCCGGCTCTGCTTACATCAGATAAAGTTAATGACAATCTTGGGATAAAAATATTTTCTCAATATTGTTTCGTTTCAAAAATTTTGTTTCAACTTTCAACAATGTGATCTCTAAGATTTATAATGATTAGTCTTGTTCCATTGCATAACCCCGTAGTATGGCTAATGTTTCTTAATAAAATTACTGGAACACTAATTTTAAATGTCAATTCATGGCTTGACAAACCCGAACACTTTATACTATTCAAAAACTTTGTATAATGAATGTTTTCGAACAAATTTGAATTTTTTCCGCCTTGCAAATAGAATCCGAACTCAAATAAGTTCTTCCTTTTGAATGATTACTTTTATTAAATTATATTTGTATTTTTTGAATAAATAAATTTTTGATAAGAAAATAAGCTAAATTCAAAATAACGAAAATTATTTTTACCGTTAACTATTATTTTTGTTTTGTAAAGTATTTTGATTTTAATAACTTCCATTATATTTTTTTGTTTTATTGACTTCATAACGATTATTTTGTTTTATTTTTAAGAATTAGTTTTACAGAAACATTTTGTTTCGTAATTTTTTTTTATTTTGCTAACCTCAGTTTAAATTGTTTTGTTTTATTGACTATGTAACTATTATTTTTGTTACATCAAATATTTTTATTTTACTAACGTATTTTTGTTTTACATAACTATTTTTAAGATATTGTTTTAAACTTTTGTTCCGTAAATTATTTTTATAATTTTAATAACTTCAGTTTAAATTATTTTTGTTTTATTGACTCCGTAACTATTATTTTTGTTCCATCAAATATTTCTATTTAACTAATGTATTTTTGTTTTACATAGTTATTTTTAAGAATTTGTTTTAAACTTTTGTTCCATAAATTATTTTTATTATTTTTTAGTAACCTCAGTTTAAATTGTTTTTGTTTTTATTGACTTTGTAACTATTATTTGTGTTCTATCAAATATTTTTATTGTACTAGCATATTTTTGTTTTACATATATATTTTTATGAATTTGTTTTAAACTTTTGTTCCGTAAATTATTTTGTTTTACTAACCTCTGCATTAAATTATTTTTGTTTTGTTGATTCTGAAACTATTATTTTTGTTTTAGTTACTATTTTTTATGTTTAAAGAGAGAAAATTATTTAAACATAATTAAAAGAGAGAGGATGATGGTGATGAGAGATAAAATGAGGAGTAGACGGGAGAGAGAAAGAGAAATACAACCGGAGAAAAGAGAAGAGATAAATAGTGAAATTGTAACTCAAAAGTCAAAAAATCAAAAGTGAGATTTTGGAAGGAAAAATATAACCTTGCCACTATATATATATATATATATATATATATATATATATATATATATATATATATATATATATATATATATATATATATATATATATATATATATATATATATATATGTATATGTATATGTATGTATATATATATGTATATGTATATGTATGTATGTATACCACATAGTTAGAATGTGGTGTTGGTTTTAAAAGTCTTTAGATAAAAGACTTAAATTTTCATTACCAATAAAAATATAAAATAAGTATCTCACATTATTTAAAAATGATATATAATTTTAAATTTTTTTAACAAAATGACTTCTAATATTATTATCAAATTAGATATATATTTCACATTGTACCTGTGCGAAACACGGGCTAAATAACTAGTGTTGTGTATAACAAATTTTTTCAGAATATATAATAATTACTCTACAATGATATATTTATATTTAAGATATTCTCTTTAATTTATTATTTTAAGTTCGTTTTTTTCCTTAATATTTTGTTTATGTGTAATTTAGTTGAAAAAATGTTATGTCGTGCGTTTAATGTATGAGTGCAAACACTAGTTTAGTTTAAAATTTAGAGCATCCACAGTCATGGACCTTTCAAAAGGTTTATCCATACTGCCACGTAATCAATTTATAAACCTTTTATCTATAAACTTATTCTTCACTATATATAAACCCATAAAAGGTTTATAGGATGGACTCACAACTAATTATTTTATTCTTTCACAATATATATTTGAAAAGTAATATAATAATAATTATTAAAATAATTAATTATTTTTTTGAAAAAACATATTATGTGCACCATATAGTTGATAAACATTATTTTTTATATAAATTTATTTTTGAAAAGTAATATACTCCCCCTGTCTTAAAATTATTGTCTTCTTAGACCCGACACACGGTTAATTCAAAAATAATTAACTTGATTATTAATATTTGTATAATGTGTAGCTTATTTAAAACAAATGTGCATGTGATCAAAAATTAAAATAAAAAGGAAATATAAAGGTAAAATGGTAAAAGTGTTGTCCTAAAACACAAAATTACAAACAAGATAATTTTTTGGAACGAATGAAAAAGAAAAATAGTATAATAATTTTGGGACGAATGGAGTATATATTTTCTCCACTATCTTTTTTGTTTATCAAACATTAAAAAGAAAAAAGAAGAGGATAGAAGGAATCAAGTCAATCAACCAATGTGCTGCCAAGGTGAACAAGGATGAAACGGTCCATATATATCAATCGGTTGATGTTATCAACCTTTGAGGTGGCCCTCTCTAATGGTCATACTCACTCCGTTTTTAAATTATCGTCTATTTTTCATTTTTTGTCTATTTTTAAATAATTGTTATATTTTAAAACTTTTTTTTTTTAAGAAAATACTTTTATCATTTTATCCTCACGTTTTCTACCTACTTCAATTATGACAACATACTCGATAACATTAAAAGAAACTACACATTTTACAAATATTTATAATATAATCAATTACTTTTTTTAAAAAAATGATGTACAAGTCAAAGTAGAAAATATTTTGAAAACAAAGGGAGTAACTTATAAGCCTATTAAAAGTACACGACAGGTTTCCTGCAATTGTTTTAAGGCGTTTTGAAAAAAAAATATCACAATCCAAATTGACGTTAAATGTGAGAAAATGATACTCCCTTTTGTTCCGGATAAAGAATCGATTATTCTATTTTAGTATATTTTACTTAAAAAGCCTACTTTTAAAAATAAGTCATAAAAATATCATTTTATTACTAATGAACTACTAAAAGCATCATTTTTTTTAAAAAAAAACATCTTTTAAACGGAGACTCTTTATCCGAAATGGAAGGAATATAACTTTTATTTTATTTTATGGACATTCAAACACAACCCTAGTGAATGGTTTAGTTACCTTGATCCAAATGAAAACAATTAAAAAAAAAAGTCTCCTTTTGATTGAGAAAATATATTAATTTGTTTATAAATAATTGACCAATTAAATTAGTTGTTTGAAAGGAGATTGAAGAAAGAAAACAAAGTTCATAAGAGTAATTATAAAAGTGCAAGCGAAAGGAAGAATGGATGTTGAAAGGGAAAGAGTCATTGTCCCAAAAATTTAAATAAGACAAATATACTTATGATCTTTGAGCATCATGAAGGGAGATCTTGTTGAGCATTTTGTGATTTTGTTGCCCACTTTCTTGCTCTAATTTACTACTCCATATTTAATGGTAGTTTGGATGGAGCACTAGGTGAATTAGGAAAAATAAATAATACTTACTCATAAATTGGATGGGGCACTAAATTTATGGCTTTAATTCTTTCAACTTTGTCATCATACCCATCTTTCTCACCCACACATATCCATTGTTGTTTATGCAATTAAAACAGTAATTGTTAATGAATCCCAATTGAGCATGTACAACAATTTGCTCAAATCAAACCTCCAAATCAAACACAACCCTTAAAAATCAATAAAGTAATTTATTTGATTTAGGGGTTCTGTTAAAATATAAGGAAAAAAATAAGGATGACGTGGTAAAAATATTTTCTTTTCCTAAAAAAGAAAGTGTAGAAACAATACAATTATTTTGGAACAAACAAAAAAGAAATCCGAAAAATTATTTAAGAATAGAGAGAATATTTTATTTTGAGATGTTTCATTTAAAAAATTATGCTCACAATTTCCATAACCTTTCATCTTTATCTTCCACTTGTTTTATAAACAAATTGGTTGTGCTAATTAAATATTTTTGTAATTATACTTAACTAGAATGACATTACTATATCCCTCAGTATCTAGATTATACTAAACTATTTTGTAATTATCATTAGGGAGAGGTTAATCCCATTATAATTTTTTTCTTATCTACTACATTACCAATTATTCAATCAATTAAATGTATATTCAGACAAAACTACACCTCAATTACTTTCTTAATTACCTTCTTACATAATTTTTAATTCAAAAAATATCAAACGATGTTTGGTTACCATCACTTGAACAATTAACATAATTTTTTTTATAAATGCTTTAATCAATAAAATTCATTGCTTCATGTTACATAATAAAAAACTAATATTATAAAAAATATTTTTTATCAACCGTTTTTTTGAGAAAGCATGTGATCATTGCTTATTGAAAAAAATTACAATAAAATTTTACAATTATAAAATAAATGCAACAGTAAATTCATATTTTGATAACATAACGTAAAATATTAATACCTTTTGCCTACCAATCACTTTACATATAAATTCAGAATTGATTAAAAACAATAATCAATTCAATATCTATTATATTGTTATTAATGAACTTATTTTTATAAAAAATATTGTTTATATCAACTTAATATTCTATTATAGAAATGAAGTATCACGTACAGTATTTTCTAATTAAAAATTTGTTAGATAAATACTTAAATGATTTTTTGGTGGCAGGGGGGAGTATTATGCAAGGACTCTTTCAACACGAGAAATGCATCACTTTAAGAAGATATAAAATTTTGATAAGACGATTTTATAAATATTTTTTATAAGATAAATTTTTTTACCTAACTTAACGTATATTAGTGGGTTAAATTTTAAGAAAGTGAAATTTCATTTTATTAATTAAGATCCGTAAAATGAACTTTATAACTATCAATTAAACAAATTATAGTTGTGGTCCGCTAATTGATATAATTTACATAAATCGCCATTCATCATGATTCATGACCTAAACCAACAAATTCATACCAACCTGACAGGCTGACACATCTTGCTTACGTGCATGGATATCTTCAACTACGGACCTACTATTTTTACTCCGTACTATTTTTGTAAGAGCATGTAGAATGATTTTGTAAAATCAAACCCAAAATCAAACAAAATCTATTAAAAATTAATAAAATAATATGTAATTTAATTCAGAAAAAAATAAAATATTTTTTGGTTAAAAATTCGTCAAAAAGACATTGGAGAAAAATAAAATGATGACCAATACAATGTTAACACATGGAAGGAGAGGAGGGGAAAGGAGGCTCATGCCTTGGAGTTGGAGCCAATTAGATTCTTTTAGTGATTTTTTTTATCAAAATCAATTGATGATTTGATTTAAATTTTTTTAAAAACCTCCATTGGCCTTCCCTAACCATACTTAAATCAAGAATATAGCATTGTTCAAATTTCAGAAAATCCAGCTTTAATTTTAGGCTATGTTTGTTTAACAAAAAATGATTTCGGAAAATGGTTTTCAGAAAATAACTTCTGAAAAATGAAAAAAAAAATATTTTCAAGTCTTTATAAATCTTATGAAAATAAGTAGGAAAACATTTTCAGGTGTTGGCAAATAGACAGAAAATGTTGTGAAAAACGATTTATGAATACATACAAAACGTATATTATAGTATTAAGAGCAAATCGCAACATTAGTCCCTCGACTCTATGTCGGTCACAATAATAGTCCTTAACAATTTTTTGTCAAATTTGGGTCCTACGAATTAAATTTTCACAACTAAAATCCTTTTGATAAATGTCGTTAACAAATTATCGTTAAGTTGTCATGTGCCTCACACGTGCTTTAAATAGGGGTTAAAATGAATTTTTTTTTCAAACCTAACTAACTTATATCACAAATTTCAATCGAGTCCCTAAGATTTTAGAAAAGACTCAAAGGTCTTCTTCCCTTATTACACAGTCCCACAAATGAATTAAACTGAATCAAAATGCTATACACGATTGAATCGAAATGCTATTCTTGCCAGCCAAATCAAAAGCTTGCCCTTTTGGTTTAAAGAAAACTAAATAAATTGCTTTCCAGAGTCCTTGGGCGAAACTGCTGAATTGATATAATAGTATTTTTCTCTTTACCCAGGTTACAAATTAACTATGATTGCCTATAAAACTAAAATTTAACTTAATTGGTTTATTCACAAATCTCCATCTAAATCCAGAAATGTTATGCTCATCAAAAACCCAGGCCCCGTGAATAACCATAGCTTCTTCCACAAGAACTTTAGTGTTGTTGAATAATCAACGTCGTCGTCCCCCTCTGATTCCAAATCTCCAATTTGGATCTTATCCCGTGATTCATACGCAACTTCTTCGTCATTGTCTCTGTCCGGTGACGACAACGAGGGTGACGGTGTTGGTGGTGACATTGATATCGGTAACTGGTGTTAGCCATACTTATCGGTGACAAATACAAAGCACTTATATCAGCTTCTTAAGATACCCAAGCTATCTCTCCATCTTCTTGTCACTTTGTATTCTCTCATTCTTTGTAAACATATCTTGATGTTCTGTATTTATATCCCCAGCTTATGAATAATACAATCATCTTGGACAATCTAATCTCTCTCTCTATTATCAAATCTAACATGGTATCAGAGCCATGAAAGGCTCACACCATAGCGGACCGGGCTCTCGGGCTCGAGGCGTTACAAATGGTATCAGAGCGAGTCCCGGCCGGAAATGTGGGAACAAAGTGCTGTGCGGGGGACCAAAGTGCTACACCACAGAAGGTGGGAGCCACCTCTTGATCCCCGTACGAGCCACCTCTTGAATCCTGCATCGCCCGGGGTAAGATTCGGCCTTGACAAGGACGTCAAGGATTTGAGTGGGGGAGATTGTAATACCCCAATCCTACATCGGGTAGATGTGGGACTTGTGTTTGATTTATAAGGTAGCCATGCGCTACTATTGGGCACCAACATCATCCATGGACTTTTTTGGCCATGTGGTGGGCCCGATGACCCAATGTGCTCGGCAGGTGTGGGCTACACGTAATGGACCTTTCGGCTCGTGGTCGTATGCGTTACAATCTCATCTATAAAATGAGGAAACACACACCTCAGATCCCATTTCTTCTCTTTTCCGGTGAATCTCCATCGCCTACGCCAACTCCAATCTCTTTATCAATCCTAGCTAGTTTCTTTCTCACCATTGCCGAACTTCAACCATTTTATTCCTCTGCCTCCTTTTCAGTTTATCCTTCTCCATCAAGCCCAACAAGTTCCATCATTCCCGATCTCACTCTCCCAAATTCAGACAAACTCCTTCTTTTCCCTCTTCCAACTGAAACACCTATTTCCAACTTTTTTCTTTAACCCATATTTCTCCTTCTTTCTTTTTCAAATCGCCCTCTGTAATGTCAAATGATCCTGTTTAGTCTTCTTCTTTATCTAGATTTCTGTCAGCATCCCAATAGCAACAGTATACCCGCTCAAATCTTAGTTTATTGCGTAATTCTTAAGCTGCAACTTTCGTCTCTGCCTCCTGAAGCCGTGAGTTTAACGACCTCTCCACAGCTACCCAAGCTTCTGCTCTTCTGGAAGTTGTTTTTTGCATCACTTTGATCTGCCTCAATAGAGGTCTGGTAAATTCAAGGAGTTGTCTTAACCATCTGCGATTCAACACTCTTTGCTCTAAGCTGCGTCTTCGTTTACCTCTGTCTAGCTTGAGGAAGGGTGTTAGCCATAATTATCAGAGACAAATACAAAGCACTTCTATCAGCTTCTTGAGATACCCAAGCTATATCTCCATCTTCCTGTCACTTTGTATTCTCTCATTCTCTGTATATATATCTTGATGTTCTGTATTTATATCCCCTCTTGGGCAATCTAATCTCTCTCTCTCTCTCTCTCTCTCTCTCTCTCTATTATCAAATCTAACAACTGGGAGTTCAATATGAGGTGGGCTTCGTCGTCATTTGAAGATGCGGTCGCGTCGTCCTCTCGCGGAGGGGAGCTCATTGTATGATTCGCATCCTCCTCTCCCAATTTCAAGTAAGAATGCTTCAGTTTAATTCATTTTTGGGCCTGTGTAATTAGGAAAGAATGCCTTTGAATTTTTTTCAAACCCTAAGGACTCGATTGAAAATTGTGATATAATTTAAGTTTGGAAAATTTTCATTTTAGCTCTTACTTAACGCACGTGTGAGACGGATGGATATTTAACAGTAATTTTTTAACGGCCTCCATCAAAAGGAATGAAGTTGTGAAAATTTCATACTTTTAGGACTCACTTTTAAGAAAAAAAATTGTTAATGGACTAATATTAAGACCGACCTATAGTTGAGAGACCAATGCTGCGATTTGCCATAGTATTAATGCATATTGAATAAACACCAATTTTTAAGAAAGTATATATATACATACAAATATTTGTATCATAATTAATTTGGATTAATGAATAAATGGTTTTTTGCAAAAAGGAAAAGGTGATGTGGAACTTCCAGGGGATTGGCATAACCACCACTTGTGGGTTAGCTAGTGAGTCAGCTCCACGTTGACACTTGACAGTAGTGGATTTTGCTAACTATGAAATGAGTCTTCTAGTGATTCATCTGTTAACTTCATCCAAAACAAGCTTCATCATTTACATTAAATTTATCTAATTATTACTCAAAATAGTTCATTTTTATAAATTAAGGTATAAAAGTATTATTTTATTACTAATAAACTACTAAAAATGTTATTTTTTTTAAAAGTTTGACTTTCAAACATAGACTCTTTACCCGAAATGACGCAAATTAATTATTTGTTGGCACTTATTAGATCTAAACTACTTTTAATATCAATATTTATGAATGGAATAAGAGACTTTGACCAATTCATAAAATTAAAATTCAACTACAATCTGTATATTCTAACAAAGCAGTTAATTGGGATAGAATTGAAATTTAAGAGAGGGAAGAGAGAGAGATTATACATTTTTAAGTGTAGTTTTAAAAACTAAAGTGCACTCTTAAAAGTTAAAAGTAGTAATTAGTAAAAAAATAAAAAAAAAGTGCACTTTTATAATAATAATGGAAGGAAAAGTGTAAGATAGGACCCCTTGATTTTGAAAATGTTTCAAAATTAGGAATAAAAAATGGTTGATGTGGATAAGGACTCACTATATGGACATATGTGAATGAGAGAGAGAGATATTTAAGGAGTAGAAAGTTATTGTTGAATGTTGATACAACATTTATGAACATAGAGCAATCAATTGATTCTATTATAACTAACTATTGCTCTTAAAGGGGTGGCAGGACTTCACAAAGGTGCCTTTCCCATGCCCCCCTTAGGAGGAAAAAAAAATATTATAACTAACTATTTCTTTAAAATTGCTTCTATTATACTCCTAAATCCTAATAATTAACAAGTGAAGACAAGCTTTAGGGAATTGTACATATATTTGCTCTCAAGCCCCAAGCTTTGGCTTTTTCCTTAATGACGACGGAATGAGCCGTGTTAACTTGAGTCTTCAACTACCCCAATCAGATTTGATGTCACCATTTTTTTATCTCAACCATTGATTGAGATGCAATGATTGGAATGCAATGGTGGAGATGAAAAGTGATACACCAATGGTACACACGAGTGACACATGAGATTTAGACTCTGTTAACTGAGTCCTCAACTACCCCAATCTAACTGTTTAATTTATTTCCAATTCTAATCAGACCCGATATTTGAAGACTCTACAATACATATGTTTATCATTTTCTTCACATTTCAAGTTACTAAATTAATTACATTAAAATATTTTTATAATTGTGTCAAGCTTTCAAGCTAATTAAATATATTTTAATAATTAAACTTTCAAATATAAATAAATGATTTGACTAGAGAATTAGTAAATAAAAAGAGCAAAAAGGCATCTTATTCTTATGATAAGAGTGTGCATACCACGCAATGACGTAGCGTGAGGACCAGCATTTTCTTATTCCATGTTGGCGTAATGGCGTGGATAAAGAGCCTTCCCCTTCCTTCTTCCACCTCAAGGCTCTCAGCTCTCAGCTCTCAGCTCTCAACCAAACACAAATGTAGCAAGTCATCTCTCTAAACCTCCACGCCACATGGAAACACCACCCAAAACAACCCCATAGCTCAACTCACCATTCCTCTTCTAATTTTAATGGGTGCAAATACCTCTTCGGTTTCCGATGGGGAAAACCCGGCATTGAAGCTCAAGCTGGGTGAAATACCCGAATCATGTATGGCTTTGATTCTTTCGTATTTAGACCCGCCCGAGATCTGTAAACTGGCCAGGTTGAACCGGGCGTTTTGGTCAGCTTCGTCGGCTGATTTCATCTGGGAGTCCAAATTGCCCTCCAACTATCGGTACCTGTATGACGAATTACTTGACACAAGTTTCCGCGAGTTGGGGAAGAAACATCTTTATGCCAAGCTCTCAAAGCACATTTCTTTCGATGGTGGTAACAAGGTTCGATTTTTGTTTTGTTTTTTTCTTACTTTTTCTTGCCTTTTACTGTAGATTATACTCCGTAATCGATAATCTCCCTCTCTCTTTCTTTAAGTCTGACTGTTGGGTTTTTTGGCAGGAGATTTGGGTGGATAAAAGGAATGGAGGGGTTTGTTTGTCGATATCTTCAAAGGCAATGACGATTACGGGGATTGATGATCGTAGATACTGGAATTACATTCAGTCCGACGAGTCAAGGTGATGCAACTCCTTTTCCAAATATTAAAATTTTAAATATTACTGTAAAATAAATCTGTATTTGATAAAGTCAAAGTCTTCAAGTAAATAATAATGGATTAGTATTTTTTTTTTTACTCCCTCCGGTTCCAAAAAAGAAATTGGAAAAAACTTGTGTAAGCGGCTTTATGTGTATTTTTTGTAAGACGGATCCTCGTTATTCGATCCATCATGTGTTGGTGGGTTGAACTGTGAGAGAGTGGAGCTTCGTCTTACGAATTAAGATCCATAAAACAGTCTTACATGAGACTTACTCAAAGAAATTTATTATTCTCTATTCTATTTTTTCACTTAAATAGTTTATTTTAAAAATTAAGACATAAAAGTATCATTTTATTTCTAATAAAATACTAAAAATGTTATTTTTTTGAAAAGTTTGACTTTTAAACGGGACTTATCGCTCGAAACGCAAGGAGTATTATATTTCTTTTTTGGGCCGTTTCAGAAAGAAAAAAAAACCTTACTTTCTAGCATTTCCTTTTTTGAATGCTAGTTTTTTCCTTAATTCGCTTGCTATTATAATTAAAGTCTTTTTTTACATGAATTGTATTGAAATATGGGTGGGGCTACACCCCCAACTTCACTCCCTACCCCCAATTTTCTACAATGTAATACAATCTCTCAAGGAAATAGGGTATAGAAAGTGGGTTTTGAGGTGTGATTAAAGTTAATAGTTTTTTCCTTAAATATAGGGGTATTAAATAGAAACCTTCAAATAAAGAATTGAGACTAATTATTTGGTATAAATTCAAAATAGAAAGTGAGACTATTTTTTTATTTGGGATGGTGAGGGTATTAAATTATTATAGATAATAACACCATTTAGTCTTGTAATATATAGGCCATATTTTACAATACTAAATGGTGTTATTATCCGCTCATTCCTTTCAAAAAAAAAATACACCCTCCGTTCCGGATCAAACTTTTTTAAAAGTGACATTTTTAGTAGTTCATCAATAATAAAATAACATTTTTATGCTTTAATTTTTGAAAATAGACTCCTTAAGCAAAACATCCCAAAATGAAATAATGAACAATTTCTACTTTGGTTTCTCTACTAGAAAAGTGTTGTTTCTGAAGGGGGAGGAATATTACAACTAATTGAGATGGAGTGAGCTAATTATCTTTCTCCTTTCCTTGCACTTGGTGTAGATTCGAGACAGTTGCATATCTTCAACAAATCTGGTGGCTGGAAGTACAAGGTGACATTGAGTTCCAATTTCCAGCTGGGACATATTCACTTTTGTTCAAACTCCAGCTTGGCAGGGCAACAAAACGATTGGGTCGCCGGGTCTGTCATTCCGAAAACGTCCATGGCTGGGATGTAAAACCTGTACAGTTTAAGCTAACTTTACCAGATGGTCAACATGCCGTGTCAAGGTGTTATTTGGAAAAATTGGGAAACTGGGAATACTACCATGTCGGAGATTTCGTTGTGGAGAATCCCTATGCATTGACAAAAGTCATTTTCTCCTTGACCCAGATTGATTGCACTCATACAAAAGGCGGTCTCTGCTTAGATTCTGTTCTGATATGCCCGAACAGTCTTGCTAAAGACATTAGATCGTTATAATAGGCAGGAGAACTGCAAAACTACAGGTATTGTCTGGCTCAGCATATTCATGCGTTCTTTAGTGCTTTATACTAGTTTGAGCAAACCTGTTTTCACTAAAAATCGTGAAAATTGAAGCAATTTATTGAGCTGTCCAGACGGGCCTATAGTGGTGTGAAACCTTGAAAAACAATGCCAGCGGACTCTGAGGAGAACTCATAAGGCATAGGTTGGTTCTCCATGTCCTTTTTTTGATTGGTTATTGGTTAGGAGAGACCTTATGCATTTATTTTGTAAAAATTTGTAGTTTTTGCTTTGTTCCAGGTTGAGTTCTATCTTAAAATGTCTTGAGAGGTGCTTCTTGTACATAAATTTCTGGAAATGTCAATAGCTTGCTTTTGTGAAGAAGAGTTTTCTCATTCAGTATTCTATTATCCTTCCTGCAATTTTCATGTTGATGTCTAAATATGTTGCATCCTGGAAATCAAAATCAATTATGTTCACCAAATCCCTTTGTTGAATTGAAGAATTTTGGTTTTCCTTTGAATATGGAGAGTTTCCAAGCAAACTTGTGATAGACAGAATCGTCTTGTTTGTTGCCTGCTTCAGTGCCGACCTTCAAAGAAGTAGCCGGGGGTATCTGTTGCTGACAAGTCTTCACGTTGCTGCGTTTATGTCTATGTAGCCGATTCTCTGATTAATGGCTTCTGGGAGCTCAAACTGATGAAATTCTTACAGTGATCCCAAGTATTCGGTCAATATACTACCACAACATGATTTTGATCTACATATTTTCCGATCAACTTGTGTGCTATCAAATGCCAAATGTGGTAGTTTACTGGAGCCGCTGTAGATTGTTGATATAAACGCTTCAATTGTCAGTCACCTGTAAATCTCAAGGTGTAAAAGCCGATTGCGTGGTCATTCCCCATTGGAGAAGTTGATTCTTGTTTTCTTCGTATTTGCTGAGTGATCTCCTTGCGTTTGGCCGATGAAACCTGTCTGGTTGTTAATTGTTACCCTCCAAGACGCCTAGAATTTCTTAGGCCATCAAGAAAATGTACGAGGAATTCATCAAGATCATTCATGTTAAGATAGTTTTTGGGATACATGTTTTAAATTTTGAACATGTTGCTACCTGATAAAATTAATAGATAAAAAATGGAATCTTGACTTGAATTTTTACTGTCTAAACAAGTCCAATTAAGTTAAATACTTCATTTGGTCGGTACATTTTAACGGATTTTCAACCGTTTTACTCTTTAGCCCTGATATTTTTTTTTTCAAACCGTTAAAAGTATTTGTATGCATGGATGCATCATTTGATAAGGTTATGCATCGTTTGATATCATATGATCCACACATTTGTCATCGTGATGCATGAAATTGTACTATAGTAGTTTTTAAAAAAAATTCGAGGGTCAAAGCGGTCGAATCCATTAAGGTGTACCCGCCCACAATTTTCTATAATATGTACTCACTTTATAGCCTATTAGAGCATGTACAATAAAGTTCGCTCCCCACACTTAGGGAGCTTAACCTCCATTTTTCCATTTTTATTACAAAAATGACATTAATCTCTCCAACAATAATACCCTTCCAACAATGCATAAACTACGACATTTTTACATATCTCATCCTCTTTATTTCCATTAAAATTTAACATTTTACTTATATCCACAAATAAAATAGTTTGAAACTTCAAAAAATTATAGAAATTTTTTCTGATATCTAAATGAAACAAATCAAGTCTTTATTTATAGGTAAAATTGTGTACTTTAATTGAAGAAAAAAATATTATGGTTGAATTGGTCAAGAACAACAATGGAGGAAAAAGAAATTTGGTAATCATTGCGGGATGACGCGTGGAAGGAGGAGCAGCAAGTGGGTGTAGAGTTTGCAAAGGCTGTCTGCCTTTCTTGTTGTTAGAACTCAGTGTTTTGTCAATTTTGTGTATTAAACTGTGTCGTTTTGGTCAATTTTTATTTTTAAGCAAGGAGCGTGTTTTGCTCCCAAATTCACTTTTTGCTTATTAAACAAATTTTACTTTTTAGGAATCTTTATGTTTTAAAGAATCCCAAAGAATCTCTTTAAGCTCCCCAAATAATCATTATTGTAAGTGGTCTTAGCACGTTGTATTTAACTAAAGTAGAAAGAAAGGAAAAAAAGAAGTAAAATGATAAAAATGTTTTTCTAAAGATAAATTTTATAAAAAACATTTTTTGAGGGACTAAAAATAAAAGCATGACAATAATATAAGGGAGGGAGGAAGTCACGTTATATAGACCCCCCTTCTTCTAAGTTGATCCCCATTTTCTTTTTTTAATGACATAAATACCCTAAATCGTAAAGATTATTATACATTTACAGATGATAAGTATACCGCATTGTCTTTTTCTAAAAAAAAAACTCTAACTAAGCCCCCAACTCAAAACAAATATACTTTCTTCTTCTTCTTCCTAACTCATTCTTCTTTATAAACATTTATTCCTCCAACAAGTATACCTTCTTATTCCCAACCTATCTTTTTCTTCTTCATATTCTCATTTTTTTGTTCTCAAAATATTCTTCTCTTCCCAAAAACCTTCAACCTTAAAAAAAACTCAAGGATTCAACATTGGGCTTGAAAAAATCAAGGATGGAAGAAAAAAAAAGCCAATATGATGTGAAATGTTCAAAAAATTTGGACCTAAGTCAAAAATTCAACATTGTTTGCGTCGTAGAATGTTCGGATTATCGATTAAATTGCATTTGTTCGGTTGGCTTCAATCGAATATGTATAAACTGTTCGGTGGAATGCAATCGAACATTTGCAATTTATTCGTCAGTTGGAACAAATTCACATCGTTCGGCCCTGGACTGCTAAAAATTGAAGATCTGTTCAGACTACCACATCGGAACATATTAACGCAATCGAACATTTGTAATTTATTCGCCAGTTGGAACAAATTCATATCATTCGGCCCTGGACTGTAGAAAATTGGAGATTTGTTCGACCTCCCACATCAGAACATGTTAGATATGTTCTAGTGTGGTAGTCCGAACAAGATCTCCAATTTTTAGCAGTTTAGGGCCGAACGATGTGTCCTAGTTCTGAGTTTCAGGCCTGATTTTTTTTTTTCAAAATTGATAAAAAATAAAATAATATCATTTTTTTTTCAAAACTTTGGCCATAAAATTATTCACAATCAACAAAACAACTAATCTAATTCATATTTCAACCCTAAAAATGTAGTTTTTTTTTCTTTTCTGGGTGGGTGGGCTGTGTGCGTGAGAAAGGTAGGGGTTATACGGTTTTGATGAGGGTGGGGGTAGAGAGGGGTGGTTTGTATAGATTGGGTGGGTTAGGAAGGGAGTTTGTGTAATATGTAGGTTAAAAAATTCAAAGGACAAAATTGGTAATCAAGGGGGTACATAAAGAGTTTTGGAGTATTTTTAAATTTGAGGGAGGGTATACTTATAAAGGTGGTCAACTTGGAGGAAGGGGCATCTATATAGCGCAACTCTTAGACAAATTCGATTTTAAAGTTAGTGTAACAATCATCATATGACTTGTTTGGTAGTCGGGAAGAGATAATCAATATTATTAATTTCAGAATTATTAGTATCCTCGCTATTAATATTCACTACTATATCGGGGATAGTTTTGAGATAAAAAATGTTACTCATAATTTTGTTTTAGAGAGGGCGTTAATAATACTATCATCTCTCTTGATATTAATAGTAAGGGATAATGATTTATCTAGTAACTCGCGCTATTAGTTTTGACCTCTTATTGGGTACCAAATACTAAACAACTTGACTTATTAATCATATCTAGTTTTAATCGTGACTATCAAACGACAACTTACTTTTAAACTCAAGCTAACTTTTAATGATGTAAGCTATCATCATCCTAACTATTTTCGTGAGTTTGTATAGTCAATTTAACGAGTTTGAGAATTCATTTAAAGATCAACCTAAGTACCTAACAACTTTATTTAAACTAGTTTTTTAACCCGTGCGTTAAACGCACGTCAACAAAATCGTACATAAACAAAATAAGGTGAATCAGCTTATTAACAATTTGATGTGGTGGATTTTATGATATGTAATTCCCTAATTTTCTAGACATTTTTATTATTATTTTAATGTATTTTAGTTTAGTTTGATGTAATTTTGAGTAGTTTATGATTTGGTAAATTTTTGGGTAACTTTTGTAATTTTGAGACTTATTGTGAGTATTTTGTGATGTCCCTGCAAAAGTTTATTATTGTGGAAGATAAAATTGCTAGTATCGAAGTGCAGGGACCAAAGTTCAAGGATCGATTTCAAAAGCAGTTCAAGGAGTTCAAAAGCAGCGAGAATCAAAAGAGAAAAGTTTGAGGTTCAGGGGTCAAAGTGAAAGATAAAGATTTGGAAACTATTTATTTTTGGTAATAGATGGTAGGAGGATTTGACTACCTTTTATTAAATATTCTCTTTCCTTTTTCTTTTAAGATTTTCCTTTTTAGCTTAGGATTAAGTTTTGGGGAACAAGTATATATACTTGTTTTCACTTCATAATTAGGATCTTCTTCTCCTACGAATTTTCTCTAGAGATTCTAGCTATTTTCATGGAAGCTTAATTACATTGCTTTGGGTTTGAATCCTGAACCGTTTGTTTAATTCAATTGAGGTATTAATTTCTTTACTTCTGAATCCCTATTCATAGTTTTACTTGTTTGAATTGCTAGATTGATTCTTAGGGTTTTGAGATTTGATCACCCTCTTTTCCCTTGCAATTGATTTAATGCTAGTTTAATCTTAAGTGCTGTCGATTATGATTTTACACAAGTAGCATCTTTGAGATTTATGCATGTGTCATGGTAAATTGAAAGGGAGTAAAACTAGTTTTCTTTCTATTTGCAAAAGAATAGAGAATTCCTTGATCTTAAATTCTCAAAGTTTTATCAATCGTTATTGTGAACCTAGGCGTGTCGATTAGGTTTAGATCGATTAGGGAAATAAGTGAGTGTGTCACTGCTTATAACCATCATTAAGGAAGAAATAGGGATTGAAATATATCTCGGATCAAGTGAATAGGGAGAAAGAGAGAGAAATTATACCGATGATATTGGATTGATAAACGGGGATGGAGACAAATCTGAAGTGCTAGTCCTTAATTGTTTACAACTTAGTTTTAATTTCTGTCTTAGGTAGTTAATTAATCACAAATCGACCCCAATCTTGTCAAGTGACAATTGTGCAACCGAATAACCGTTCTTCGATGGATCGACCACGGACTTGTCCTAGCTGCGCAGTAGTCTTGTCTTGGTAATTAATTTGTAGGCGTGCGACTTTAGCTTTGTCAAATTTTGGCGCCGTGAGGGGAGCAGTTCTATTTGTGTGCACTCTTACTCTACTCCTTAATCGCTCTCTTATTATTGTCGTCCTGTGGTGTGGAACCTTTTATGGTCCATACTCGTTCTGCTAATCAAGTTGTTAGTCCCTTTGTTCCAGAAATTGACAGATATTTCAGGCATAGGAGAAATTTGCAGCGGAGCAGGATGAATAATAATAACGGTGAGAACGATGACGGCCCGGAGGTTGTGAACAATGGGGGTAATGGAAGAGGCAATAACAACCCCAATAATGGTCCCGAGGTTGTGAACAATGGGGGTAATGGCAGAGGCTATAACAATCCTCCACCTCGGACATTGAGGCAAAGGATTGCTCCTAACTGGAATGAGCAACCGCAGCGTGCTATTTCTCGATTTCTGGGGGTAACTTTTGAGTTGAAGTCGGATTGTTGAACCAATTGCCCCATTTTAATGGGATACTGGGAAAATCCAAATCGGCACATAGCTCGGTTGTGCGATTTGCAAAAGCATGAAGCCACCGCATTGCTTCTTGGCGATTATTCGAGGCGTTCTCCTTTACTCTGAAGACGAACGCGAATATGTGGTACTATCACTTGCCACCCAACAGCATTACCTCTTGGCAAGAGTTGAAGGAGGTATTCCTTGATGAGTTCTTTCCCCCAGATCAAATCAATGTCATGAAGAGGGATATCAGTAACATGGAGCAGCGGGCCGATGAATCACTTTACGATTACCACAACAGGTTCTATAAGCTCTGCAGAAGTTGTCCGTATCATGGCTTTGATGATGAGCAGCTCATTGTTTATTTCTATGGGGGATTGACTGAGCAAGACAAAAGGTGGGTGGATTCTGCTTGTGGAGGTAGTATTCTGAACAAAACTACCAGGGATGCAGAGCAGTTGATTGAAGAGCTAGCTAAAAGCACAAGGACTCATGGGAGGAGGTCTAGCGTTAGACAAGTCAGTGCAGCAGGATCGAATGATTCAACGAGTGATTTGAAGACTGAGCTGGCAGATGTTAAGAGTTTGTTAAAGACATTGGTTTTGGGTCAACAACCTCATCCATGCGGTATATGTGCTGATGTGACCCACCCGACTGACTTGTCCTACTCTTCTTGGGGACGGATAATGTGGCGGATGTCAATGCTATAGGTTTCAATCAGCAGGGGCAGAGGCCACCACAGTACAATTACAACAATGCTAATAATGTTCATCCAAACCTCAGGTATGGTCCACCCCAGGGACAACAAGTGGTTCGGCTCAATAATCGCAGGATTTCACAGGTCGCTAGCTTGTGGAAACCAATATAATCAAGATGCAGCACTGTTGGACAAAGAAGAACAACAATGGCGATCTGAGGACCTGGTCCGATCACTAGGCCAGAGCATGACTACCATGAATGGAAATTTCCAGCTAGCCCAACAGAGACTAAATCGAGCATCAAGCAATTTGGAGAAACATGTGGGTCACCGGGCAGATCTGCGATTGGGAGAATGGAGGCTAAGGATTCGGAAAGTTTCCATCTAGAACGGAACCGAATCCAAAGCCTAATGTCGTCTGCAATGACTTTCGCTAAAGGGAAAAAGCTAGAAGGAAGTGGTTGTTGAAGAGGAACCTGAGTTGGTGGTTGAGAGAGTTACACCTGAGGTGCAGATTCCTGAAAAGGAGAGGAGCACTGCACCAGTGTTTCCTGTTCATGAGCCAGCTCCCCCGTTTCCGTATGCTTTAAGGGATGACAGAAGGCCGGAGGCTGATAAGGCTATTTTTGACACCTTCAAGCGGCTTGAGGTAAACATTCCGCTTTCTTGATCTTCTCGACCGTCCCAAGGTATCGCGGTTCTTGAAAGAATTGTGCACTATGAAGAGGAATCAAGGAGGCCGAGTCGAAGAAGGTAAAGATTAGTGAACACGTGTCGCAGCCTATCGAAGAGGATGCCGAAAAAGTGTAGTGATCCGGTATGTTCGTGATTCCTGTCGCTAGGGGATAATTCTGAGCACATGGCTATGCTTGACTTGGGGCTTCAATCAACGCCATGCCTTACGCTGTTGTTTGAGACCCTAAAGTCGGGACCTCTACAGATACTCTGGTGGTTATCCAAATTGCCGACGATCTAACGCTGCACTCCTGGTGGGGGTGATCGGTGATGTTCTAGTCCGGTTGGGAAGCTCATCTTTCCCCGCACTTTTATGTCTTGGAGATGGATACGCATCCTAAGGCTCCCATTCTCGTTAGGGAGACCTTCATGTCGACGCCGTACTCAAGTTGGATGTTACTAACGGTCGATGACCATGGAGTTCGATGGGGAACAAATGGAGTTTAATATCTTTGCCGCATGAAGCACCCTAAGGACGCGCACTTAATGAACTTCATTGATGTCGTGGAGCCTATAACCCAAGAGGTGTTTGAGGTGTGCGGAGTGATGATGACATGAAATCGCATTGGAGAATGCGCTGGGATACACCGGTTGAGTTTGAAATTTCCGACGAGATGAAGGAGGCGATGATGAGCCTCTCCGAGTAGCAGCATGTATGTCTCACCATCTGGATTTGGTAAATTACCGCTGGAGGTGCCACCTGAGAAACCCGCCATCTGCTGAGAAGGCGCCTGCTTGAATTGAAACCTCTTCCCGAGAATTTGAAATATGCTTTCTGCGGTGGAAGACACCGCGGTGATCTCTAGTGCTCGACCTGAGGAGCAGGAGAAGAGATTAGTGGATGTGATCCCGAGCGGAAAGAGGCGATTGGGTGGACTATTGCCGACATCAAAGGCATAAGTCCCTCGTATGCACACACCGGATTTCGTAGAAGAGGGTGCTAAGCAGCCCGCAGAGGTCAACCCACCTATGACGAGGCGGTGAAGAAGAAGTGTTGAAGCTGGGAATCATATATGCCATATCGCATGCTGAGTGGGCGAGCCCTACTCAATGTAGCCAAGCCGGTGGATCACCGCCGCCATCAATCACAAGGGCGAGTTGGTGCCAACCCGAGCAAACGGATGGCGTGGTCAGTATTGATCTTCGGCGACTAAATGAGGTAACTAGAAAAGATCACTTCCTCCTCCCCTTTATTGATCGATGTTGGAAAGGCTTGCCTAAGGGAGTATTATTGTTTTCTTGATGGGTATTCCGGTATTTTCAAATACCAATCGCACCTGAAGACCAGAGAAAACTACTTTTACTTGCCCCTTTAAGACCTCGCTTCATCTGAGATGCCCTTTGGTTTATGCAATGCACCCGCGACTTTTCAAAGGTGTATGATGAGCATCTTCTCCGATTTTGTGGAAAATTTTATGGAAGTTTTCATGGATGACTTCACCCGGCCCATGGTGACTGCTCGACCAATGTCTTGCTCACCTTGCTTTAGTGCAACCGATGTGTTGAAACGAATTTGGTGTTAAATTTTGAAAAATGTCATTTCATGGTCGAAAGGCATCAGGTTGGGACATGTGGTTTCAAAAAGGGTATTGAAGTGGATAAAGCAAAATTGATGTTATTTCCACACTTCCTTACCCTACACAACGTGCGTGAAGTGCGGTCGCCTTGGTCACGCGGGTTCTACCCGCCGCTTCATTAAAGATTTTTCGAAAATTGCATCGCCTATGCACCTTGTTGCAAAAAAGAGGTGGATTTCACATTTGATGATAATTGTAAGAAAGCATTTGATGAGTTGAAGGATCGGCTGACTTCAACTCCTATTATTCAAGCCCCCAATTGGTCTCTCCCGAGATCATGTGTGATGCGAGTGATTATGCCTCGGGCGCTTTGGGTCAAAAAGTGGATCGTGCCTCTCATGTGATTTATTATGCGCCTATGACTTTGAATGAGGCACAACGAAACTACTCCACTACGTAAAAAGAGATGTTAGCGGTGGTTTTTGCTCTAGAAAAGTTTAGGTCCTATTTGCTTGGGACCAAAATCATTGTGTACACCGATCATGCCGCTTCTTAGGTATTTAATGTCGAAGAAAGAGGCCAAACCGAGACTCGCTTAACTTAGAAATCGTGGATAAGAAAGGAGCCGAAAATGTAGTGGCCGACCACTGAGTCGCTTGGTGAGAGAGATAGCACACCTCATAAGCAGCCCCTATTAGGGACGAGTTTCCTCGATGAGGCTTTCAGGGCTAAGGACGTGTTGCCTTGGTATGGATTTGGTAAACTTTTGGTCTCTAATAAAATTCCCAAGTTTTTTCTAAATCTAAAAGAGACAAAATCCGCAGTGAGGCTAAGTACTATGTGTGGGACTAACCAAACTTGTGGAAGCATTCATGACCAAGTTATTCGTCGTTGTGTCCCGGAAAATGAGATGGCCTCTATTCTTAAGTTCTGTCATGAGTATGCATGTGGTGGTCACTTTGGTGCCAACAACACCGCTAGGAAAGTGTTAGACAGTGGCTTCTTTTGGCCAAAATTATTTATGGATGCCGCCTTTTGTAAGTCTTGTGACCGGTGTCAACGTGTTGGAAATATAGGACGCCGCAATGAGATGCCACAAAACATCGTAATGAATTGCGAGGTTTTTGATGTTTGGGGAATTGACTTTATGGGTCCGTTTCCTATTTCTTTTGGTTTTGTGTACATCTTACTTGCAGTGGACTACGTTTCCAAATGGGTTGAAGCAATCCCTACACGCACCGATGATGCTAAGGTGGTGGTGAATTTCCTCAAGAGCAATGTTGTGTCTAGGTTTGGGATGCCTAGGGCCTTGATCAGTGATAGAGGAACTCATTTTTGCAATAGGTTGGTTGAGGCCTTAGTCAAAAAGTATAACATCACTCATAAGGTCTCCACCGCCTATCATCCTCAAACCAATGGCCAGGCAGAAGTTTCCAATAGGGAAATCAAGTCCATCCTCGAAAAGACCGTAAACCCGAATAGGAAAGATTGGAGTCTTAGGCTAGAGGATGCTTTGTGGGCTTATCGTACGGCTTACAAGACACCTATTGGTATGTCCCCATACCGATTAGTGTTTGGGAAGCCATGTCACTTGCCCGTTGAATTAGAGCACAAAGCCTTTTGGGCAATAAAAAAATTCAATATGAACTTAGACGGGTCCGGTGAGGAAAGAAAACTGCAATTGAATAAACTTGATGAAATCCGGAGAGAAGCGTATGAAAATAATTTGTCTTACAAAGAACGAGCAAAAGCGTGGCATGATAAAATGATTTTGAGGAAAGAATTTAAGGTAGGTCAAAGAGTCCTCTTGTTTGATTCCCGCTTGCGCTTGTTTCCCGGTAAATTGAGGTCCCGGTGGACCGGTCCTTATTTGGTGAGGGAGGTATTCCCACATGGTGCGGTTGTGATCTCCAGTCTCTCCGGAAACCAAGAGTTTAAGGTAAATGGGCAAAGATTAAAACCCTATTTTGATGGGGGGGAGGTTAATGTAGAGGATGTGGAAATGATGGATCTTTACGATCCTAATTATGCTTAATCCTTATGCTACGCCGGGGTCTTTCCCGACATTTGGTCTAGCTAAAGACGGTAAAGAAGGGCGGCTTACCGGGAGGCAACCCGGGGTTTCTATTTCTTTTTATTTTATTTTATTTTTGTTCATTTTATTTTTATGAAATAGGTGCTACTTAGGTATTTTTTGTGTGTAGTGTTGTGCAGGAAAAGCAAGGAGGAAGAGAAATTTTGGCCAGAGCTCTAGGCGCCCGCCTCATTACTCCCCATGCGGCCGCCTCAACTTCAGGTTGGAGGGCCGAAAATTGCAGAGTTGAGACGCCCGCCTCATTCATATCCATGCGGCCGCCTCAACTACAGGATCGGGGGAAAATTTTGACAAGTTTGAGGCGCCCGCCTCATTAATATCCATGCGGCCGCCTCAACTACAGGATCGGGGGAAAATTTTGACAAATAACTGTCAATGGCTAAATACTGTTTTTTTTTTCCTAAAAGAGATTTGTGTGCAATTATTGCCTTTGAAACTTGTTAATTGTCATTGCATATGATACCCGCAATGTAAATTGTCTTATCTGGAACTTGAAAAACAGTCTTACATCGGATAAGTTGATGACAATCTTGGGATAAAAACATTTTCTCCAACATTGCTTCCTTTCAAAAAATTTGTTTCAACAATGTGATCACCAAGATGTATGATAATTATTCTTGTTTCATTGTACAACTCTGTAGCATGGTCAATGTTTGTCAATAGCATTATTGGAACACTAATTTTAAGTGTCAATTTATGGCCTGATAACCTCGAATACTTTATACTATTCAAAAACTCTGTATAATAAATATCTTGGAACAAACTTAATTTTTTTTCCACCCTTCAAATAGAATGTGAACTCAAATACGTTTTTCATTTTGAATGATTACTTTTATTAAATTATATTTGTATTTTATGAATAAATAAATTTCTGAGAAAAAAATAAGCTAAAATCAAAATAACTATTTTTTTTACCGTTAACAATTATTTTTGTTTTGTAAATTATTTTGATTTTAATAACTTCCATTATATATTTTGTTTGTTTTATTGACTTCGTAACTATTATTTTTGTGTTATTTTTAAGAATTAGTTTTACGGAAAAAAAATTGTTCCGTATTTTATTATTATTATTTTACTAACCTCGGTTTAAATTGTTTTGTTTTATTGACTCTGTAACTATTATTTTTGTTCCATCAAATATTATTATTTTACTAATGTATTTTTGTTTTACCTAACTATTTTTAAGAATTTTTTTTAAATTTTGTTCCGTAAATTATTTTCATAATTTTACTAACCTCAGTTTAAATTATTTTTGTTTTATTGACTCTGTAACTATTATTTTTGTTCCATCAAATATTTTTATTAAACTAATGTATTTTTGTTTTACATAACTATTTTTAAGAATTTTGTTTTAAAATTTTGTTCCGTAAATTATTTTTACTCTTTTAGCAACCTTAGTTTAAATTGTTTTTGTTTTTATTGACTTTGTAACTATTATTTTTGTTCCATCAAATATTTTTATTTCACTAACGTATTTTTTTACATATATATTTTTAAGAATTTGTTTTAAACTTTTGTTCCATAAATTATTTTATTTTACTAACCTCCGCATTAAATTATTTTTGTTTTGTTGATTCTGTAACTTTTATTTTTTATTGTTGCGTGTTCTATAAATTATTTTTATTTTACTAACCTCTTATATTTTTGTTTTCTTGACTTCGGAACTATTATTTTTGTTTTAGTTACTATATTTTTATGTTTAAAGAGAGAAAAATGTTTAAAGATATTTAAAAGAGAGGAGATGGTGGTGATGAGAGAGAAAATATGGAGGAGATGGAAGAGATAAAGAGAAATACAATCAGAGAAGATATGAGAGAGAAATAGTGAAATGGTAACTCAAAAGTCAATAATTCAAAAGTAAGATTTGGAGGGAGAAATCCACCCTTGTCATAATATATATATATATATATATATATATATATATATATATATATATATATATATATATATATATATATATATATATATATATTTATATATATATTTATATATGTATTTATATATATTTAAAAATATATATTACCTTTTTCGAGTTTTGACTAACAAATCTTGACAACATTTTTTCTTCAGAATCCTAAATGTTACACCAAAAAACTCTAAATACAACATTAGTTAATATGTTAAGTTACCAAACTATCCTTCTTCAATTTTAAAAGAACAAAAACTAAACTTCAAAATAACTTTATTTACCAAACTTCCATCCTTTTATTAAAAAAACACTCATTTACTAAATTAAATCAAATCAAGAAGGATAATTTTTTTTAAAAAACTACCCTTTTCCATCTCCTAGTTCTCAGTCCGTTTCACTCCCGTCAACAGTCCTATAAATAATGGAGGGCTTGCCTCAGCTCAAACTGCAACCAAGTCATGTCTACTTTCACCTTTTCCCATGCAAGTCAACTTCTTCTTTTCTTTTCCATGATGCTCTTCTATAACTCGTTTGGCTGAAAATTTCATTAGGTGAACAGTGTTGTTAATTAAAAATTGCCACTTTTTAAAAAAACAATTGAAAAAAATCGCCAGCTTTTAAAAAAAATGAAAAAAAATCGCCACCTTTTTTTAAAAAACTTGAAAAAAATCGCCAGCTTTTTAAAAATAAATTGAAAAAAATCGCTAGGTTGTTTAAAAAATTTTGAAAAAAATCGCCAGGTTTTGAAAAAAAAAAAACGCCAGTTTTTTAAAAAAAGTGAAAAAAAATCGTCAGGTTAAAAAAAAAATCGCCATGTTCGGAGGATAATTATTATTAATTGAAACTCTTTTATATAAACGGATAATGATTAATTAGTAATTAGAGTTTAGGGTTAATTGTAACTCCTTTTTATAAAAGGATTAATTAGTAATTAGACTTTTAAATGAATGTGGTATTTAGTGTTTTTTGTGTAACATTTAGGGCCACTCAAGTTTTAGGTGTATTTTATGTAAGACTAACCCGGCCACTATGAATTGATAGGCTGAGCTGTGAGAGAAATGAGACTCCATTTCACGAAAACACACAATCGTAAGACGATCTTACAAGAAGCCAATAATCAATTTAATACCTACAATAATCATGTATTTATTGCATTTATTATAAAAAAATATTGTTTAAAATGAATTAATCTCTATTTGTAGTAATGAAGTATCACATATTATCTAAAAATTTATTAGAAAAAGTCTTTTATGAATTTATTTTTTACAATGAAACAAGAATTAAGTCATATCAACAGATATATACTCCCTCCATTCCGGGCAAATAGTCCACTATTCCATTTTAGAATATTTCACTTAAAAAGTCTACTTTTAAAAATTAAGACATAAAAATGTTATTTTATTACTAATGAATTACTAAAAGTGTCATTTTTTTAAAAAGTTTGACTTTCAAACGAGGACTTTTACTCGAAACGGAGGGAGTATCTATTAAAAATAAATAAATAAAACTATCTAGTTCACTGATGTGTTAAAAATTAAAATGTTTATGGAAATAAGAAATTGATATACTTCAATTTCAAATGACAAGTAATTAATCAATGAATAATTTTGTCCAAAAATAAATTAGTTTAAATAAATAATTAATTGAGTAGAATTTTTCATCCATCGGTAGCGTAATTTTTTTTTTTACACAAGAAGTCATTCAATCATAACATGTATCAATCACAATCATTGCCATGATTTTTTTATTTTTATTTTTGGTTTGGTTGGCCAAGTGTCATTGATTTAAAAACCGCTTTTCTAATAAAGATTCTACACCACCTCCATATGTAAATCTAATTCTTATTAATAAGGGAAATATACCAAAAAGCCCCTCTAAAAAATTCTCATATTTAAAAAGTTTCAAAAATATTTCTTGTATCTAAAAAGTTCCAAAATAAAAAAAATTAATACATAAAGTCCAAAATTTAACGTGTTTACGAACACCATTATGATAAAAATTTAAACAAAAATTTATTTTTCTTTTCATTTATGAGAATGATGATAAGAATTGTATTGAATATTATTTTTATTATTAATATAACTATTGTTATTATTATTATTATAACAATAGTAATATTGTTATCTTCATTAACATTATTACTATTAAATATCAAAAGTCTATTTAAGAATTTCATTTCCCAATGACCGGAAAATAACTATTCAATCCATAAACTCTCAAATTAATCTTTTCATACTCAAAATTTTAAAAAGTTAAACTTTACACTATTATGAAATTGTGGTAGTAATATTAGTAATAGTACTGATAATAATGATAGTAATACTATTGTTGAACTGTCTGGCCCAAAAGGCCCAAGCATTGATCACGTGCCCAGCACGTCATATCCATGGTCACGAGCAGACTACACGCATTTTCCATAGCCCGAGCTTAACCCAGAAGTGAGCAGGGAAAGATATCTGGTCGCCCAGGGATAACGAGCTTCCTGCTTGAAGTTTGGGGGCCAGATGTGCAACGAGCATGCAGAAAGACTTAAGCGAGTACGCTTATCCCGTTCAGTTACTTGGTAACGGTTGTCTTGAATGTGAGGAGTTAATGCCAGGAAACCCGCCTCCACGTTCCGGACGTGGCCCTGAACGTGCCTACCTTTCATGCCCTTACTTTAATGTTGAGCTCCCAGCCTTGAAGGCTGGCCCTATATAAACCTTCCTTCTTTATAAGGAAAAGGTACGCTAACTTAATCTCTGACTAAACTCTGTCAAATTGCATACTCAACTGTGTAAGCTAATTTTCAATTTTTCACGCCGGAGAGCATTTGCAGGGAAAGCCCCTGCCCAGTTCACGGTGGTTTTGGGCCCTGAAGAAACTGATAGAATTGAAAGCCAGGTTACCATGCCCATTGTATCTGGTTGTAGGTTTCTATTGGATCACATTGAGGCGTGATGCAAAATATATGTTAAGCGGTGTGACAAGTGTCAGCGTTACGCCGATATTCCTCGCTTACCTTCTATCGAGCAGACTCCAGTGGTGGCGTCATGGTCGTTTGATATGTGGGGAATAGACTTGATTGGTCATTTCCCATAAGCTCGCTCTAAGTTCAAGTATGTAGTGGTGGTAGTGGATTACTTCACAAAATGGGTAGAGGCTAAGCCGTTGGCAACTATCAGCGAGGTGAATGTGATCGATTTTGTCCATGAGCATATTTGGTGTCGTTTTGGTGTCCCCCGAGCTATAGTGTTCGACCATGGAACTCAGTTTTCAGAAAATTTTACAAAGGCATGTGAGCAGATGCATGTAAAGCACTGGCAGTAGTCTGTGGCATACCCTCAAGGAAATGGTCAAGCATAGGCAGCAAACAAACATGTTTTGCACGCTCTTAAAAGATGTCTGGAAGATAAGGCTAGGAAATAGGTGCATGAACTATCATCAGCCTTATGGGCAGTCAGAACATCGGTCAGGGGGCCTACGGGTGAAATACCTTTTTCCCTTGCTTATGGTTCAAAGGCCATGGCACCAGTAGAGATGTACTTGCCAAACCACAGAGTATCTCACTATGATACACAAAACAACAGTGTAGCCCGGGCAGCTGATTTAGATCTTCTTGAGAAAAAACGAGTAGAATCAAGAATGAGGATGTCAAACTATAAGCAGCGAGCAAAAGTCCACCATGACAAGAGAGTTCGAGGTCGATCTTTTGCTGTGGGCAATTGGGTCCTTCGGAAAATTGAGGCAACGGGCCATTGAGCATAGTGAGGGTAAACTTTCTCCTAATTGGGAATGTCCATTTCAAGTTGTTAGAGTGATTAGGGTAGGGACCTATACGTTGCGAACAGAGGAGGGCATCGAGCTGAAACATCCATGGCACGCTGATCATCAAAAGAAGTACTACCGTTGATTGAGAATCGTGCAGGCTGTATGCTTTCATTCTTCTCGTTTGTAAGTTTTGGGTGAATGATGACCGCCTGAGAAATAAATGAGTTCATTTTGGTCTTTATATTGACTGAAAGAACACAAGTAGCTAGGATTCTCCAAAAATCACAATGGCCAAAATAAAACTGAACAACGGAAGACTTTAAAATACTAAAGCACGAAAATAAACATAAAAGTATACCAAACAATCTACAAGATAATACTTGTAGACATAGCCTCAAGGCCACAAAGATTTCACTAAAAATATTAATCGTTTTACAAAAACAATTGTGAAATCACTCACAAAATATTCTCACAAGACAATGAGTCTTAGAGAACAAAAAACCCCACATAAACAGATTAAACAAAACGTGGGAAGAAACAAAATCAGCTTCCTTAAGATCGAACAGAAGCCAAATGCTCGGATCTTCAATGTGATGCCGATGTAGCTACATTCAAAAGCTGCACATAATGCTGAACTGACACTTCAGACTCGATTTTTCGCTCTCAACTTTCGAATTTTCTCCCTCGAATGCCTTCGCTCATGTTCGGAAAGCTCCTAAGTCTTTATATAATGTCAAGATCTCCTACACACATAAAGGAATCCAACTCAACAAGGACAATGATTAGTCTTTGAAAGAAATACACTTACCATAATTATTGATTTTATTACCATATGGACTAGATTCTAAGGCACTATGTTAGAAAGATCTAAGACTAGATTTGGTTTCCAAAATAATTCCTAAGATTTAGGTCCAAGAAATCAACAAATCTTTAAGAATATTTTGTTTTCAAAAATGATAAAAACTTAAGGACCAAGGAAAACAAAATCTAATTAAAGATTTAGTTACCAAAAATGTCACACTTGTCAAATATGTATTTTACCAAGAAAGGAGAAACAAAAATAAAATAGGTCATGCCTATTTTACCCTTACAATCTCCCCCTTTGTTGAGCCTTTCTGGTCAAATCAAATGGCAAGTGTTTATGCAACACCAATCAAACCATCTAACCTGCATTGGTTAGAAAATCTCATCTCCCTCGAATTTGTGCACGGTATAAAATCAAAAACATCACTAAGTACAAATCAGAATATACCAATTATGCAATCACATGCATACAAAACAAATATGAACAGATTATGAGATTCATCACTCTCATTTGTTGTGTTCAATCTTTACCTCAATTATGTCTTTTCATCGAACATGATATGTCTCTGCTCGATTGAAAAGGTTGGTGTTCGAGTGATGTGTTCAATCTTTATCTCGATTATGCCTTTTTTTATTGAGCACGATATGTCTATGCTCGATTGAAAAGGTTGGTGTTCGAGTGATGTGTTCAATTTTTATTTTGATTATGCCTTTTTTATCGAGTACGATATATCTCTGCTCGATTGAAAATGTTGGTGTTCGAATATGGATCTTCGTTTTTATCTAAAAACAAAGTGGTCCTAAACCAGTTGAACCGGTATCCTCGTTTACGAGAGAACGGGGGTTGCGAAAAGTTTTATGTAAAAGAAATGATACGTGGCTTCGGATCTTTATTTATGCTTAAGGTTTGAGCGGTTAACGGGTTGAGATTTTAGTTTGTACCCAAAATTCACTTCATGTTAATAAGTGGCAATAACGTACTAGTTTATATGAAGCACAATGATATTCATGCAAAATTTTTTTATAGAAACAAGGAAATTGTTTTGATGTTTAAAGTGGCACACAAAGCCGAGGCACCTTAGCGGGAGCCCTGCAAGCACCATCTGCAGTCATGCTTACATTGCCAGAAATCAGGCCTGGCAGCCCAGTCTCGATCACCATTGGTCCGCCGCTTCCCGCACGCTATGGTTTGTTCCTTCATCAAATTCATCCTTTATGCTTTGACAACCATTCACCATCTTCCTTGGTTTTTCAAGCTCACTTTTCGATCTCGCCGAGTACATTATAGTAACCCGAATCTCCAATGCCCTCGAATAAGTTTTGGTCATAAGGAACTCTTGAATCTTCCACGTTATTGACCACAAGTTACGGGGGTTCATTTGCATTTTATAACCCAACTTGTTTTGATCTTTCCATCCTTGATCAACATCTTTGCATGGAGTAGTCCTAGCCCCAGATCTACTCGTAACACGAGTGGAATGGCCTTCACGATTTTCGTGATCAAAAGTGGAGATCGCTCTTCGCGGCGAAAGCCGCCAAGCGTAAGGCTGAAGCCCGCCGATGGCTGACTTTTTGTAGGATATGATTCATACCCTGATTGTAGTAAGGATACATGAGATCGTCAAAGGCTGAGGAAGCTTTGAATTCTTCCACTACGGTCAACCTTTCCTCAGCAATACGGCGTGTCACCTCCGACATCAGCTTTTCCTCCCTTTTGGAAGCACTAGACCGGGCTTCGCCAAGCTCATTTAGAAGCTTCTCCTTGGAGTTCTTGGCGAAGGAAAGGTGAGATTCGAGGGTTCTCTTTTCCCTCTCCACGTTAGACAGATCGATGACCTTGACCATGACCACTTCCTTGCTGGCCTTAAGCTAATAGCATAGGGAGTTGGCCTGCTCTTCCAACTTGTTTTTCTCAACAGTCAAGGAGTGGCAGCTGAAATTTTTTTCTGTCAGGCGGTCAAAAATGAAAGAACATTTAGTAGCCATCTGTAAAAAAAAAATTGTCATAAATAAAAAGGCTGTACATGTGCACATGAATGACAAGTAAGATATTTAAGGTTACCTCACTCATGTTCAGCCCGATCTCACCAATCAAGACACTGGACGTTGTTCGGTTATTGTTGGCAGCAACGTCAAGGTGACAGATCCTTTTAAGGACCCCCTGCCCGCTGACAGCCCTGTAATTGCCTCGCTCGAGGAGGTTGATTTTTTGTAGATACGGGACATCTCCTATCTCTTCCACCAATATGTCCGCGTCAGCACTTGTATGTGGCATTTTGAAGTCATCCCTTTGGAAAGAAGTGACTAGGGTTCGGTAAGAGGAGGAGGTGCTCTGGCCAGGGTCAACTTTTTCTGTTCGAGACCGAGTGTTCCTCTCTCGAAGGGACCTCCTCAGTGGCTCTTTTCTACTCCATTGGTGCGGTGGTTTTTAGTTTGGCAGGAGAAGTAGGTTTTGTGTGGCTACCCTTTTGTTCGGGAGGATGAGCATTTCGATTTTGATTCTTTAGTCCGTCTGTGCCCGCCCCGCGCAGTGGGCGCGAAGGGTACTTTGGGCGGGTTGATAGGGTTCTTCTTTGCCAGCTCGGCCTCGCGGGTAGCCTTAGCCTTTGTCTGGGCTTCGAGGAACTTCTTGGTGTCATTCAGTTTTTTAATGGCTACATAAGTCAAAGCAATATGTTAGAAAAACAAAAGGGGTAAAGATCATGCAAGTCAAAAAGGCAGGCAAAAAGTAAGAAGGCATTAAACAACCATCATAAACAGGGGTACAACTCATTTCTAGTCGTTGCCAGTTGGGGCAGTCATCTGGAAACTTGAACCGGTGACATCTTCCCCAATAAGGATGGGGTTCTTCCTCGCTCATTTCCACCAAGGGGTCGATCGTGGGAACGGATCGACAATAGATCCCTTGGCTTAGATAAACGTCACTTTGGGTCAAAACTTCCCAATCGAAAACAAAGTCTTGCCCGCCTCTATTTTCTCTCACGCATGGGACTTTTTTAATATCATAAAGCATTTTGTTTTCACTGGATCGAAATTGATCTCAGTTGTATGTTAGTGCTTTTAATTCATTAAGATGTGGAGCAAAGGATCAGCCTACTCGAGATTCCACAAGTAGAACTTTTTGGTCCTACGTTTCAACTTTGTTCGGGCCCTCACTCAGTAGTTTGAAGAAATGTGGGTTGGATCGGCCAGAAATGCGATGGGTCTTCTGGTTGATTTTGAAGAGGTATAGCTTGTAGAAAATGAGCATATCGGGCTCATACCCAATGAGTCTACAGGCAATGGTGTATGCGACTAGGAATCTGATGGTGGTCAGAGTCAGCTCGCAGGGTTGTGCGTTGGTCATGTTCAGGAATTCACAAATGAATGGGTCTAAGGGTAACCTAAGCTCGACTAAGAAAAATCAAAGTCAAAAACTATTTTTCCCCTGGACAGCATGTTCATCGTGTTCAATATCAAGGTCAAAGGCCTTCACCCGGTAATCTTTGGGGTTTGTGCCCAGCGAGTAGAACCACGCCGCTACATATTCTTCACTTTCAAATTCGTCCCAAGTTACTTCCCAACCAAGTTCCTTTTCGGCAATGGGTTTCTTGCCTTTGCAACGGGCATCTCTTGCTCTCAATTCTTTGGGAGCGCTGGTACTGGGAGAAAGTGAGCTAGATCGAGGGACTGATTCGTTTCTATCCTCGCCAAAGTCGGTCAGAATTCCTTGCTCGACAGCTTCGACACCATGATTTTCAATGATTGCTAGAGGTTCAGTAGGACCTATCTTTTCTGAATCTGGGCTCCCAAACAGGTGGCTAACGAAGCTGTAACACGGGTGCTTAAGGCTTCAACAATTTGAATTTCTGAGCTGGTGTGCTCGAAACTTTGCTCTTAAACCTCAAAGCTTTCCTCAGATTCGACGAGGCTCCATGGTCGTAGTTGCAACCTTCAATCTCGGATCCACTTTCTTCGCGGGAAGACATCCTACATGAATCAAGGAAAAGACACGTCAATTCCTGCCCGGATAAATGTTATTGGTAGGCAGGTAAGGCCCTCAATTAGGGTTCTATAACTTGAACAGTGAGCGGGGCACTAGTTGGGTGTTCCTCGATTCCTACCTATATGAGTACTTGTGTGTGAAATTCGTGAAAACGATAGTCCCATAAGTTCAGGGAGAGCAAGGGTCGTGATAGTCAATAAAGCAGAAAGAGCAAGATAAAATGACAGGAGCTATTAAATTTCTTAGTGGGTGTCATACGCCCGAGTTTTCGTTAGAATGGTTTTCAAATCGTAACCAATATGTCATCATATACCCAACCAACATCATCGAATCCCAAAATTAGGGTTCTAGCGGCAAGAATGGAAAGGGCAGAAATTAAAATTTAGGTAAAGGGTTTAAGTTGAAGAATTACCCGGTGATTTGTGAAAAAGATTGAGCTTGGTGAGGTCTAAGGAATGATTGTTGTTGCACTTTCAAAGCTTTTTTCGTTGATTACAGAGGGAAACCAGAAGACCGCTTTGGGAGTTTGAGATTTGTGAAAAAGATGAAGTGAGAAGGTTTTCTCGATTTTATAGCTTGAATGGAAATAGAAATAAGGGGAAAAGGAGGGGGTTATGATTGCTTGTGTACGCGACGTAAGAAACGAGGCGTCACACTAAATGACGCCTTGGGAGTTGAGCGTGCCAAGCACGTCGTATCTATGGTCACGAGCAGACCACACGCATTTGCCATAGCCCGAGCTCAACCTAGAAGCGAGTAGGGAAATATATATGGTCGCCCAGACATAACGAGCAGACAGCTTCCTGCTTGAAGCCTGGGGGCCAAGTGTGCAGCGAGCAGGCAGAAAGACCTAAGAGAGTACGTTCATCCCGTTTAGTTACTTGGTAGCGGTTGTCTTGAATGTGGGGATTTAATGCCAGGAAACTCGCCCCTACGTTCCGGACATGGCTCTGAACGTGCCCACCTTTCATGCCCCTGCTTTCAATGTTGAGCTCTCAGCCTTGAAGACTGGCCCTATATAAACCTTCATTCTTCAGAACAAAGAGGTACACTAACTTAATCTCTGGTTAAACTCTGTCAAATTGCATACTCATCTGTGTAAGCTAATTTTCACACCGGAGAGCATTTGCATGGAAAGCCCCTGCCCAGTTCACAGTGGTTTTTGCATTGTTTGATAGGTTTGGGCCCTGAAGACACGGATAGAATTGAAAGCCAAATATCCAGATTATCAAACCCAATGTATCTAAACATTTTGGATACATCAATTGTTATTATTAATAACAATAATAATATAAATAGATTCTTTTTATGTTATTGTTATTATTAATAGTAATTTATTTGTTGTTGTTGTTGTTATTATTATTATTTTTATTATTATTTATTGAAATATTGAAGTTAAAAAAAGTTTCATTTCAAATAAAATCACATACTCTAACGATTTTAGTAGAAACGTTAAGTTTTGAAGTTTTTGATAGTAAAAGTTTAACTTTGAGACTTTTTAAATAGAAAAAATATTTTTGAGATTTTTTGGATATGAGATTTTTTTAGTGAGACTCTTTCATTTTTCCCCTATTAATAATGCATTGATTTATGTGATTCTATTGGATAAATAAAAATTGTAGGGTAAATAGTGTTTGAGTGTAGAGATGTTAAGAGGACAGAAATCGCATGACCGGTCGTTGTTAAACCGTAACCGAAAAGAGTTAGGGTTCGAGAAAAGTTAACCCTATTAAATTCAGGGTTACTAGGGATAATCTTGTAGGGTTACAAATAAGGGTAATAGATAATGACCTAACATAAAGCTATCCATTAATATTTAATTATCATCCCTAAAAGTCATAACATAATCTATCTAACTAGAGATGTTAAAATGACATATGACTGTAAGACATACCTGTTAAACCGAAATAAAAAAGGGTTGAGGCGAAAAAATCCGACCATATTAAATGTCTGGCTAATAGGGCTGGCCTCTAGGGTTAAACCCCATAGATTTGACCCTATAAAACTAAGTCCACCCTATAAATTTGGGTCTAACTAATATTCGGAGTCGCAAACTACCGCCCCTTTGTTTGCCAGGAGTCTGATCGAAGACTGGCACTTTCGGTTTCGGCCAACGAAGCTGACCGTCTTTAGACCTCCACCGCTCATTTTGAGCAGAGCTCATCCGTCCTTTATCGCTCTCTTTCTAGGGTTCCACTCCGGTTATTCGCTTCAATTTCCTTCTTCTCGACCGGAAAGGTATATTCTTGTCTGGATTCTCTCCTGATTACCTTTCTTTTTCGTCTACTTGCCCTACCAATCAAATTGACATGCACAGTTCTTATGATTTGTGGGGGATTTTTGGGGTGCGATGATTTGCAGTTCGATTCCAGTTATTTATTTTTATTTTCACAAATTTCTGTAATTTACTCCTCTCAATGTTGTGTTCGCATCGTTTAATCTTACTTGTTGTCTTAGACGAAAGTATTGTAGAATTCTTGCTTGAAATGCTGATTTCTTTTTTTCATTGGTCCTTCAAATGCTGCTTTCTTACGTGAATTGATAGTTGATTATAATTTTGTCGGTTGCAACCTTCACTCTAAGCACCAGCATTTAAATACTTAATACTCATTTTGCGTCCGACTATTGCAATTCTAATCCATGCCATGTTAGTTCAAACATCATGGAAAGGAATCATGATTGTTGCGGATCAAAAAAGCACCTCTTTTGAAAAGTCAATTCAATTCAGACACCAGCATTTAAATACTCACTGTAAGTTTTTCTAAATGTATTTTCAAATGAGCTACTTTTTTCTTTCTTTCAAATTTTACCACATGTTTGTCTTGGCATTCTGATTTCTACCATACTTGTTTTTATGAACTTGTTCTTAGTTGCCCAACCTGTCGATTATCATACTATAGAAATATATCCATAAGGGGTGTGCAGATACTTTGAAATTGGGGAGGGGGGGTGTTAAAATACAATCGTGCCCATGAAATATCTCTTCATTCTTTATGTTAATATGTCTAAGTATTGTATTATACTTCTTTATCTAACCTTTTCCCCCCACATTGTTACATTAGGACTGGATGTCTGCAGATTATTAGAGACTGCAAGGTTTTGACTGATATTTTGGTTTCTCGTTGGAAATGGAGACTTGCATTGACTTCTTGCAGTGGCTTGATGTTGACATGTCACTGAATATTCTAATGTATTTGGATGACCCGTCTGACCTCATTCGTGCTAGTTCTGTGTCTCGATTCTGGCAAAATTTTGGTGAGTATAATGGTTTGCGTATATGTGAATATATTATGTTAGTCTTCCTGTTACTTTGTAACCATAACATGTGAATTTATTTACTTGGTTGGTTGTTAAATGAAGTAGATTATGCATTTTTCTGTACAAATGGGCTTGTTTTGTTGGAGGTCTAATCTTCGTGATATTGTTGACCATATGATTGAGTTAATCACTTTTGAAGCTAATTATTTAACTGGAGCTTGAAAGCTTGATTGGTGGTTTATCTTTTAGAAATGCAATGTCTTTCATTATTACAGTTCCCGTACACTCTTATCACATTTTGTTGCTAAATATCAAGTGATTTGTGGTTTTCACAGTTCTTCTCATATTTGAAACCCTTTTTGATTTGCTCGACCTTTTGTCACAGATGTAGGTGCTGGCCCCATGTTATATTTGGCAAATATACATCAACCCTCAAATAGTTGCATTCATGAAAATGCTCAAATAGTCAATTGTCATTGCATTAATAATCTCTAACAGCTGATCAAATTTCAGAGCATCTAGTTCATTGCATGGCACATTATTACTCAACTCAACCTTTGACCCCATTACTTTGGGTTAGCTACATGAATCCTTTTTCATAAGTATATATTCTAACTAAATATGATATTATGAAAAGATTGTCTAATATTATTAAGTACTAGATTGAAATAAATATATTTTGATATTGGTTCATACTCAACTAAACCTATTTTCAAGTACTTGGTTTCAATGCAGTGCAAGTATTAGAACATTTAAGGTATTTATCTTTGATCTGAAGAAGAATAAAGTTACTCTAATCTTTGAACAAAAGCGAATTCAATAGTTGTGTTGTCTACTTCCCAAAGGGTTGGTCCCACCCACTGAACTTGTTTCATGATGTGGTTCTTGTGAAGAGTCATGAATCATGTTGAAAAGATGTAGAAAGGTGATTTGGTCTAACAAAAGTAAAAGAACTTGTATTTATTCTAATTTCTTGTAATGTATACTTTTTCTTATAAAATATCCTCCATGTCTCATATACTTGTTAGTGCGGTCAATTTACTCTATTGTTGCAGTAAGGAATATACTGAAATTTGGAGCCCTGTATATGCATAAACACGAAAAAGTATGAACCTTCTTGGTGGATTATAAGAGAGTGAGCGATTTGTAAATTGTAGAGAATTTATCTTGAAGCAACTCATGATAAAGAAAGCTGTGAAAATAATAATATGTTCTTGTGCATTGTAGGAATTTTGAGGCATAAAATGAAATTGAGCTTTCTAACCATGAGCTATGCACTTTGGACCACACACAGACCCACGTCTACATGATACCTACATCCTCATGACTAGAAAGTTCTTTCCGCATGCCTTCTGGGATTAAAAGTTACAACACAAGAAAGAATAATGCATGGCCTATGATCTTCATTGTATAAACTAGCTTTACACCCGTGCGTTAAACGCACGTCATATATCTTTTTTAATCAAATTATACATAAGCAGCATGAAGTGAAAAAATAAAATTAAAAGAATAAATTATTGTAAAACTAATATCATGATTAAAAACTTTAATGATAATAAATAAAATAAACAAATAATTGTACCGTAAAGATTGTGAGTTCGATATGTACATAAACTGGACAAATTATTATAACGCATCAATTAAGAAAAATTAAAATTATTAATTGAGAATACAATAAATAAATAAAATCTTTTATAAATTTTAGAATATATTTTTAATTATAACATTTGTCATTTAATATGTGCGATTACTACTACTATCACTATGATTAACTATGTACAATTACTACTACTATCACTATCACATAACAAAGTTCATGTAATCTATATTAATCAATATTAATATAATGTTCTTTTATCTTTTAGTTATTGTGTTATGAAAATTAAAAATATAATTAAAATGTAAGGATAAAAATATAAGTGAATTTAATTATTTCTTATTACATGAATGAAAAATTCATATATATTTTAGAATACGTCTTTAAACGAATATATATTTGTTAGATAATAAAAATTGTATAACAAATTCAAATGATGATAAACTAAAGAAAAGCAACTCAAATTACATACTTCCTACAGTCATCCCTTCCCTGAAATGACCAAAATGTCCCCGACTCAAAAACCCTTTCATTAATAGTGTCACCCAAATGATGTGGCACTGATAATATGTGTACTTAATTATTACAACTATATCTATAAATATTTAACCCTAATTCAATAGACAATAAAATAGATATTTAAACTATGATTGCTTTCAATTCATTGTACTTCTCACAGAGTATGATATACTTGGCTACTCGCCCATATACATAATCACACCCCTCTACAGTCATCGTACATGTTCCTAGAGCAATTAGACTACGATTTACTCACTCATATTTATCTTCCAATGTCAATGAGCGAAAATGGAATCCGGTAATGATGATATTGTCACCTCTCACCTGGACCTTGTTGATCTTTAAAAATCCACTTATACAGTATGTCATAACTGATGCTACTACTTTTGCCGGTGAAATTGCGTGGTTATAAACAACAAAAACGGTCACAAAGCATTTATATTTAAGGACAAAACACATTTATGACTGAGTAAACAATATTTGTTGAGTCTCAAATTAGACATGACAAACTTTAGGGATACATAGTTGTTCATCAAATTATATTTCACTATGTATTTGTTCTTTAATTCCTATGGATATAATTTATTTTGACAAAACTCACAAGTAAATTAATATTCAAAGAGGAAGCACATTTATGGCTGAGTAAGTAATGTTTGTTGAGTTTTTAGATTGTTAGTCTGGTTTCTCTTGCATATTGGTAAGAAAAGAAAAGACATTCCCTCTTAGATTGATGGTATTTAATTTCTTAAGAGCTTCTTATGTATTTTTATTTACTTATCAATACTTGTATACGTGTTCATTTGTAAATAGTATCCTTATTTGATAAGTAGTTACAGTGGTTATCTAACAATCTTAAGATAAGCAAATTACATTTGTCATTATATATATCTTCATATTTTTGGCAAGTGCATTTTGAAGGGATCTTGCTATATTTGGATGTGCTAATCACATTTGTCATTATATATATAAAGAAAATGTAACAAAACAAAGTGTTCCAATTTACAATGCCTTGTTAATTAAATGTTTAGAATAAAAACTAAGAAAAATGTAATAAAACAAAGTGTTTCAACTTCCAATGTATATTTATGTTTTCATTTATGGAAAACATTTAGGCGGGAAAATCACGCTTGTTATTATATATATATAGATTAACACCTTGATCTTATGTGAGCTCATTGTTGATATAGTTTGCTAACAGACCTACCTAAAACTGTAACACAAGAGAATGATATGCGTTCCATGTTTATTAAAAGCATAAGAAAGAAAAAGAAATATTATCAAAGCATGTATATACACAATATATGCAATATCTGTACATTTACTATTATTTTGTTGTGCACAACCCTTTCCATTTGATTTCATAGACAGCCATGGGAACTCATTGTGATACTCAATACCCGTGTCTCTGTGTATGATCCTGCATAGCATTGATTCCCATAGTTGTTTGCAAGTAATCAGACAATGGATGCGTTATTGCTATGATTCTGTATTACTCGCTAGATGAGAGTCATGAAACCTTAATGAGGTCATCACTTATTTAAATACCAATTGGTTTCCTCTTTTCGCTTTGAATGATATGCCATCCAACTATCTTGGAATACCAATTGGCAATGTTATTTCTATGTTCTACAATCTTTTTTCTATTTAATTTTGTTCTGGGCAAAAATTGAATGATGGATAGTAACACTTCCTAATTGCTTTTCTTAAGGCTCTAAGCGCATTATCTTACGTTGAATTTCTAGAGAAACCCCTTTGAGTTTGCTTGATATGCTTCGTTAGTCATTGAAAAACAAACTAGTTACTGAAACCTATTATGGTATTTATTGTTATGCAGTGATTGCAAATGGGCTATGCAAGCAGTTATGCGTGAGAACATTCCCACAGCTTGCTAGTGTTGCTCATATAATCGAACCCAATTGCAAATCAAGAGCTCTATCTTCCATTGAGCGTGGAATCCGTGAGAGGGACCACAGGGTGTATGCTTCTCTATTTCAAGCCCTCACTACATTTCCTCTGAGCTACTGTATAGCAGATCCAGTTAGTGCTTCCAGCACTGATAACTATCCAGAAGAAAGTCTAGCAAATACACTAGATCCAAGGGACAGGGTTTTAATTGGGGCCTCATACTGGTCGAGTAAAGGATGTAGGGATCCGGAAGTGCCTGAGACACTGATATATCACTTAAGTGCTAGTTTGTGTGCTATAACGGAAATCAACATTCATCCATTTCAAGGTTTGTCCTCCCTTCCCCACTGAGCATGTTTGTGAATGTATGTTCTCCTTTTCCACTTTTTTTTTTTTTTTTGATAAATAAGTGAAGTATAAATAATATGAGCATCAAAAAAGGTGACGCATCCTATGTCCACGAGGAGTATACAAAATAGAACCACCACTAACCACAAGTCAAGTTATGCACAAAATTAATAAACGGGCTAATTCCCTGCCACACCTCCTCATAACCCCAAAAAGACAACAGATGGAGAGTCTGATTCTTAAGATCATCAATGCTCCTTTCTTCTTTCTCAAATGCTTTAGCGTTCCTTTCTCTCAAAATAGTCCAACTCACTGAACCGCATAATATCCCAAAAGGAATTCCTCCTCTTCCGTTTGGACAAAGACCAAGCACGAAGCAAATCAATGACTGAATAAGACTACACCCATGACACCTGAAATAAATTTAGAACAAGCCCCAGAGTTCCCTCGCAACTGGACAATGAAGCAGGAGATAATTTGACACTTTCTGCATCCCTCTTGCACATGAAGCACCAATTAGTGTATATCCTTTTCCACTATTGAACTGACTTTTGGTTGATGCTTTTGTACCCAGCCTATTTTCAACCAGGTAGTCCAATATACTCATCGAGATCTGTGCGATTCCGGTTGGGTCACCCCAAATGCTCGAGTGTTCTAGGTCACAATTTTCTGGACTCACAAGAATGTGCAGATGACAAGTTCATATGGACGTACAAATCGCAAGAGTTCCCGATGGTTCAGGTGAGTTTATGTACATGTGTATACTGAAGGCCTCTTTGTTTTAATAGTCGAAGTTTTCTTACACCCTTCTTCCCAAAAAGGAGTCGCACTTTCCATTTTGGTTTGTCCCAAAAGAAGAGGTGCATTTCTAAAAGTTAAGCATCAACTCTCCTTGAATTGAACTCCTTGGTTTTTCAATTCTTTTTTTTCCTTTCGAAAATATGAAATTTATCTAACTTATGAACTCCCTCCGTCCCAATTGAAGATACACTTTGACTTTTAATTTGACTAAGTTTTTGGATAAATATTTAACATACTTTCATTTAGTTAGAAAAATAATACTCCCTCCGTCCCAAAATTATTGTCGAGCTTTCTTTTTCGTTCTTCCTAAAATAATTGTCTTCCTTAAAACTTTCCTTTTTAGTACAACACTTTTACCACTTTATCCTTACTTTTTCATCCTACTTTAATTATGTGCCAATACACTTGGGCTTTAAAGGAAACTACACATCAAACCAATATTAATAATCAAGTCATTTGTTTTTCCTGAATTCGTGTGTGCTGGGTCAAACACGACAATAATTTTGGGACGGAGGGTAATTTTGGGACGGAGAGAGTACTATAACCTTTGGAAACTGTACAAAATGTACTATATGTCACATTTTCAATTTTTTTCTAAAACAATTAAATCATTGTCAAATATCAATTCCAAAATTGGTCAATTGATCAGAAAATTTGAAGTGTACCTCTTCGATTGGGACGGAGGGAATATAACTTAAGTGTGATTTAAAGGAAATACAGAGAAGCTAAAGTATGATATTAAATTCTTGTTTTTAATCATGCATTGATTAAACAAGATTCCTAGGACTGTTACTTACATGAGAAAAAGTTATTATCCCGAGGTTGAGAAGATACCATCATTGTATTCCATTATGATGACCCCTGCCATTTCGGTCCTTCTTGAAGATGGTGTGCCTGATTTCATGAAGTATTACCTTTAATTTTGTTGTTACTATTTATTCAGTGAGGCAATTTTTAAAAAATTGTTGTTGCTTATAATCAATGTGGAAACTGCAAATAAAGGTTAATAGAAACTATCAAGTTACATCTTATAGGCCTTTGACATGAAGTTTTTTCGCCCCTGTTTTGCTTTTCCCCTTCAGTAAGTAGCTGACTTGTGATTTAGTTGTTAAAAGGAGCGAAGAAAAATGTACATTATTGTTGTGGTGGAATACTTAATTTACTTTCCTGTGCACAGGAAAATCGCTTGCAAAGGTTCAAGTTACCGGAACCTGCTATCTGCATTGGTGGCTTTTTGCAAGTTGAGTTTTTGGGCAGGATACAGAGACAGGAGATGGATAACTTATTCTACATATGGTTAGTGCTGTATTAAGTATTCCCATGTATATAAAACTGCGTCTTTCTTAGAGGTAACTAGCTCTTGAAGAACTCATTATTGATATTAGAGAATGACGGATACCATGATGTTGTCCAATTGTTTTGGAACATGGTTCAAGGTAGCTTTCTGCTACAAGTCAACACCATTAATGTATCTGTGAGTTGGTTAAATTTTGTTTCAGAGTGGTTTGTGAGATGAAACAGACAAGCAGCTCGTAAATAACATCAAGTTACTCGAGCTCGTCCTGGGAGTAATCCTGACCATGGAAAACCGAGTTTCTGCACCATAAATCTTGATGGCGTCAATGAATTCAGTTTGAGCAGTTCTTTGTTCTGAATGTATTGGCTCCCATAAACATATTGTAGCAACCACCATAGATTGTCTATTTTTGCTTCATTAGTAAGAAAATTATGTATTTCTGTTCATTCGATTCTAAAGTTATCTTTAGGTTTTCATTTTTGTCTATTTTTGATGCAGAATATTATGTTTGACCAAGGCGGCGCTCACTCTATTTCCTTGTGATGTGCAGCGTGTCCCATGTTCAAGCGATAGGACGGTCCTTATCTCCAGCATTTGATGTAGTGTTGGCTGAACCGGCAACCCTCAAGTATAATGCTGAGGGTTTCAATTACACTCTCCGAAGTCTTTCAGATGGTTCAGTTAGCTCTAATTTACCTCCACTATCACCACCAGATGAATTTGTTTGGGGAAATTTAGAAGATTTTAACCATTTTATGGAGATGCTAGAGCAGGAACCACCAGCAGTTGTTGAGCCCCAGTATGAAGAATGGTGGTTTGATGACGACAACGAGCATGATCAATATATGATCTAAATGTAGTACCTGTATATATATATTTTGTCCACCTTTCCGACTATAATTGTAGTCTATTAGTGAAAGATTAATATATTGCTGGTGGTCAGGCATGTGAACTGTTCAAGACGTGCCTTTGAGATGCGAAAATGCCATAGGTGAAGTGACAGTTAACTTTTTCCCGTCCTGTAATCCGCCTGTTCTGGTAGAAAAAATCTAATATTCTTCTGGAGGTGCGTATTGACTAGTAATTTTAACCCTTTAAGCTTGGGACTCTGGAGGATGGTATGTCGATTGTTGGTTTGTTTTTTAAATTTGAAGACACCATTGTATCATTCCATTTCACTGAGCCTGGATGTATCATCTTTAATTTTTTTTTAAATGAAAAATGAAAACGAATTTTTATAACTTCCTATGTTGAATGCATATATGTAGTGTAGCACGAGGCTGATGATGAAATTCTCGCTTGTGCACACCATGGATTGATCGCCTGAGAATCGAGAATAACTGGCACCAAATTATGGGTAAAGAGTCTCTGTTTGAATTCTTTTTTTAATGATATTTTTAGTAGCTCAATAGTAAAAACCTAAAATGAACACCTCAAAATGGAATGAATAATAAAGTTTTTACCTGGAATGGATAGAGTATATGGTAGGTAAGAAAGCCAAGAAAGGTTAGCTTCTTCCATTGCAAACAAAGCCGCCATCATCATCATCATAGACGCGGTATGAGGAATCCATGAACCAAATGGTTGCAATGGATAATCTAAAGATTAGATTATCTGGGTAAGCTTTTAACCCAGTGAAAGATTAAGATTGGACTTTATTCACTTTCATCCAAATTCATCATTTCCCACTTTTATGGCTAAAGTCCATCTCCAGTATTCGACATTTCCAATCCTTTGGTCGCTCACATTTACGTCTGCCTTCAAGCTTCGACTTGCTTCCCTTCTTATCTTTCATTTTCTAATTTTTGACGTCGTATCCCCAACTATCCTCCTATAGGCTCTCTAACCCCCATGAGATTCAAGTATGCAACCAACTGGAGAGAGCGTGTCATCCACTTGGCTAACAAATCCAAAGGCTAGATGAACTTACAATTGCTATGTTGACTGGCTTTAACTTACATTGATATCGGGACTCCACTTTCCAAGTCTCACAATTGGTATTGCTACGAGACCAATGTTTTATGTCCTAGTATTCAGAAAATCATCTTCCAAAGGACAACTTTATGCCATTTTTTTTGTTCTGACGGTACTAGTATTGAATGGTTCCGTGTCCTCGAGAAAAATTTAATGGTCCTTTACCATAAACATAACTTTAATGGGAGCCCCCATATTGAAGAAAATTATCTACATTCTTGGCGTGATGCTACCTACCCACAAGCATACAAGTTTAACAACGGGGACAATTGGTAAACCATAGTGTTAGCATGGAAATAGTAACCCATAATCAATTTTGCATTACGATGTGAAGGAGGCACAGCATGGATTATTTCTATTGAAAGGCAAATGAATGAAGTGAGAGCGGACTATAGGTCCCTCCATAAGTGAAAATTCCAGTATTTCCCTACTTCTTGACAAAGCAGATGCCTAAAATCGTACACCAACAACATATGTAACTTTTACAAGTCGGAATAATTATTTAGACGACGCTGTAGCTTCTTGTGTAGAATAAACTGTCTGCTTCAAGATGTCTTGGACTTCGGTGGTGAAGGAAGCAACTACAACCACAAATACAAGTATCTCAATTAAAGAAGCATATTGAGAATCTAAAGCATTAGCCATAAGATCATGAATCAAAATTCAGTCCCAATTGATATAATGGCTAGAAATATTTAGTACCTGATAGCAAGAGATGAGAGAGCTGACAAATCCGAAGGCTCCAGTTACACGAGGTGTGACTTTCGTGGGTGCCAGTTGAAGCAGCCCAACAGCAACCACTATATCCATGCCAGCTTTCACCAGAGCTAGTGTTCTCTCATTTGACTTCTTAAGCTTACTGCTGTATTGCTCATCCTACATTCAAAGTAATTATGGTACAATCAGGGATGTAAATGTAATCATAATATAGGTAGAAAATGTTCATAGCCAATATGCCAACCTTGTATTTGTCAGAACCCTTGAGATCCTTCTCTAGCTTCTTCAGTGATTTTGAAAGCCTTCCGAGCTCCCCTACCTGAATAAGAAGTAACGGCAAACAAATAAAGTAATTATCGAGAGCTCATAAACATGTCAAAATATAATATAAAAGAAAGAAGTTCGGCAACAAACCTCGACCAAGGTAGTACAGATAGAAGAACCCATCCAACAGAAAAGGGATATCCGGCCAATTATCTCTGCACGTTCTTTGTTCTATAAAAAAACAATTTATTTTCTTCAGGGCAGAAATTCCAAAACGCAATAACTTCATAGCTTACAAGAGTTACAATTGATTATTGATAAAGCACCTTGTAAATCCCCGATCTTTGGAGCCATACAACTTGATCCAAGAATAAGAAAGACGACAATAACGCATTTTTCGACTGAAACAAAAGCATCCCATCAGAAACTCAAGAAAGCAGTATATTTCAATACCAATGAGAAAAGAGTTCCATACCTTTCCCAACAAAACAAGGGGAAGAGGAGTTCCAGGACCAACTGGGCTAATGAGACCGTGCAAATCATTGATGAACTGCATACATGATCAAACATATCACTGATCAAGAAAAGCGGTGCAAGATCAGATTTGCCGAATGAGTTCTGGATAAATTTGCTTAGTATATATGCAATTAAGTCGAACCTTGAAAAGGCGGAAAACTTTCCTTGCCAAACTAGTTGTTTTGTCAACATTTTGGGCTGTGCCAGGCTCTCCATTACTAATAAATTTTGAGCCATATTGTATTGCTCTGCATATCTTGTCTCTTGCTTCAGCTTTGTTCAGATAAAGCACGGCAAGAGCAAGTTCTGCTCTGGCAACATCAAGTGTAGTCATTCTATCCTGAATTTACAAGAAATCAAATACACTATGTAAGATAATGTATTCACCAAAAAACAGCACAAAGATGCAAATTTACACAACGATTACATTTCAAAATAAGCCCAAAGATACACAGGCAAGACCATTGAATCATAATGACATGCAAAGCAAAACTGGACCATCGTGGAATTGTTAAAAATTACGCACTCATCACTGTTAATTCTAAGTATAGGCTAAGAGATTACATGAAATGCATCTCCACTTCTCCACCGAAGTTGGTCACCTGAGCTTAGGCTCGATACTCTTGTAGTAATATTGAGTGCATGGTCACCCTTGTTTTTGGCGTACAATTTATATGGAAGTGATATGTCCTTTAACCTCAAAAGGTACCTTTTTTTAACATCTCAAATGGATATTGTTTGTATAGCAATACAGCTTTACCAAATGGTTTAAAATACATTTATTTCCCGTTAGAAAGGGAATTTAATCAAACAAGAGTACAGAAAGAAGCTTAAATATAGGCCCCGTCTAAAATATTTATAAAATGTAACATCACCAAGTAAAGAACAGACCAATCGGCAGACATACATCCTAAAAGAGATAACAGACACAATTACAGGTTTAATCACATCCTTCATGCAATGACATCGCTAGACAATAATCCACCCCGCAAATAACACACATAACCATGACAACCATCCTCTAAGATATTACGCGATAGAAATCTTTCAGGATGAAAGACTTCATTCATAGTTGCAATTTAAAGAAAAAATCTACTATTCTACCTTACTTAAATGCTAAGCCTCAGGAAGAGAAAAAATAATTTGATCAACTTTTGAAATGTTGATATACTGTATAATTGTTTAATGGAAACAAGATGCAACGTAGAACAAAGTGAAGAGCATGGATGTATGTTAAAATAGCATAAATTTTGCCATTATAAAACCATGATTGTCTTGACTCTTAATAATTATCTTTCATTACACATTCAAATCTATCTTGCCCATCACTATTTCTTACACCAAACTCTTGACCACTTTAATAGACAAGGCCATTATTACATCAAATACCATACGTCACACATCCATCAATTCATAGGGTAAGCTTCATAACAACGAACATCAGTTTGTTCATATTTTTGTTAGAATACTAATAATAACATCCTACCTCAGTATTTAATAATGGATTGATCAGAATAATTCACATCAAGCTAGTCAGAAAACTCAATAATTCAAATATCATCCACCAAAACTAGCAATAGATTTCACATTACCATGAAAAAATTTACTCCCCCCACTCCACTGGAAGAGTCCTCTCTATTTTGTGGAGTTTCCCTTAAAGAATCTTGTTTAATAAAGTTAAAATTTTCTTTTCTTGAGTTTCTATCATTCTATGTTTGTACTCAAAACTAAGAAAAGAATTTTAACCCCTAATTAAACATGGAAATCTATTTTAATCTCTGAACAGTTTTGACTTTCCAAAGTGTACTGTTTCTGCGGAACCAATGTTGTGTACACAGTCTCTTTTACACATGACTCGAAAAGGAACTGGTTGACTTCAAACTCTAGACAAAAGTTAAACCAACTCCTAGACAGATTTACGACAGCATCTAATCAGAATCCTAGAATCATAACACAAAAGCCACCCAAAAGAGAAAGTACCAATAAACACCAGATCATACTCGTAAATAGTCAATTTAGAATCCTTCCTATTTTCTCCTTACCTTTCCCTATTACAAATCAAAGTTCACTTACAAGAGAAACGTATATAACAGAGGTCCTGTTAACATACATGGTTGGTTTTGTGATTACTTCTGTGGTTTTTTCACCTACTCTCTCAAAAATTTCTAGCTGATTGAAATAAATTGAATCACTATAACAAAGTAAAAGTCAATCAAAGTAACATATACACGATAAACGAACAAGCAACAGCAGATATAGGCAACTTTGCATCCTACTTTCTCCTTACTTTTACCAGTAACCAAACAAAGTTTACTCAACGCAAAGCTCCATTCTTTTTTGGGCAAAAAAGAACAACAACGGAAATCAGCTGAATTACCATGACAAAGTAATGATTCAATCAAAGTATTATAATCATGTAAATTAGAACAAAAAGCAACTAACCGAAATATATGCAATCAAAGCAAAAAATTGATTCGTGTACCTCGGGTAGAAATCAACAATCCAGAGACCTAGGGTTCGAAAATTCTCTAACAGACTATTTATATGTGAATATATATATATATATATATAGAGAGAGAGAGAGAGGGAGTAAAGAGAGAGTTACCGGGGGAAGTGCCGGAGCTGATGCCTCGAAATTCACAATTTTTCTCTCACTCAAAAAAACGGCCGTCAGCTGTCTCAATCGGTAGATAAGAGTGCGTGATAAGGGCGTGTTTGGTCCTCTGTTTTCTTAAGCGTGAAAACAGAAGTTAATAAAATCGTTTTTATCTTAAGATGGGATCGCCGCCGTTGAAGATAAGCATATGACGACGGTTTGAATGGTTCGTGGGACCCTTTGGAATCGGGACCGTCAGTTTCCCGGTCAATGTGATCGAACGGTTTTCTTTGGTGTTTTATATAATCAGGAGGCATTTGTTGACCGAGAATATTCAGTTGGTCATTGGCACGGATCTCAAGAGACAGAAAAAGGACGTCTAAGATCTCACTTATGTGATTATTGTTCGTTTTTTTGAGTGATTTATTGTTACAATGTTGATGTTTGATGTACCTCGCCTATGCATGCATTATTAAATGAACCTCTCAAATAGCTTGGGGAAAACAATGGACACCAGTAACGTTTTAAAGTAAAACATTGGATAAGATGGTTTACGGGTAGGAGTGACACTGAGGTGTTAATTGATAGCTTTAAATTAGGTTTTTATCCATTTGCATAATAGATAATTGCCTAATTCAAAACTATTTATTAATACGCAATTATCACCTCTATTTATGAGTATCTAATATACAATAGATCTCATACTTACATATGTGAAATTGACTAAAGCTATTTAGAAGTTGAGATTAAATTACCTTAAAAAATTTAACGGCTGTGATTCAATCTCACATTCGCATGTGTAAGAGTAGTTATCCACTTTTAACTCCCTATAACAAAGTTACCTCCTACAATTAATATTGAATATGTGTGGCCGATTGCTTTACGGATCTTACGACAGAGCCCCATTTTAAAATTTACGGGTTAATAAGTAAATCTGTCATTAAAAGACAGAAAAAAGGGCCAGCCGAGTTGGTCCTTGATGAATTTTAAAGGTTTGGTCAAAAAGGTTACAGGTTCGACACTCCCTAGCTACCATATTGTCTTTTTATGTTCATTTCTTCTATTTTCTATTTTAGTAAATAGAAAAGATTACACTAAAAATAAAATTTATTATAATTTTTATTAAAATACAAAATTTCTTAATGCTAAAAAGTGTTAACTCTTAATTTAAAAGTGACACATTTAATATTAAATGTGACACTATAAATAAAAAATTATTATAATTCTTATTAAAATACAAAGTAACACTAATAATACTAAAATGTGACATATTTAATACTAAAAAGTGACACTCTTAATACTAAATAGTGACACATTTAATACTAAAAAGTGACACTCTTAATACTAAAAAGTGACACTCTTATAATACTAAAAAGTGATCATTTTAATACTAAAAAGTGATCATTTTAATACTAAAAAGTGACACTCTTATTATTAAAAAGTGACACTCTTTATTACTAAATATTACTAAATAGTGACACTCTTTATTACTAAAAAGTGACACTCTTAATACTAAAAAATGACACTCTTAATATTAAAAAATGACAAATTTAATACTAAAAAGTGACACTCTTAATACTAAATAATGACACATTTAATACTAAAAAATGACACTCTTAATACTAAAAAGTGACACTCTTATAATACTAAAAAGTGACACTCTTATAATACTAAAAAGTGACACTCTTAATACTAAAAAGTGATACTCTTATTACTAAAAAGTGACACTCTTATTACTTATTACTAAAAAGTGACTCTTAATACTAAAAAGTGATATATATATATATATATATATATTTAAAGTTGGTGAACTATGTAGCCACCTCACCACCTATTAGATAAATCTTCATTCTAAGTGGAAGATATTCAAAAACTCTTTGGTTTTCTAGCCATTTGCTAATAATAATACCTAATAACAATCAATATGATAAGGGGTATTAGTATTAGTATATAACTTCTTCTATTGTCAATAGTAGAAGACTTATATTTAAAAACTTTTACAACTAACATTACTTCTAACCAATGTGGGATAAAAAAATCTTCAAAAATGGTTAGTTAGAAAATTACTTCTAATTTTGTTATAACTAAACTCTTTTAACATTAACATAACTAATTTAAAAACCTACTTTGACCTTTGATATCTTATTCATCCAAAACTTGATTTGGACAAATAAATATATCATTTCGATGTTCTTGCCGAGTAGAACACATTTACACAATTACTTTTGTCAACAAACAAATGACACGTAAAGAAATTTGTGCCTCAAGTTGCACAATTTCTTTTACTAAAAACACTAATTTTTTAATAAGTATTATACTTTAACTCTTGATATCTTATTCATCCAAAACTCAATTTGGACAAATAAATATATCATTTCGATGCTCTCACCGAGCAGAACACATTTGCACAATTACATGTACCAACAAACAAATGACACGTAAAGAAATTCGTGCCTTAAGTTGCACAATTTCTCTCAATAAAAACACTAATTTTTTTAACAAGTATTATACTTTAAGTCTTGATATCTTATTATCAAAAACTCAATTTGGACAAATAAATATATCATTTTGATGCTCTCACCGAGTAGAATACATTTGCGCAATTACCTTCGTTAACAAACAAACGATACGTAAAGAAATTAGTGCCTCAAGTTACACAATTTCTTTCACAAAAAACACTAATTTTTCAACAATAGAAGAGATGTATCCCACATTGGTTAGAAATTGATGTTGGTTTTAAAAATCTATATATTAAGTACCAATAGAAGAAATGCATCATGCATCATACATTGGTTGGAAAGTGATGTTGATTTTCAAAGTCACTAGAAAACCAAAAGTTTTTAAAGCTTCCACATGGATGCTTTAGAATGAAGATTTATCCAAAGGTGGTGAGGTGGCACAACCATAGTGCTCCTCACCAATATATATATATATATATGATAAAATATTTTTACAATTATTACTAATAGAAGATGTATATCTCACATTGGCTAGAAAATGATGTTGAATTTAAATTATTTTATATTATTACCAATAAAAGAGATGTATAACACATTGTTTAAAAAGAAAATGTTAGATTTTAAAGTCTTTAAAAGACTAAAGACTTTCACTTTTACAAGAGATGTATCTCACATGGTTACAAAATATTCTACTATTATTACCAATAGAAAAGATGTATCACACATTGGTTAGAAATTGATGTTTGTATTAAAAATATTATTATTAATTACTAATTGAAAAGATGTATCATACATTTGTTATAAAGTGATGTTGATTTTTAAAGTTTTTTGTTAAAAATCTTCTACCATTATTACCAATAGAAGATGTATATCTCACATTGGTTAAAAAATGATGTTGATTTTTAATTATTTTAGATTATATAAAAGACTTACTATTATTAGCAATATAAGATATATATATATATATATATATATATATATATATATATATATATATATATATATATATATATATATATATATATATATATATATACTTTTGGTTTTCTAACCATTAACTAATAATAATACATAATAATAATCATAATGATAATGGATATTAGTATTAGTATATATAACTTCTTCTATTGTCAATAGTAGAAGACTTATATTTAAAAAAATTTACAACTAACATTACTTCTAACCAATGTGGGATAAAACTCTTCAAGGTTAGATATTACTTCTAATGACTCACTTTTAACATCATACTTTAAGCTTTGATATCTTATTCATCCAAAACTTGATTTGGACAAATAAATATATCATTTCGATGTTCTTGACGAGTAGAACACATTTGCACAATTACTTTTGTCAACAAACAAATGACACGTAAAGAAATTTGTGCCTCAAGTTGCATAATTTCTTTCACTAAAAACACTAATTTTTAATAAGTATTATACTTTAACTCTTGATATCTTATTCATCCAAAACTCGATTTGGACAAATAAATATATGATTTCGATGCTCTCACCGAGTAGAATACATTTGCGCAATTACATTCGCCAACAAACAAATGACACGTAAAGAAATTCGTGCCTCAAGTTGCACAATTTCTCTCACTAAAAACACTAATTATTTTAAAAAGTATTATACTTTAAGTCTTGATATCTTATTACCCAAAACTCGATTTGGACAAATAAATATATCATTTTGATGCTCTCACTGAGTAGAACAAATTTGCGCAATTACCTTCGTCAACAAACAAATGACACGTAAAGAATTTCGTGTCTCAAGTTGCACAATTTCTTCCACTAAAAACACTAATTTTTCAACAATAGAAGAGATGTATCCCACATTGGTTAGAAATTGATGTTGGTTTTAAAAATTCTATTATTAAGTATCAATAGAAGAAATGCATCATACATTAGTTGGAAAGTGATGTTGATTTTCAAAGTCACTTGAAAACCAAAAGTTTTTAAAGCTTCCATATGGATGCAAGTATTTCACATTGGTTACAAAGTATTCTACTATTATTATCAATAGAAAAGATGTATCACACATTGGCTATAAATTAATGTTGGTTTTAAAAATACTATTATTACCAATAGAATAGATGTATCATACATTTGGTAGAGGGTAATGTTTGTTTTTAAAGTCTTTAAATAGAAGACTTCTACCATTATTATCAATAGAATATGTATATCTCACATTGGTTAGAAAGTGATGTTGATTTTAATTTTAGATAAAAAAAACTTTTACTATTATTACTAATAGAAGAGATATCTTACATTTGCTAAAAAATGATGTTAGTTTTAAAAGTTTTTAGATAAAAGACTTTTACTTTTACCGTCAATGTAATAGAAGAGATGTATCCCACATTATTTAGGAAAAGATGTTGGTTATAAAATTTTTAAAATAAAAGACTTCTTCTATTATTACCAAATGAGGATATGTATTACACATTGGTTAGAGAGTGATGTTGATTTTAAAAATCTACAATTATTAGCAATAGAAGAGAAATATTTCACATTGGTTATAAAGTGATATTTGTTTAAAAAGTTTTTAGATGATGTATCTCACATTGGTTACAAAGAAATGTATCTCATATTATTTAGAAATGAGTATTGGTTATAAAAGTCATTAGATAAAGACATTTTTTGTTATTACCAATAGAAAATATGTATCCACATTGTTTAGAAATGAATATTGTTTAAAAAGTCTTTTATCCACTACTATTATTACTAATAGAAAATATGTATACCACATGGTTAGAATGTGGTGTTGTTTTTAAAGTCTTTAGATAAAAGACTTAAACTTTCATTACCAATAAAAATATAAAATAAGTATCTCACATTGTTTAAAAATGAATTATGATTTTAAAAGTTTTTAACAAAATGACTTCTAATATTATTATCAAGTTAAATGTTAATTTTAAAAGTCTTTAAATTAAAAAAATGACTATTATTATTAATACAAAATATGTATCTCACGTTAGCTAGAAACTTATATTAATTTTAAAAGTATTTAGGTAAAAAAATCGTTTAATATTAGTAACAATAAAAAAAAATTATAACAATAGAAGAGATTAACAATCTAATTATAATGTCTAAAAGTTATATTATTATTACAAAAATATATATCTCTCATATTATACCCGTGCATAGCACGGGCTAAATAACTAGTTTAATACTAAAAAGTGACACTCTTAATTCTTTGATTCCTCTTCACCATAATTCTCTCATTTTTTAGTATTAAAAGTGTCACTTTTTAGTATTAAATTTGTCAATTTTTAGTATTAAAAATGTCACTTTTTAGTATTAAGAGTATTAATTTGTATTTTAATAAGAATTATAATAAATTACCCTTTATAGTGTAAAATATTACCCTAGTGTCAACCTTTGTCTTTTCAATGTGTCACGTTTGGCTTTAAACGTGTCATTTAGCATTTCGTTAAAGTCCATTAAGATCCGTCAAGTATCTCAAGGCAATTGATGCTAACGGGGCTGACAAAGGATTAAACTATAAAGCGTGGAAAACATAAGAATTACGGTGACAAACTTTGAAAGCGCAGGGGCACCGGAGCAAAACAACACATTTATGGTAATAAAACTTAAAACCTAGCTGAGGAGATTCAAACCATAGACCTAGCGCTAACTACTAAACCTTTGGCTTTTTCGGTGAACCACCTGACCTAATCACCTTTTGTGAAATTTTATAACATATTATATATTTATTATTACCCGCAAATTTTTAAATGGGGCTCCGTCTTACGGATAAGGATCCGTAAGACCGTCTTACAGGAGACCACCTCTTAATATTATGAGCACTCACTTTTTTTCTTCTGAACAATCACCCGTTATAAAACATCACTCTTACATTAATATAATCTCACAATATAGTTAAGAGGCTATCTGGCGGTTGAAATTGATTCCAGCCGTAAAATCAAATGGTCATGTGTCAGTTATATATAACTCCTTACAAATAACCTCCATCAACTATGAGTCGAATTCGAATAGCGCCCCTTAACTACCACTTGAAATAATGTACCCCTTCAACTGTAACATTTTTAAAAATCGCACTTTCTATTTAGACATTGTCGTTTCAATTGACGAAATCATATATACTCGCACCGTGACATAGGCACGGGCACAGAGATCTAGTTTTATATAAGATGGATCATCTTTGGCGTTTAGCAATTTTGTCACTTTTGGGACCAAAATTATGAGTCTTCTTTCCTTTAGTTTGTTTCTTGCGTTGCCCATATGACTTGTGCGGACCCTCAAGGGAAACAAGAGCAAGATCACGAGTCGCAACACTTATCGCGCGATTCGCTTCATGACACTCAGCCTCAAGTTCAACGTGGCGAGATATATATGCAAAAGTCTGAATGAAGTCTGTATAAGTCAGAATACGCCTCAAATTACTCTAAGAGTCAGACAGTGAACAAATCACTAGAGCCGTCAAAATGGGCCAAACCCGTTGGGTTGGTCCGCCCCGCCATATTAAAAAGGTGGGTTGGGTTTTAAAAACATGACCCCGCCAAAAGGCGGGCTTTTTGGGTTAAACCCAAACGGGGCGCGGGTTGGGCGGGGCGCGGGTGGTCCGCCTTTTTTTACCTGCTGAAGGAAAGACGTGCCTCAAGTAAGAATGGTAACAAAGGTGTCACTGCCTTGGAGGTAAGTATTTACTTGAAACTGTTAAAGCAAGCATACAAACAGCTTCCTGATAGTTAACTTGTTATACTCGACCGGAATAGTAGTATTATGGACCTTTTCCCCATTCCTATTTTGAGTCTTCGAAGACATTGCATGATATTTGGCAGATATTTCTTCTAGGGGCTTTGGCAAAACTTGGGGCTACAGTTGTTACTTATCCACTTCTGGTTGTAAAGGTAAGGGTTGCCAGTTTTTACAGTGCTAAACCTCCTTTGGTTTGTTAGCTTGATGCGGCCTAAGAGAGTAAGAGGCAGATCGTTATTTTTCACAGTCAGTTTGTTCAAATGGCGGTTTGGTCCGCCCCGTCCCGCAACCCAAGGTGGGTTGGGTTGGGTTATTGTTTTTTCAGTCCGCCAAATTTTCGGGTTGGTCCGCCCCGCCCCGCCAATTGGCGGGGTCCGCCATTTTGCGGGTTGGTCCGCCCCGCCGGTCCATTTTGACGGCTCTACAAATCATTGCTTGAACATGCTGTTCATCAGATAAGATACAACCAGCAGCCTTAAGCTCACGAATCATTTCGGACATCTCGCGTAATTATTCAGGAATGACACGTTTATGGTCAATCTTATAGCTTTCAAATTTGTAAGTTAAAGTCCTCAACTTTGTAGTAGAAGTATTCCCATAAATAAGCTTGATTTCGTCCCACGTATGTTTTGCAGTTAGACAATCCTCAAACTCACCGATCAGATCATTATGCATGCTACTCAACATAGTAAAGCGTACATATCAATCTTTTTTTTTCCACTTAAAGAATTCCTACATGTTCTGGCGATACTGGGTGATGGTCAAGTTACCCATCTCTGGTTCTTCCATCACAGTATTTAGGTTGTCAAGAACCTCTTAGTCATTTAGCAAATACATGATTTTCCTTTGTCAAACACTATAGTTGGTGTCATCCAATTTCTCACCCTTGTTAAGGTCAGCGATTACATTTTTAGAAGTCATTTCACTACAATTTGATGCAAGAAAAATAAAACATAAATAAATAAATAAATAAATATATATATATATATATATATATATATATATATATATATATCAATTCACTTTTGTTCCAAAAAATCAATTAATAAATATAATTACATCATACACGTAAGGAAGGAAAATCTGTGAGGCTCGTAATCACAAAAAATATACACAACGTAAAAATATTCATAAATTGATAATTTAAACAAAAGAAACAAGATAGAACAAATCCATCAAAGCACATATCATGTACATAAATATTTTCACTACTGAAAATTAAATTATTGGGTCTCGTATTTTCACATGGCAACTGACGTGGCAGGGATGTCGTCACTGATGATGTCACCAAATCAGTGTAACTGAAAGTGGGTCCCACTATGCTGACGTGGCAGCCATGTCAGCAGTCAGCAGTCAACTGTTTGATCGTTGACTAGTTAGCGGTTGACTGGTCTTCCTCGCAGCCTCTCACGCGCCCAGCCGAAGAGTGGTGTCCACGCGCCGCCTTCCTGAACTCCGATGAGGTCGCGGACGGTGGCGTTGGGTTCGTATCGTCGAGTACTTTCTAGTCGTGTACTTTTTTGCATCGAAAGGAGTGCTGCAAGAGACACGTGCATCAAGGCCAAGAGTGGGGATCATAGGATGCCTATTTTTTCAAACCCAGAAAATTGATTCGCGAACGTGATCCACGAGCCAACTTCTCGAGGCCGTAGAATGTTCATTTTATGTCCAAATTAAGCATATAATATGTCGTTGGAAAGCCCTCGCAGAGTACTACAAGTACAGACCATAAAACCACGGTTTTAAAGAAAATAAATAGGTCAAAACAACATGCAAAGTTTCAAAAAAATCAATTTTCAACAAAACTTGGGTTTGCGATATTTTGAAAAATACCCAACAGATTTCAACGAGAATTTAGTATGTTGTTCGCCTCGTCATAGGGAATTCAGACATATAAATTTTTCTCAAAAATAAAATCGTTTTACACATGAAATAATAAAACACATTTGATACGTTATTGGGTAAAACTCTTAAACAAATCAAAAAACAAAAGCATGCAATTCATGATATAACGAAACGAACAATCAAACATATATGCTCTAATACCAATGAATGTTATATATACCACAAGTTCGTTATCTAAGAGTAATTATGAGTTGCCTCGTGCGAACTTGAACTTTGAGCGAAGCGGAAGACTTTCTGCTTGAGTTATGATCTTCGTATGTCACGATCAACAATCCTACAAGTCTCTCTCGTCGGATTGATATCACGTAGCACGAATATCAATTTCTGGTTCACACCGCAAATCCAAGCCTCTCGATGGTTAGGCTAGAGGGAGTATTTGGTGAAATAGAATATAGGAGAGATAGAGAGAAGGGGCGGCCAAGAGGAGACATGTTCTCTTTAGGCGTGTAAACTGGGTTAGAGATTTATCCCTTTAGTTGCCCTATTTATTTCTTGTAGGTTAAATTAAGTCAATCCTGAACCCCTTCGGATTAGGAAACTAATTAACCTTTAATAATATAAATACAGTTCATGTAAGCGGAAGTAAATAATCAGGCCACAAGCCCAATTACTAGCAGTTCATTTGGAATATGGGTTCTGCTCCTTCATTTTGATTTCATATATGAATGAATATTTTCCCTCATATTTTTTATATCATTATACAAATTAACATATATTTATAATATAATCTTTATTTTTGCACAATTTTAAAACAATTTGGGTAAAATTCAGGTGGTCGAGCTTAGAGCCGTCAAAACGGACCAACGGGGCGGACCAACCCGTAAAATGGCGGACCCCACCAATTGGCGGGGCGGGGCAGACCAACCCGCAAAAATGGCGGACCGGGAAGTCATTGGTCCAACCCAACCCACCTTGGGTTGCGGGACGGGGCAGACCAACCCGTCCAAAAAGGAAATTGTGTATCCAAGTTAAAGTGAGTCTTGGTCCAGTGACCACTGTAAATTGTAAATTGTGTATCCAATGAAATGCATTGCAAAGTGAGTCCTGGTCCAGTGAGTCTTGGCCGGAGGATGTCGGAGAGAGACAAAGTGTGAGATCGACCAACAGAGATACACGACGGACTGAGAAGACTGAGAGAGGAGATCGATGGTCGGATGGTGGACTGTGAGAGAGAGAGAGAGAGAGCGACGACGGTCGGATGATGGACTGAGAGAGAACGAGTGAGCGACGATGGACGATGGTGGACCTGTCTGAGAGGGAGAGCCGCAGAGGGGTCAACAATGGCTGCTTGACTCTTGAGGCACAGTCATACTCAATTACTCATACAGAGACTCGGAGTCTTGGAGACAACAGACAGACATACATGTGAATATGTGATATTGAGAAAGGGTGAAGGCCGAAGGGAATAAGGTAAATGGATTGAGTGGTTGTAATTTGTGAATTTGTAATGTCTGGTTGGGGGTACTCTTGAGTCTTGACTCTTTGGTCCTCGTGGAAATTGGGTTATTGGGGAAGGTGAGTGAGCAGTGAACTGATGGCAATCATGGCAGTGAATCAGTGATGGGTTTTAAGTTTTAAAGTCTTCATATTTCACAATCACAACTTTTCAGAAAAGTAAAAAACTTAAAAACCTTATTTTTGGTCTTCAATCTCGAGAAACAATGTATATATATTTTTAAAGAGTAATTGCATTTGTATATTTTCATTTTTCAATTATGCTTTTTGCTGCTTCCAAAAATAGTGGGTTACCCGCTCGCGACCCGTGCGGTCCAAGCTCGTTAGGCCCGAACCACAGCGGACTTGTAATTTGCCAACCTAACCCACCAGTTTTGCATTGACGGGGTGGACTAACCCAACGGGTTTGGCCCATTTTGACGACTCTAGTCGAGCTGCTAACATAAGGGAGCTATGGACCTGCCCCTGAGTTGGAGGAGCGTGAGTACGCGCGAGCTAGTGTGTGTTTGGGGTTGAGAGGGTGGCTTTCATCAAATATAGCCACAAAACCCGGTTTACATTTCATGTAAGGCCCCTTAACCCAAAAATTGCTAAACTATCCAAAACACCCTCACTTCTATCTAAGTCATAAAGACTCACCAAATGAACTTCAATTCCGCGTGTCCTCTCTCTCTCTCTCTCTCTCTCTGCCCTCCTCCTTCATTGCCGACCCATGAATTAGAGGTAGACGTCGGTTTATCTCCTTCATCCTCTATCTCCATCTTCGTCTCCCTTTCTCCCTCGAAGGTTCGTTCTGTCTCTCTCTCATTCCTTAGCTCCATAAATCAAATGAAATGGTTCTCATCTATCTCTCCCCCATGAATCAGATTCTAGGGTTTGAGTCGATTAGACTCGATTGATTAAGTAGGGTATGTTAGTCCCAAAGGGCACAATAATAAGCTAGAAGGGGGGGGGGTTGAATAGCTTATTATACACTTAAAAACTTTTCGTATTAGTTTCTAAAACAAGCACTTGCAATCTATTAAGGAGATTGAAGTAGCGGAAGTCTTGCAAGGAAAGCAGTTCAGGTCTGCCGGTGAAGTACTACCGGTAGACTTGATTGAAAACTCAAGTCTGCTGTTGAAGATATAAGTAAAGGAAATAAGAAACCGTTCAAAGCAGTAATCAACAGTAAAGGAAGAACACTAGTATTTGAGATGGTTCACACTATAAAGAGTGTTACATCCACCACTAAGGCAGTCAACCTTGGATTTAAAATGACTATGTTTTCCACTAGTTCTATTACAAGGAATATATCCAATGGATCATGTACAAAATATTCACTTGTGTTTGGGGGGTTGGGAATTGAATATCTGGATAAACAAGATATTCAATTGTGCAGAAGAATAGTTTAAAGGGAACAACAATAAGAAGCTTAAGATAAATGTTGATGCAGATCTTCTTGATTGTTGTCAAGGACTTCTTGATCAGTTTATGATCTCTTGAATGCACTGAGTATAAAGACTTTGAGTTGTTGGATAATTTCAGAGCATTGTTTTCTTCAGTCTTTAATGGCAGTACTTATAGCTGGAGCATTCTTGAGATCTGTTGGAGAAGACGAATGGTAACATCTCTATTAGGTTGAATGCATTGAATGCATGGAGCTGTCTTGTGGATTTCGTCTTTCACTGATTCAGAGCAGGGAGTGGAGCAGAGTTGTTGCAGCAACTGACAGGTAGGAAAGTCAGTGGAGCATGTCTGTAATAGTTGGTACTGCATCGTAAGAGACGCCTGCTCGCCTGCCACTGCTCGTAATGTGAAAGTTTTCGCTGAAAGTCGCGTGTCGCGAGAAGTCGAGAAGTCGGAATGTCTTAATTCAAATTCAAACTGATAAAGAATCAATTTAATTAATCCACTAAGACTTGGTGGATGGATACGTCATGCTTGAACACGTGCAGACAAGGTCTGCCGCTGGATGTTGTTGAAGGTCTTCCAGTGAAGCATGGCTGAAGTCTTCCGCTGAACCTGTGAAGCCTATAAACAAACTATTCTAGGGCAAAGTTCTATACACAGTTGCCACACTAATTGATACGCAGCCCAATTAGCCACTAATGTACTAAACTAATGTAATGTATGAACATATGTAAATCAAAAATACAAATGAGAAACAACAGGGTAGACGATTGATCAAGTAGGTGAGTCGGTTGATTGGGTAGGTGACTGGATTGATCCACTCGGTTAAGGCGTTACAGCTCTCGGGGTTTTCATTTTAAAAAAGGCCTTTTTGGGAATGTCCGAGTAAGTGAGATTGTTTTTAGAATCAGGGGCTTTGACTAGACCTTTTTAAAAAATTCCCGGGGGAAGGAGGTGCAGAACCATACAACACAAGTTTATGAGGTTGAGCAAATAATATACGGTCATAGTTTCATACCTTCATGTAGTTCAACATAGAAGCTACATTAAGACCTAAGTAAGGGGTGACGCAGAACGGAAGAATGTAAAGAAAAGTGTCTTGTTCGTAGTAACGTACGAACAGACGTTTTGCTCGATGTAACGTTCGAACGGACGGGAACAAAGAAAGAAATAATTCTTTCTCTCACGCACTCAAGGCTTTCAACAAGAAAAGTAATATTAATCAAGTGCCTTAAACAAACAAGTAATGTCTTTATATAGGACTTCAAAACTAGTTCCTAAAAGTTTACGAAAAGAACTAATTTATATGCCTAATCCTACTTGGAAAAGTATCCAACTCAACATTGTAATAAAATAATAAAATCCTAAACTATCTAGGCTTGTTTCTGCGTGTGATTGTTGCTGCTTGTTTCTTTACTGTTGTGGCTTGGTTTTATCTTGATTTTGATCCGCATCATTCCCTTCCACTTTGGTACAACTCGTCCCCGAGTTGACCTCGATATCTTCTTCATATAAGAACATATCAGTAGCATTGAATGTCTTTGAAATGCGCATATGAGCAGGAAGATCGAGAACATATGCATTATCATTGATTTTTCTCACAACCTGGAATGACCCATACTTACGTTGATCAAGTTTATGTTACATACCTCCACGCTCCTTGTGTAAGAAATGTTTTATGACGTCGATGTTCATGACATAATCTCCAATTTGAAATGTTTTATGACGTCGATGTTTATCAATTTGGGCTTTATACTTGGCATGTGGTAAAACCAAGTCCCATTGCTTCTTTTTATCACCACAAAGACATCGTAGCAGGTTCCCTAGAGCTTTGTTTACAACTTCGGTCTGTCCGTCGGTTTGCGGGTGGGTAGAACTGTTGAACCTTAAGTCTGTCCCAAAATGCTTCCATAAAGTCGACCAAAACACAGCCAGAAACTTTGAATCACGATCAGAAGTAATGGTACGAGGGATGCCATGTAAACAAACCACCTCTTGGAAGAAGAGTCATGCGATATGTGGTGCATCACTGGTATTTTGACAAGAAATGAAATGAGACATTTTAGAGAACCTATCAACAACAACATAAATGGAGTTTAATCCCCGTTGGGTTCGCGGTAATCCCAAAATAAAATCCATAGATAAATCTTCCCAAGGTTTTTTGGGAACATGCAACAGCATGTACAACCCAATATTTTGAGCTTGCCCTTTCTGTGTTTGACATATGTAACACTCACGGACAATATTTCCCACATTGTGCTTAATCTGTGGCTAATAATATCACTCATCGACTCGACTGATTGTTTTGTCACGTCCGAAATGCCCACTTAATCCTCCAACATGTAGCTCTCTAATCAATTTTCGCGTAAAGAGAAACGTGGTACACAGAGTTGATTCCCTTGAAACAAGTACCCATCGTGAACTAAATACTCACCCATTAGTTTCTTATCCAAATATTTTTTTCCCAAATTAACCCAAAATCCTCATAATCTTTGTACAATTCAGGTAAGAACTCTAAGCCAATAACTTCAACACTGGTCGTAATTAGAAAGGCTACACGTATGCTCAGGGCGTCAGCAACCTTATTTGAAACCCCCGATTTATGGCGAATGACATAATTAAATTGTCCAAAGAAAGCAACCCAGCGCACATACATTTTATTCTTTAGGTCGCGCTGAGTTTTAAAATGTCGATGTGATTGGTGATCCGAATAAATGATAAACTCTCGCGGTAGTAAATATCTTTCCCATGTTTTCAAAGCACGAAACACTACATATAACTCTTGCTCATACGTGGACAAAACTTGTCTAGCTTCATTCAGTTTCTCGCTTTAAAGTAGGCGACTGGTCTTCCATCTTGAGACAATACACCACCAACCCCTACTCCACAAGCATCACACTCGACTTCGAAAACTTTATCAAAATCTGGGAATGTTAGAATTGGAGCTGAAGTAAACCTCGGTTTAATTTATTCAAAACTTCGAGCTGATGCTTTAGTCCACTCGAAAGTACGGTTTTTTGTTTTTAAGGATTTAGAAATAGGAGCTACGATACGAAAGAACCTCTTGTATAATGTTGCTAATCCATGGAAACTACGAACCTCAGAAACTGTTCGCGATGTCGGTCAATCGCGAATAGTTTGGACTTTTGCATCATCAACACGTACCCCTTATGAGCTGATTATAAAACCCAGAAACAATACCTTTTCGGTCAAGAAGTTACACTTCTTCAAATTGAGGTAGAACTCATTGGATTGAAGTGTTTCCAGCACTAGACGTAGGTGTTTATGCTCCGACAGGCTGCGACGGTAGATTAGAATGTCATCAAAATAGGCAACCTCGAATTTGTTTAGAAAAGGTTTAAGGGTTTGGTTCATCGACCGCATGAAAGTACTTGGGGCGTTTGAGAGGCCAAAAGGCATGATGAGCCACTCGTAAAGTCCTTCCTTAGTTTTAAACGTCGTCTTCCACTCATCACGGGGTCGAACCCTAGCCTAATGATAACTAATTGTCAGATCAATCTTAGAATAAATCACTACTTCACGTAACTGATCGAGCATGTCTTTAAGGCACAATATAGGGAAACGGTAGTATACATTAATCTTATTAATGGCTCTACTGTCAACACACATCCTCCAAGTTTTGTCCTTTTTAGGAACTAGTGGAGCTAGAACGGCGCAAGGGCTGATGCTCTCACGAACATCGCCAATTCGTAGTAAAGCTTCAACCTTTTATTGTAAAATGCGAGCTTCCTCCGGATTTAAACGATAATGAGGTAAATTTGGGAGTCGAGCACCTGGAATAAAATCTATTTGATGTTGAATGTCTCGGAGGGGAGGTAACTTTTCTGGATCTGCAGTTACCTTTGGGAATTCTGCTAGAATTTGTTGAACTGTCTCCGGTAAATCTGACTGTTCGTAATCTTCCTTAGCAACCAACACAAAAAAATCCTCCAATATCCTTTGCATCTTCCATAAGCGCTGCCCGTGACTCCAAAAGAGATAAGAAAGTGCGCCCTGCCACTTTTTTAACAGACGGTGTACTCCCAATTGGTGTAACCATGATACATTTCCCTTGCCACTGGAAAGTATAAGTATTTTCTCGCCCTCGATGAATGGCATCCACATCGTATTGCCAAGGCTTTCCAAGTAAAGCGTGATAAGTGTCCATATCAATGACATCACAATAAACATTTTTTATATAGTATTTCCCCATTGAAATAGGAACTTTGCCAATTCGATCAACCTTGAGCCTAAGTCCTATATGAAATTTGAATCCAACAAATTTAATAAGGGTGTGGGTGAGGTTCTGTGGAGAGTTTAATATGATCAACAATCTTTTACGAAATCAGATTTTCGCAACTGCAGCTGTCAATGATTAAGCTATAAACTGTCCGACAGTTAGCTTGGAATATTTTCCTCCGCTGACTTGGTTCTTCTTGCTTTGTTAAGCAAAGAGTTCGTTGTACAATGCACACAAGTTCATCGGTTTCATCTCCACAAACATCATCAACCTAAATTTGATTCGTAGCTGTAAGGTTCATTATCTTCTTCATCCAAATTGGTGTCAACAACATGTACAACCTTCATGTAGGACACTTGTTAGATTTATGACTCAGTTGCTTGCAATGGAAACACTTCCCTGGAGTTGGTCGAGTGTAAGGATTACTCTCTCTTGTTCTTGAGTTTGTTAGACGATCTTGCGGTTGCCGTCGAAGGTCCGGTGATGGGACAATTGCTGCATTCGTCGTCTCAACTATTTTTTGTTGTTTCCACTGTGTTTGGCCTTTCATATCCAAGACTATGTCGATATGCTGGGGTGCATGAAGTTAGGTAGGGATCAGAGTCGTAATTCGGCTCTCATGGCCATATCTTGCGCGTCATGTAGGGATTGGTGTCAGTTCAAATTCTTGTTTTACCATCAGGATCAGAGAGGTCTGGGGTATGCATTGATGCAAGATGGGGAGGTGATTGCCTACGCCTCAAGGCAGTTAAAGAACTTTGAGAGAAACTACCCAACCCTTGGCTTGGAGTTAGCCGTGGCAGTGTTTACTTTAAAGATTTTGAGACATTATTTGTATGGAGTGACTTGTGAGATATATACCGACCACAAGAGTCTTACGTACATTTTCACTCAGAAAGAATTGAATATGCGACATGGGCGATGGTTGGAGCTATTGAAGGATTATGACTGTACCATTCTCTACCATCCAGGTAAAGCCAATGTAGTGGTTGATGCTTTGAGTCGTAAGAGCAAAGGAACTTTGGCAATGATGTTAACAAATAAGAAGAGCATTCTCGAGAATATCAAAAAATTGGGTTTGGAAGTTCGGGTAAGGGGAGGAAAAGGTTATCTAGCACGATTGAGTCTTCAACCGTCTTTGCTAGGATTAAAACTGCCCAGAAAAGTTTACCCGGAGTTAGTAAAAATTTGTGAAGGGGTAGAGATTGGAGCTCGGGTTGACTTTCGACTTGGAGGGGATGGTATTTTACGCTTTGGAAAAAAGGGCCTGTATTCCATCGGATCTAGAGATAAAGAGGAAAGTGTTTGAAGAAGCTCACAATTCAAGATTTGCGATACATCTTGGGAGCACAAAGATGTATCGGGATATGCAGGACATTTTCTGGTGGAGTAATATGAAGCGAGACATTTGTAGAATTTGTGTCCAAATGTCTCGTGTGTCAACAAGTGAAGTGCGAACATCAGACACCGGGAGGATTGTTGTAGTCAATGCCCATAACCGAGTGGAAATGAGAATATATGACTATGGACTTCGTTGTGGGGTTGCTGAAAACATTAAAAAGAAAGAACTCCATTTAGGTTATCGTAGATCGTTTAACGAAGTCGACATACTTTTTAGCCTTCAGGATTAATGACCCGTTGGAAAAGTTGGCCAAGATGTACATAGATGAGATTGTCAGGTTACACGTAGTGCCAGTCTTGATTGTATCTGATCGCAACACAGGTTTACCTCGAAGTTTTGGGGTAGTTTGCAAAAGGCCTTGGGCACCACTTTGAGTATGAGTACGGCTTTCCATCCCCAGACAGACGGCCAATCTGAGCGGACCATCCAGACTTTGGAAGATATGTTTCGTTCTTGTGCTTTAGACTTTTCGGGTAGTTGGGATAATCATTTACCACTAGTAGAGTTCACCTACAACAATAGTTATCATGCAAGCATTGATATGGCACCGTATAAGGCGTTGTATGGAAGAAGGTGTCATACGCCTACATGTTGGGATGAAGTAAGAGAACGGAAGTTGTTGGGACCAGAGTTGGTCCAGATCACCTCGGAGAAGGTACACCAAATTAAGAAAAGACTATTAATGGCTCAGAGTAGACAGAAGTCCTACGCTGATAAACGCCGACGTGAACTCGGGTTCGAAGTAGGGGATCATGTGTTCCTGAAGGTTTCCCCTACGCGTGGAGTTATGAGGTTTGGTATTAAGGGTAAGCTTAGCTCGGGATTTGTGGGACCATTTGAAGTGCTCGAATAAGTTAGGGAAGTTGCATACCGACTAGATTTACCACCAGTACTATCAGGGGTACACAACGTGTTCCATGTTTCAATGTTGAGGAAATATGCCCCAGATCCGAGTCATGTGATCGAGTATAAACAGTTCCACTTAAGAGAGTATCTTAGTTACGCTGAGCAGCCTATTAAAATTATAGATCGAAAGGATCAAGTTCTTCAGAAGCGAACCATTCCCTATGTCAAGGTTCAATGGAGCAATCACACCGAGAGGGAAGCTACTTGGGAACTTGAGGAGGAAATGAGGGAGAAGCACCCTGAACTCTTCGCTTGACTTGGTATGTAAGTTTAAGGACTAAACTTTTTAAAGGGGGTGAGAGTGTAATACCTCAATAATTTTGGTAAAAAGTATTAATTATAATAATTAATATTATATTTGTTTTGGGCCACAAAAGTATTAATTATAATAATTAATATTATATTTGTTTTGGGCCAACCTAAATATTTTGAATCTAATTATTTTGGGCATATCTTTAGAATTATTAATTTTGTGTTGAGCCAATATAATTAGCTAATTGATTAATTATAATGTTAGTGGTATTGGGCTTGGCTCATCTTATTAATAATCACTTTAATAATAACAATAACAATAAGGTGCCGTTTGATAGCCAGGATTAAGGCCAGATAGGATTAATAAGCCGAGTTGCCTGATGTTTGGTACGCAATAGGTGGTCGGGACTAATAGCACGAGTTATCCAGATAAAGTCATTATCCCCTCACTATTAATACCAAGGGGGAGGGTGGTATTATTAACGCTCTCACGGAAGGAGTGTACGGGTGGTAACCAATTTTGTTACGGAAGTAATTGTTGGGAGATAAGTAGAGATGTTGAGGGTTTGAGTTATCAATAGAAACAAACCATATACCACACTATCTACCTTGCAGCTGATAGAGAGAGAGAGAGAGAGAAAGTGAGAGACGGCAGTTAGGAGCAAGGAGAAATAGAAGGAAATCTTGAGCACGAAGTCGAAAGCATGCCAATAGGTTTTTCGGGTACGTTGTCGTGATCCTTCTCTATCAATATAAATACCGATCGTAATTTTTGTGTGTGGGTTTGGCGTTGGGTTGTATATGGAACCAACAAAGAACAAGATTTTGTGTGTGTATCTGAACAAGATTCTGTATTGAAGCAGAAGAGGAACAACCAAAGTAAGGGAGAAGGAGAGAGAGTAGACGAGAAAGTGTGTGTATCTGTGATATGGGTTTGTTTGAAAAATAAAAAGGATGAAAAAAAAAGCTGCAAACAAGGAACAATCGAAGTAAGGGAGAGGGAGAGGGAGTAGACAGAGAAAAAAAAAGGAATTTAATTATTAATGGGTGTGTGTGTTTAGAAGGTGTGCGAGTGTGTGTGCAAAAAATCAAGTAGTTCTTGTACATGTGATGTTGGTTGTTTAAAAAAACAAGGATTTGAATGGGAAGAACCCGAAGGGTCTCCTGTACATGATTGTTGGTTTTGGGAGTGAATGTTTTGGATACATTCACTCCCAAAACCAACAATCATGTACAATTATTTTCGGAGTGAATGGCTTTACTGTATATGGGGTTAATTTTTAGTGGACCAATTTAACAAGTATAATCATTCTATATTGTATATGGGGTTAATTATTAGACATTGGTACCAACACTGTGCTTACGTAATCTACTTATGTCTTAAATCATAGGTTCAGATTGATGTGCGTAACAATATACCTTTAAGTACAAGCGATTTTGCGCAGCAACACTATTGGTAAAGGATTACGTTTCTTTTAAATTCTTTGCAAAAGTATAAAAACACTTTTAATGTTAGGCTTCCTCTGATTCTTGAATTATTCGTTCTTTCATTTACCATGTCCGACCTCATGTCGGTAGTTGCTTTGACTCTGTCGTTACTCTTTGTCGGATATCTTCGTTATGTCTTCGTTTTCGCAGATTTCATGTTCTACTTTGATTTTTCATGAAATACCTTTTGTTATCGAGAAACTGCTTTGTGTTCGTAAACTTTGTCGGTATACTATTTGGTATTGAAAATGACGAACTTTGATATGATTTACGTTTTGATAATGGTACATTAATACTTCTATCTATGTTTTTGAAATTATTTATGATCACTAAGTATGAACAACTTGTCACGGGGATTTTCGTGATGACCATTGAAATAAATGAAGTTGCACCACTTGGTCCGTGAGTGCGGTTATTCGGATATACCATAACAATACACCATTCAGGGAATTCGTGTACCCTTCGGGAGATTTGTGTACCCTTTCGGGGGATTTGGTTGTTGGTCAACAGACAATTCATGTGATCTAAATAATTTATTTGATTTTTCTGTGTTACTAGTTGATATGGGAGTTAGTGACAACAAACTCATTTGATATTCATTTTGTTTTTTTTTAAACTCTCCATTTAAAAAGAGTCTTAATCCTCGATATGCACCTATTGACTTGAAAGTTGACCAGCTTTGTTCGCTCACTCTTCACATTACTCTCCCTTCCAGATCAAAATTAAAGACCAAACTTGAGATAGAAGATACAAGCGAAAAAATCGAGATTTTAGGGCGTACTTTTATAATTTGAATTTTTGTAGACATAATCAAATTAGTAGACTTTTGTTTCGCAATTTATTTTGGACGATTGTATTTTAAATTGGAGACTTTTGTAATTCTAGTTGGATGACGTTTCAATTTAGTCTTTATTTAAGTTTGAATTTATAGTGACGTCGCCAGATATGGATCCAAAAGGTCAGACCCGAGTTTGGGGCGTTACACGACTGCTTATGCGGCCACGGGTTCAGCTGCGGGGTTGTTTGCTGTAATGTTCAGTGTAGCCAAGGCTTCACGGATGCTATTTTGAATCATTGGTTCGTAGCTCTTGCAAACTATCTTCAAAGGCTGTAATATGATCAACATTGTTGCGGTTGAGTTGTTCGACCACAACTCTGATACCAACTAACGTAGAACGGAAGAATGTAAAGAAAAGTGTCTTGTTCGTAGTAACATATGAATTGACATTTTGCTCGATGTAACGCTCAATGACGGGAAACAAAGAAATAAATAATTCTTTCTCTCACGCACTCGAGGCTTTCAACAAGAAAAGTAATATTAATCAAGTGCCTTAAACAAACAAGTAATGTGTTGACTTCAAAACTAGATCCTAATAGTCTACTAAAAGAACTAATTTATATTCCTAATCCTACTTGCAAAAGTATCCTAACTCAACATTGTAATAAAATAATAAAATCCTAAACTATCTAGGCTTGTTACTGCGTGTGACTGCTGCTGCTTGTTTCTTTATTGTTGTGGCTTGGTTTTATCTTGATTTTGATCCGCATCAGGGGATTATATACTAATACTAGTTATAGCTCCAAAAATCCAAGCTCATTTAAACAAGAAAATTTACAATAACCTTGAACCAGATGATATGGTTCCAAGATCTAAAAAAGAGGCCCTTCAAAGTTCAAACATAAAGACAAACGAAATGAAGACAAAAAAAAAAAAACAAATTAGTCAACATAGAGGGTTAGACTTTCATTAATCAATGTCATCAAATTGGTTGCCAAATGCAGACAGCAGCCACGTTGATGAAGATAAGGAGAAAAATAGTACTCCTAATTGTCACTAAGTGGAAATTAGTCTTTTCATTATCAGTTCAGTAAACAAGCCATTGACGACCAAACACAAGAAATGACAATGTTTTTCAAATGAAATTTTGACGCATGTTTTTCTAGTTTTTTCAAAATCATAAAATATATAATTAGTAGTATTTTTTAATTAGACTGACAATCAATTTGACTTTAAAAAGTAAAACCGAACAATAATTTAGAAAGGGACGAAATAGAACTTATTTCCATAGAAAATTCCAAAAGTCCATCTACTTTCTTGCAATATTTCCAAAATATATATGTAGTCTTTTCCAAGTATCCAACTTTGGTGGAAGCATAAAGCATTTACCAGCTGCATGTTTGAAACTGTTGGAAACTTATTTCAACTGACTTGAATAAGCTAGTCATGTAATGGAAAGACCTAGCTAAGTGCAGGTCCAAACACGCGCGTGCGCGCCGCTGCCCGCCCGATCTTCTTCTTCATCTATTATCTGATTTTGTCTTATGTACTAATCTGTCTGTGTTACAGATTCAGACCACCTTTCTGTTTCAATACTTAATCTGTTTAACATCTTATATTACATTAATTAAAAACATTGATCAGTCGTTTTTCAACACACTGATCAGTTTGGTTTTTTGAATCTGATCAACCTACTATTTTAAAAATTGAGCAGTCAGGATTTATACAAACTGCACAGTTATGTTTCCTGTTTTTAAATCAGTATGTTATGGAAATCTAATAAGCATGTTTGCATGCTTATTGATTATATAAACTCGTAGTAAGCCTGCTTACATCTTGTTACTTAGTGTACTCACTAAGAACCTGTAATCAGCATATTAAGTTTAGCCTGCTTACATCTTATACTTAATTGTATTAATTGTAACGGTGTTTAATATGTATTAATTGTAAAGTGTTTTAATCTGTTACACAGAAATAAAACAACATAGATTGCACATAGAAGTCTATTAATTTTGATTGCTGATTGTATAGAAACAAGAGTGTTTCATATAACTTAGCATAATACTAATTTTGTTTTGTGTGCAGCATGGTTTCCAACTCTAGAAAGGAACCCACTGCTGTACAACAGCCCGTGGCAGAAACACAAATAATGCACGCCACCGTCCATACTCATGGCGAACGCCCGAAAAAGTTTGCTGGCTCAGAATTCAAACGCTGGCAGCAAAAGATGCTCTTCTACCTACGACACTAAACCTATCAAAGTGCTTGAAGGAAACAGCCCCTATCCTGAAAGAAGGGGAATCAGATAGAACCACCGTGGTCGCTGTCGAATCATGGAAACACTCCGACTTCCTTTGCAGGAACTACATTTTAATGGCCTGGATAACTCGTTATACGATGTATACAACCCATTTAAGACAACTAAAGAACTTTGGGAATCATTGGAAAAGAAACACAAAACCGAAGATGTCGGCTCGAAGAAATTCGTAGTTGCTAGGTTTTTAGAATTTTTTTATGAATGATTCTAAAAGTGTAATGATATAGGTTCAGCAACTCCAACTAATCTTGCATGAGATAGCGATCGAAAGAACGATTATTTCGGAAGCATTCCAGGTTGCGGCAATGATCGAGAAGCTACCTCCCGCGTGGAAGGATTTCAAAAACTATCTCAAGCATAAGTGTAAAGACATGTCATTGGAGGATCTGATTCTAAGTTTAAAGGATTGAGCAAAATAACCGGGTCACCGACAAGAAGCAACTTCGCCCCATAAAAAGGGCACATGTGGTCGAACAAGACTCCAAGAACGGGAAGCGTAAAAGCTCCGAGGAAGGGACGTCGAAACAACATAAGCAGTATAAGTTCAAGGGGAAATGTCTTAACTGCGACAAAAAAGGCCACAAAGCTGTCGAGTGCCGAGGGAAGAAGCGAGTCCGCCGAGAAGCCAACGTAGTTGATGAAGACATCAGCATGATCTGCGTGGTTTCCGAGACAAACATGGTTGGCACGGGTCGTGAATGGTATGTGGACACCGGGGCCACACGTCACATATGCGGCGATGTGAAGATGTTCTCTTCATATTCAAAAGTGACGTCCGACGAGAAGCTATTAATGGGCAACTCCTCCACCTTTGGACTGGAAGGAAAAGGCAAGTGAAGTTGAAGATGACCAGCGAACGGGAATTGGTGCTTACCAATGTCCTCCATGTCCCGGATATTAGGAAAAACCTAATCTCCGACTCCATTTTAATAAAGCATGGGTTCAAGTTGGTCTTTGAGTCTGAAAATTTTGTACTAACTAAGAGTAGAGTTTTTATGGGCAAGGGTTACCTCAATGAGGGCTTGTTCAAATGTAATGTAATGGTGGTAACCCCACCCAACAGTAGTAGTAGTAATAATACAGCGACTACATCTTCTTCTTACTTGCTTGAGCACTCTAATATTTGGCATCTTAGATTAGGTCATGTTAATCATGAATCTATACGAAGATTAATGCAAATGAAATTAATTCCAAAAGCACGAATCAACACTAAGGAAAAATGTCAAATATGCGTTGAGGCTAAACAAACAAGAACCTCCTTTCAAATAATACAATGTGACACTCAACCACTAGAGCTAGTTCATAGCGACTTATGTGACTTTAAATCCATATAATCGTGTGGCGGGAAAAATTATTTCATCATCTTTATTGATGATAATACACGTTATTGTCATCTTTACTTGCTAAATAGTAAAGATGAAGCGTTCGAGACATTTAAAATGTACAAGAACGAAGTAGAAAATCAACTTGAGAAAAAGATAAAAATTCTCAAATGTGATCGAGGAGGTGAATACGTACATCCTTTTAAAGACTTTTGTGTAGCACACAGAATAATTCATCAAGTTACTCCTCCTTATACTCCACAATCCAATGGGATTACGGAAAGGAAAAATCGTACACTTAAAGAAATGATGAATTCATTACTAATTCAATCAGGCCTACCCGACGAAATGTGGGGGGAGGCAGTGCTCACAATAAATTACTTGCTCAACAAGCTACCACACAAGAAATTGGAGCAAACTCCTTATGAATTATGGAACGGTCGAAAACCTTCCTACAAATTCATCAAAGTGTGGGGGTGCCTGGCCAAAGTGGCAGCACCATTACCTAAAAAGGTAAAAATCGATCCAAAAACCGTGGATTGTATCTTCATAGGATATGCAGCTCTGAGTAGTGTCTATAGGTTTTTAATGCACAAGTCTGACAATCCAAATATTGAAGTAAATACAATATTAGAATCAAGAAATGTCACATTTTTTAAAACATATTTCCATTAAAAAATAATCAAAATACTAATGGAAAACACTCATTTCCTTGGAATACAAGCGACAATGAGAACGAGGCCCCCACTGACATTGGTCTCATGGACATCATCCAAGACGACCATTCAGCTGCACCGGATGATAAACCTAGAAGGAGCAAAACGGGCAAAAATAACTAAAACCTTCGGACCCGACTTTGTGACCACATTTATAGTGGACAATGAACCTTGCACGTTCAAAGAAGCAATATCTACTCCAGAAGCTCCTCAATGAAAATAAGTCATTAATGGCGAAATATCTTTGATTATGCAAAATCACACTTGGAAATTAGTTGATCTTCCTAAGGGGTGTAAACCATTGGGCTGTAAATGGATTTTCAAACGAAAATTAAAACCCGATGGTTCCATTGATAAGTATAAAGCATGATTAGTCACAAAAGGGTTTAATGAAAAAGAAGGTGTTGATTATTTTGACACTTATGCCCCTGTAACCCGAATTACGTCGATTCGACTAATAATTGCTTTTGCAGCTTTGCACGGTCTTGACATACATCAAATGGATGTTAAGACTGCTTTTCTAAATGGGGAACTTAAAGAAGAAATCTATATGAATTAACTAGAAGGATTCATCGCTCCGGGCAATGAAAAGAAAGTATGCCGATTGGTCAAATCGTTGTACGGATTAAAGCAAGCACCAAAACAATGGCATAAACGTTTTGATGACGTAGTACTTGCAAATGTGTTCAAGATCAACGAATGTGACAAATGTGTGTACGCCAAAAATACACAACATGGTTACGTCATTATCTGCCTCTATGTAGATGACATGCTCATCATAGGCAGAAACGACAACATAATCAAGGACACCAAGAAAATGTTGGCCAACAGGTTCGACATGAAAGACCTTGGGATAGCTGATGTCATCTAAGGTATTAAAATATCTAGAACATCCGAGGAAATCATATTATAACAATCTCATTACATCGAGAAATTACTAGAGAAATTCAGCAATGGTGATAATAGTATTGCAAAAACTCCAATTGACCCAAACTTTCATCTAAAAAAGAACCTACACGAAAGTGTATCACAAAATGAATACTCTCGTGTTATTGGAAGTCTAATGTATCTCACGAATTGCACGCTGTCAGATATTGCTCAAACAGTTAATCGTTTGAGCAGATTTAATAGCAATCCCGGACATGATCACTGGAAGGCTATTGTAAGAGTCCTTAGGTATCTTCGATACACTAAAGACTATGGGTTGCACTATTCCAAGTATCCAGTACTAATAGAAGGTTACAGCGGCGCCAACTGGATATCTGATACTAACAACTCAAAATCCACAAGTGAATTTGTATTTACACTTGAGGGTAGTGCTATCGTATGAAAATCTTCCAAACAGACTTGCATCGCAAGATCTACAATGGAATCAGAATTTATCGCTTTAGATAAAACAGCGGAAGAAGCCGAATGGCTACGAAACTTCCTAGAAAATCTTTCAGCCTGGCCACAACCAGTACTAGTTATATGCATCCATTGCGACAGCCAAGCTGCAATAGGAAGGGCACAAAACAATACGTATAACGGTAAATCACGACACATACTAAGGCGTCACAATACCGTTAGGCAACTTCTCTCAAATAGAGTGATCACCATCGACTATATTCGATCAAAAGACAACCTAGCAGATCCACTAACTAAAGGTCTATCTAGAGAACAAGTATGCAGCTCATCGAAGGGAATGAGCCTTAAGCCTACGAAATAAAGAATAATTTAGCGGCAAACCCCACCTAGCTGATTGGAGATCCCATTGTCTAGGTTCAAAGGGACAATCCAACTAAATTAATCTCAAAAGACAACACTACATGATTTAACTCCTACCCATTCTTATGGTGAAACACACTAGTGTTATCTGCAATGGTAAAGGATAATCTTTGCTTTTAATGGTTCCCATGACTTGACTCGACAAGCAGAGTTCTGACAAAACAACTTCTTATGGGCAATCACCTATGTGAATGTAAGACTTGCCGATCTTATGAGAATTAAGAGGCTGAAATTCTCTAACAAACATTCACGAACCAGGTATCGTTCAGGGCCAAAATGAACACAAACGAAGAATCACACCCTGTTTGAGGTTAGCTGTGTGATTAATATTGTCTTGGTTGACATCAAACACTAATCAGTTCAAGACACTCAAGTCACTAATTAATAAGTCATCCCGATAGTATATCATAAGGAAAGGTTCAAAGCCAAAAGCCACCTATTCCAGTATAGTTACTCTCAGTTGTATCTCTGTAAATATCAATATATCATCAACTTACATGATATCTCATTCAATGTGGGAGATTGTTGGAAACTTATTTCAACTAACTTGAATAAGCTAGTCATGTAATGGAAAGAAGTGAGAATCCCACATTGGGAATAAGATGAAAATAGCTCTACTTTATAAAGTAGAGCATTGTGGCTTTACTTTCGGCCCTTGGACCACTACACTTTTGTGTAGGAGAGAAGACCTAGCTAAGTGTAGGTCCAAACACGCGCGCCGCCGCCCGCCCGACTCAGCTTGGTTGGCTGGTTGGTCAGACACACGTAACCACTACGGTTGTGTCTGTTTCGAACACACGCCAATTGCTCCCAACTGCCAGATATATATTATATACTGCATAAAATCACGTTTTTGACTCAGCTTGGTTGGCTGGTTGGTCAGAGACACGTAACCACTACGATTGTGTCTGTTTCGGACACACGCCAATTGCTCCCAACTGTCAGATATATAGTATATACTGCATAAAATCACATTTTTGAGCACTGAAAAAACTCTGTTTCTACACCAGGCAACACCCGCCCATTCTATATACGCCAATTTTTGTCTTAAGGGCAGAGACTTACTATCTAGAGGATCATTTGTCATTCTGTAAACACACTCTGTAGGAACAGGAACCGGATCAGGCCACTTACTAACAGAAACAAGGAAAATCTACATAATGATTAATGAGGACCCTACTCAAAGCAAACATCACTTGTGATATGTTAGGCAAAAGTTTCATTCTTGCACCAACTCTACAGTAAGAATCAAGTTACCTTCTGATATACCCGGCCCAAGCCGGGTCACGAGCAAGGCACGAGCTAGCATCACGTGCCAATCACGAGCACAATGTATATGGGGCCCACAGCCCAGCGAGCAAAATGGTGGAAGCAGCGAGCACCGAGCAACATAACCTTCATCCAAACCTGGTCGGGCAAAGGCCTTGCCTGTCCGACCAGGGGCCATGCCCGGACAGCATACGTACTTGGCAAAGAAACCCGACTCATTTTGTCCAAACCTGACCGAGCATTGGCCCCGCCTCGCTCGACTGTGGCCCCGTCCGTGACCAACAAAGAAGTTCAAGCAAAGACATATTGTACACTCTGCGAGCCTTGCTCGCCCGGGCATACGTCACACAGGAGGCACCGGAGGCTTGCTCTCCAAGACAAGTCAAAGGTTTCCGTAATTAAGCAGGACACTTGCTTTATCTACTCCTACATCTACGCGGCCAGCTGCCTATCACGCCTAAAATCAAGGGATTCTCTCCTTGATTGATTCGGCAGTTATGGAAACTGAATCCTAGACGGATTCAAACACCACCGAGGCCTATAAATACCTCTCCATAATCATTAACAAGGTACACACACTTTCTTGAGCCTCGATACTCTGTCGAATTGCTTTCAAACTTATACACGAGACTTACTCTCACGCCGGAGAGGTTTCGCGAGGCCCCCGCCTTCCACTTCCACTCGTGTGTTCTTGTGTTCTTAATGTGCTCGTGGAAGACGATCCAAAGCCCGATATCCTACCCAACTCAAGGACGGCCCAAGCCGTGTTTTTGCCACATCGCTTGGTTCGTTGTCGAAACGGTTCCAACACTTCTCTCTAGATTTTTCCGGTAAAAACCCTCATTTTCTCTTTATTTCAATGGTGGAAAGTGGTAGCAAGCACCATGCCACCGTCAAGAATCAACAGATCGGCACCACCAAAGTTGTGAACAACAACCCTCCACCAAAGGCACCGCACGGGGTGCAAACTCGAAATCAAAAAGTGGCTGCTGGACATGCAACACATGGCAATGAGATGCCATATGTGGAGGGGCAAATCTCCCAACATGCTGGCCAAAGCCGCAAGCCAACGCGATGCCAGCCGGGTCATAAATGAGGCATGATGCCTGCTTCAAGATCTCGTGGATGCGTTTTAACCGCCACGGAGAATGCGCGCCACGTGAATTGCCCGACAAAACCCCAACCAAAGAAGTCAGCCGCTTACAAGTTCAGCGGAATACTACAATAAGATGTATGCGCCAACCAAAGAATCGCCGCTGGGCCATGCCCCTGCAAGCCGGGCCAGACATGGTGGTGCCTCGCTCACCGCTCTAAGACCTATCGGGCGATGGCCATGCCTCCCAACAGCTGTTCGATCCAAGCAGACGCATGCCCTTCGTCGTTCACATACCGCCAGAAAGGGTGGAGACAATAAAACGAGCGGATGACCAGGCTGAAAGTAGATACAGCCGTCAAAATCATTCACACAGGCATCATCATCGACAGGAGCACCATGCTCGAGAGGAGAGCCATGGCCGCCGTAGGGCCCATGAGTGCATGAAGGCAGAAGCGCAACGGCCAAAGTACAAAGCCCGCATCACACAAGAGGTCGGATCCTCATGCGAGCCCACCTTCTGCCCGCATGTGCGTGGCGATCATTCAGATCCCGCCCACTCTTCGAGACTAACAATGGACGCGGAGAAACGGCTGTCCGAAAAAATGGAGGCCATAAAAAGGGACATGGCAAAGCAAATGGCTAGTCTAGCCGTGGCCAAGCCCGGCTATGGAGGATCCTGAGGCCAAGCAACCGGTAGAACCCGAGCAAAAACAGTTGCCACAACCCCGACCAGCCTACTGTTGGGATCTTTACGTGGATGGGGCAGCGAGCAAAGTCGGGAGCAGAGCTGGCATCCTTTTCATAGCTCCCGACGAAATCACAGAGTTTGAGCTAGCTCTCCGATTCAAATTTCCTGCCTCCAACAACGTTGCCGAGTATGAAGCGATGATCGCTGGGCTTGAGCTCGCGACGGACATGGGCGTAGAAGCGGTCACAGTGTACTCGGATTCACAACTAGTTGTGAACCAAGTCCAGGGGGAATATATGGTACACCACCCTACCCTAGTTAAGTACTGCGAGCTAGTCAAGGAAATCTTGAAAAATTTCAAGTTTTGGGAAATAATCGTGATTGATCGAAAGCGCACAACATGCGAAAGCGCACTACTTATCCAAGATCGCCGAGGAAAATCCGCATCGCTAAATCCCTCAGTGATGATCGAGCACATGGAAACCCCAGTCGTCGACAGACCGGTCATCATGGACATTGAGCCAGCGGCTAGAAGCTGGATCGATGATTACAAGGACTACATCGAGCAGTGAGTTCTGCCCGCAGACAAGGTCAAAGCCACAACAGTTCGAAGCCAAGCCTGTCGTTACTCGGTAGTTGGTGGAATCTTGTACAAGCGATCTAAGGTCAGACCTATGCTTCGCTGTGTACCCCCAGAGCTAACCGAGGGCGTTCTATATGAGGTACATGAAGGGGAATGTGGCGGCCACCCCGCACAAGAGCTCTTCAGAAAGAAAGGGTCCTGCGAGCAGGATATTACTGGATTACCCTTAGAAGGGATGCAGAAACATATGTTCGCGAATGTGACAAGTGCCAGAGATACACAGACATACCAAGGCTTCCGTCCACAATGCAAACCCCAGTCGTAGCAGCCTGGCCCTTCGACATGTGGGGAATCGATCTGATCGACCCATTTCCCCTGGCTCAAGGCAAGTACAAATACGCAGTAGTCACCATAGACTACTTTATCAAGTGGATTGAAGCGAAGCCCCTGGCCAAGATCTCAGAGGCCAATGTCATTAAGTTTGTTCACGATCAAGTATGGTGCCGATTCGGGCTTCCCCGGGCAATCATCTCCGACCATGGCACCAGTTTTCGGACAAGTTCACCGCAGAATGTGCTCGCTTGGGCGTCAAACATTGGCAGTCGTCTGTAGCTTACCCACAAGGCAACGATCAAGCTGAGGCCAGAAATAAACAAGTAATGCACGCTCTCAAAAGAAACTTGGAGGGACGGGCAGGAAAATGGGCAGAGGAGTTACCATCGGCTTTATGGGCGGTCAGAACTACTGTTCGGGGACCAACCGGGGAGACCCCTTTTGCACTTACATATGGATCTGAAGCCATGATTCTGGTAGAAATGGCCTTGCCTAGCTATCGTGTTTCACATTACAGCGAACAAAATAATCAACTTGCCCGGGCCATAGACCTAGACCTGCTCGAAGAGAGGAGACTGGATGCACGACTCAAGATTGTCAATTACAAACAGAAAGCAAAGGCTCATCATGATAAAAGGGTCCGAGGCAGAGCCTTCTCTATTGGGGATTTGGTACTCAGAAAAATCGAGGTAACAGGTCACCGGGCAGAATGGGGGAAGCTGTCTCCTAATTGGGAAGGTCCTTTCCGAGTTACTGGGATAATAAGAGAGGGCACTTACACACTTCAAACTCCAGAGGGGAAAGACCTGAAGCACCCCTGGCATGCCGACCATCTCAAAAAATACTATCCCTAAGTCAAAGCACAAACGGGCAGGACCTCATTCCTGTTGAGTCACTGATTTTTTATCAATAAGAGGCAAGTTTTTGTCATACCCGTCTACTCAGAATTCTCAAATTGTTCAGTTAATTGTCATCTGCTATTTTTTCGGATTTGTTTGGCAAAATCTGCTTGCCTGTCGAGCAGATAGGGCCATGCCCGGTCAACAATCTTCAAACTCCCTTAGTATCAGTGAACTCATACTCTCTGTGGGTGAGATGCGGCCATGCCCAGGTTCACATACTAAGATGCTCGCCCAGGGCGATAGAGGCCATGCCTACAAGATAACGGCTGATTACCTCGGGTTCCTATAGTGACCGAGCAACACTGTTGACCGTGTATCTCTATACCCGGAGGATATACTAGCAACCGCTTCGAGGTACCCACATCGAACAAGGGCCATGCCCGGTTGTTGGTCGCCATTCAGACCTGGGCCTTGCCCGCTTGGCAATCTTCTGGAAGCTCGCCTAAGACGATAGGGGCCCGGCCCGTTCAAAGCCTTGGTCGGATCCAAGCAATCATACCCGGTGTCTGTTCGGGTAACATCTCTATTTAAATAATAAGTTTGCTTTATAAATCTTGTTATGTTTAAGTAGATAATCGTAAATCCTCGTACTCGGTTAAAGCTATTTTTATATTTATGCTCGACATGTTTTCTGGGGAGCACCAGTACTTGTATTAACATATGACAGGAAAACAGTCATCGAGCAAACAATCAAAAGCAGTTAAAATTGAAGTACAAAAGCTGAGTACGAGAAACAAGAAACGATTTCATTTATAATAGTTTAATGTGGAATTACAAGAGAGAAATCAAAAAATAATGGCGCGCAGGCCAGATGAAATTCTAAGCTTGTTCAGGAGGAGGAGGAGGGGGAAGCTCTTTGGCACCGGCTTGATATTGTAGTTGGTATTGGAGGTTCAGCTCTCTACGAGCAGCTTCATCCTCAGCCGCCTTGGCCTGAGACTCTGCTTCAATTTGCTCGGTCTGTTTCAAAGTTTCGTCCTCAGACTCCAACTCTGCAATCAGCGAGCAGACATTTACTTCGTCCACGGGTGGAGGGACCTGTGGTGGCCGCCCAAAGACGCCCGCGCCTATCAGGCCGTTCATCCTTGGTATAGGGGACCAGCGCATGGAAGGGACGAGCAACTTCAGCGTAGGGGTCAAGCACGGCCCATTCTGCCATTGTTCTCATTCCCACTCCGCCATGGCCGGCGAGCATCCTTAGTATATGATTAGTGTCATGGGTGAAGTAGGGAAGAATGGCCGCGTCCACAGCGTTCTCGAAGTCCTTCGATTTCTTATAGTTTGCCACTGCGGACTCTTCGGCCTTCTTTAGCTTTTCATTCAGCTCCTCGACGAGCTTCCCATCCTTAACGGCCTGCATCCTGAGGGAACTTCTCTCTGCCTGCAAGAGATCCCTCTGCTTAGTGACCGCGGCCAGAGCGGTCTGACTCTTTTCCAGGTCAGCCTGGTTCTACTTCACCTGGCCGACCAACTCTGTTTTTTCGGTGGTTAAAGTACCGTTCTGGGCGACCAGCTGTAAATTGCGAGCTAGCATCTCAGCCTCTTTCTTCTTGGCCGCCTCAGTCTTGGCCTCCAGTTCGTCAGCCAGGCGGGCCACCTGTTCACATTTTTCTTTCACGAGGCTCTCACCAGCCCGGTTATCAGCCTCCGCCTTCTTGCGAGCTTCTTTTTCCTCATTATACCGATCATAAAGATTGGTACAAGTGGAAGCAATCTGCGAACAGAAGTCAAATAGTCAGAACAGGAAACAAAGAAACGAGAGCAAAATAAATCACTAGCAAGTACTTTACCTCGCTCAAGCAGAGCCATACATTTCCGACCAGGACGTGGCCGGCAGTATTTCGATCCAAGGCTAGGCCGTCGTGCATGGCCCTCTCAATCACGCCTTTGCCCACCAAGCCTCCAGGGCTGCCGCGAGCATGCAGATCAATGCCCCCCAGCATGGGAACATCCCCAGATATTTCTTTAACCAACGCCCGGGCAGCGCTGGTAGTAGCGGGCATCACGAAGCCAGGACGCCTCCAAGAAGCTTCCCCGCTCTGGGTAGGGGTGATGGAGACAGGGTCAGGACTTAGGCCCCGGCAACGAACTTCGCGGACTGGAGGAGGGATGAGGCTTTTCTTCCTCTTGCCCTTTGCCTTGGCATCCTTGGTGTCAGGCACCACAGGATGTTGGCGCAGCAGTGCCCCAAGCGCCATCGGGCAATGACCACGGTTTCTTTTGGTCCTTTTTCTGGGTGGCAGCAGCAATCTTAGGCACTGCAACCTTCTTGGCCGGACTTGCGGCCCTGCCCAAGTCCGGGGTTTTCTTGGCTGGTGGGCAAAACGGCACCTTGGGCAATTCAACAGGCTAGTTGTCCTTCAAGTCGGCCGCCCGCTGGTCAGCCTCTCTTTTTCGCTGCCTCAAAACAGCCAAGTTCTTCATTCCTGAGACGAGACAAAACAAAAAGAGATTAGAATGAGCTCGAGAAAGGTATGAGCGAAACAGAAAATATTAAAGACTAGCAGGCAACCGTCATGGTCTTCATAAACTGGACGGCAGTCGGCGCCCGGGCCTAGCCGTTGACACTCAATGCATTCGTGCTTGAACATTCGGCCATGACAGTCATCCCAATAAGGGTGAGGGTTCTCGGGCACGTGGATCAGAAGGGGCTCCACCTCGGGGACCTCTGCTCGCATCACCCCGGCCAAACGCAAGTAACGCGGATTACAGACCAATTCCTTCCAGTCAAGAAGAAATTGCTGGCTGACGCGTTTCTCGTTCTCCTCTATCACGCCTACGGCGGCCTTCAACGCAGCTAATCGGGCAGTCTCTCCCGAGCTGAAGTCTTGTTTGGAGGCCTTGGGGATTTTAATTTCGTTGGTCGCCGTGGGCATGAACGGCCAGCCAACCCGTGATTCAATGAACAGGACCCTCCTGTCCTAAGACTCCACCTTCCCAGGGACCTCGGACAGCAACCTCAAAAAATTGGAGTTCACCTTCACTCCGATCCTCCCTCCCGTGCTCGGGGCAAAGATAAATAACTTCCGGAGCAAATACATGTCCGGCTCAAACCCTAGCAGCCTGCTCGCCACCGTAAAGGCTGTGATAGCATGGACAATATTCAACATCAGATCACAAGGGACGGCCTTGGTCTCGTATAAAAAGTCCACCAAGAAGGGCTCTAGCGGGAGGCGTAGTCCGACACGGAAAAAATCGGCGAAGAATAAGAGCTCATTCCCCTGCTCGCGGGAAAGGTTGATCCGGCAGGCACGTCCATTTTGCTTGCCCGATAATAAGCAGGATCAACACCGAGGGAAGCAAGCCACGCCGTCACCTTGTCTGCCGTGTCTAGAGTGGCCCAATGAGCAGCATAGCGGCTCTCATCTGCATTGACGTACCAATCGGGCTCTTCTTCTTCTTCTTCCTCGACTACTTCGTCGACGGGAACTTCCACCTGAGAGCCGCCTACCATAGCGAAGCAGCGGGCAATTGGAGCATCGTCTTGGCCATCTATTCCCTCCTCAGGGGCCACTTCCACCTGAGCGCGGCCAGTCCTCTTGAAACGCCGGGCAAGCGGCAAGTTATCTGCCTTATCGGCCTCAGAAGCCTCTCCGGCCAAATCTACTTGCTCAATCCTTACTCGCCCGGCCGAATCTCCAACATGGGCTGCTTGTTGCTCGAGGCCTTGCCCGACAGCAAAGCCACCGGTCACACTATCCTCACCGGAGTCTTCCTCGCTGGAGGAATCTGTCAAATCCACAAGGGGAACAATTGCGCGCCTTTGAACCGTAGGCCCGGCCACGGATCTGGCCCCCTCTTCGCACTCGACGCTAATTGAGGGGGACTTCTCGCTGCTTAGCGAGTCATTTTTCCCATCATAGTTGAAAGCCTCGCGGTCATTCTCGGACACGTCAGACATCTACAAAGAGATCGATGAAGATGACTATCAGAATTCTGCCCGAATAACTATCAAAGAAAAAGGAAGAAAATCCTAAGTCTAGGTCAACATAAGGGGTTCTGCCCGCCTAGCGAGCAGGATTATGGGTTCTATTCCTCGATCTCTACCTAAGGACGGTCTTACCCACTTAAACCCTAACAGAGACATAAGGGGAGGAAGAGTGAAAGCAGAAAACCAAGAACATAATGGGCGAAAGAGGGTGAGAAGACTTACTTTCGATTTCTGAATTGGAGCGTCTTCTGTTAACCGTTGAAGGGTGAAATCTTCCTAAAGTTGAGCTAAAGACACCGTAGGAGGATGAACAGCAGGGTTTTGTTGAGCAAAGTCACCGGAATCTGGAACACAAGGAGTCGGCAACGAAGGCTCTCTAGAAAGATCTCTCTTTGAAAGTCTCAGAATTCGTAAAGAGGAGAAAGGGAGAGGGTCTTGCCTTTTATAGGCCGATCTCTGAATTATTTTGGGGGGAAAGCTCGGAGCCCGAAACGTCGCTTGGTGTGGGCGGCCCATCATGATAAGGCATTAAATGCAGCCCTTCGTGCTTCGTGCCCCGTCCAATCGTCTCAACTTCCGACTGCTCACGTGCTTTTTTCGCCCACGCGCCTGTCACGCCCTTGACAAAAAGCTTCTTGCACACGCCTCGAGTCTACCCCGCCGAATTCCTTGTCTTTTCTGAAAATTCGTAAGTGTTGAAGCCCGTACGACTATCAGACTTGAACGCTCCCCGCTCCGAGCATGAATGCCCGCCAGTCAGGGAGCTAGGGGCCACTGATATACCCGGCCCAAGCCGGGTCACGAGCAAGGCACGAGCTAGCATCACGTGCCAATCACGAGCACAATGTATATGGGGCCCACAGCCCAGCGAGCAAAATGGTGGAAGCAGCGAGCACTAAGCAACATAACCTTCATCCAAACCTGGTCGGGCAAAGACCTTTATACAAACGAAGAATCACACCCTCTTTGAGGTTAGCTGTGTGATTAATATTGTCTTGGTTGACATCAAACACTAATCAGTTCAAGACACTCAAGTCACTAATTAATAAGTCATCCCGATAGTATATCATAAGGAAAGGTTCAAAGCCAAAAGCCACCTATTCCAGTATAGTTACTCTCAGTTGTATCTCTGTAAATATCAATAAATCATCAACTTACATGATATCTCATTCAATGTGGGAGATTGTTGGAAACTTATTTCAACTAACTTGAATAAGCTAGTCATGTAATGGAAAGAAGTGGAAATCCCACATTGGGAATAAGATGAAAATAGCTCTACTTTATAAAGTAGAGCATTGAGGCTTTACTTTCGGCCCTTGGACCACTACACTTTTGTGTAGGAGAGAAGACCTAGCTAAGTGTAGGTCCAAACACGCGCGCCGCCGCCCGCCCGACTCAGCTTGGTTGACTGGTTGGTCAGACACACGTAACCACTACGGTTGTGTCTGTTTCGAACACACGCCAATTGCTCTCAACTGCTAGATATATAGTATATACTGCATAAAATCACGTTTTTGACTCAGCTTGGTTGGCTGGTTGGTCAGAGACACGTAACCACTACGGTTGTGTCTGTTTCGGACACACGCCAACTGTCAGATATATAGTATATACTGCATAAAATCACGTTTTTTAGCACTGAAAAAACTCTCTTTCTACACCAGGCAACACCCGTCCATTCTATATACACCAGTTTTTGTCTTAAGGGCAGAGACTTACTATCTAGAGGATCATTTGTCATTCTGTAAACACACTCTGCAGGAACAGGAACCGGATCAGGCCACTTACTAACAGAAACAAGGAAAATCTACATAATGATTAATGGGGACCCTACTCAAAGCAAACATCACTTGTGATATGTTAGGCAAAAGTTTCATTCCTGCACCAACTCTACAGTAAGAATCAAGTTACCTTCTGATATACCCAAGCATAAGGCACGAGCTAGCATCACGTGCCAATCACGAGCACAATGTATATGGGGCCCACAGCCCAGCGAGCAAAATGGTGGAAGCAGCGAGCACCGAGCAACATAACCTTCATCCAAACCTGGTCGGGCAAAAGGCCTTGCCTTTCCGACCAGGGACCATGCTCGGACAGCATACGTACTTGGCAAAGAAACCCGACTCATTTTGTCCAAACCTGACCGAGCATTGGCCCTGCCTGCCGACCGTGGGGCCCCGTGGACCAACAAAGAAGTTCGAAGCAAAGACATATTGTACACTCTGCGAGCCTTGCTCGCCCGGGCATACGTCACACAGGAGGCACCGGAGGCTTGCTCTCCAAGACAAGTCAAAGGTTTCCGTAATTAAGCAGGACACTTGCCTTATCTACTCCTACATCTATGCGGCCAGCCGCTATCACGCCTAAAATCAAGGGATTCTCTCCTTGATTGATTCGGCAGTTATGGAAACTGAATCCTAGACGGATTCAAACACCACCGAGACCTATAAATACCTCTCCATAATCATTAACAAGGTACACACACTTTCTTGAGCCTCGATACTCTGTCGAATTGCTTTCAAACTTATACACGAGACTTACTCTCACGCCGGAGGGGTTTCGCGAGGCCCTGCCTTGCACTTTCACTCGGGTGTTCTTGTGTTCTTAACAGGCTCAGGGAAGACGATCCAAAGCCCAGATATCCTACCCAACTCAAGGACGGCCCAAGATGTGTTTTTGCCACATCACCTTCTTGATCTACCACCCAAATGCCTCCACTGAACGGGGACGTCCCGAAATCATCTAGCTCACCACACCACCCCTGCATACAGTCGCTTAGTAAGCCCGTGATTCTCATATCAGAATGGATCAAACTCTATTCTTGTGCCAAGACCATGCAAAAAACTAAATTAGTATGCATCAGGAAGCAGCAACGTTTCCAAGTTCATATGAAGTCATTGTCTTATGTCATATGTCATATGGTACTACCTCATTTTCTAAACAAAAATCAAACACACTTTATGGAGATGTCAATAATCAACCAGCGCACTGAAGCCCACAAATGATTTTGTGCAATATAAAGTCTAGAAAATTGAGATTTTGTCAATGAAGTATATGGCTGTGGTTGAACTGTCTATTGTAATTACTTTCTTAAATCATTCTGCTTGGAGTTCAGTGGATTTCCGATAATAACCCTCCCTTTTACCAGAAAAATAGAAAATGACTTCTAAATCTCATTCCTTCATCAGACAGGAACCATCAAGAAAGAAAAAAAACTAAGATTATATTCCAAGATTTGCTACAGTTAAAAGTCTTGAAAATGTACTCGATATATCAAATTTGGAACTTCAAACATTGTGAAGTGAAGTCTTTCTGGATAGAAATTCATGCTAAAGATCAACACACTCACGTTCCGAAACGTTGCAACACCCCCATAAGCTAAAAAAGAAAAAGGGAAAAAGAAAGAAAAAAGTTCCTTAAAAATTTAGATATATATGAATCACATCCATACCTGGTCAATGGCAGGCAGTCATTCCCACATGCCCCAGTAACCACATCTTTCCTAGCAGACGCCCGTCAATCTCATATTACCTAATCGAACAGAACAAACACATTACTAACAAACAAGAAATTTGAGAATCCAAAAAAATGGAATGTTCAAAGTTCAATCTGCTACAGTTGCCATTGCAGCTTCCTCAGTCGGTGTTAAGAGCTCCAAATGTAATTCCTAAAACGTTTTACTCAAAAACATCAAGAAGGAACCACAGAAAGCACTTTAAACAAGAAATTTTTTAATGATGTCTAGGGTACAGTTAACCTTTCCATCGCAATTCAGGAAAAATATTTGAAGTATAAGCCCTTATAATATAAATGACTGCTTCAAGCAGTACTTGCAGATATAGTATTTTCAAATAGTACAACATCATCGTTAAACTTTCAGGCTTACGCGTTCAACTGCTACTTTGTTTCATACAAGACAATGAAACAGAGATCCTATGAATCAAGAAATATACTTCATTGTACAACAAGGTGCTCATGTCTTCCCCTATTTCTTGCTGAACAAACTCCTCAACTTTCCTCTCTCCAAACGCTCGAGCAACTTCTTTGCACCGGGAATATCCATCTCAGTAAGCTTCTTGAGATAACCGATCGCTCCATACGATATCATAAGCTTCTTACACTTCTTGCTCGGAGAGAGAAAGCCTAGACAAGAAACCGCATACTTTTTAGCAGTATTTTGAGGGCTTGGGTCTAGCAACTGGACCAAATTTGGCACACTCTTATCATCCCTTTTGACTTCTCGACAATTATGTGAAAGTGTCATCAAACTTGCCATTGCTTGTGCAGCTACCTCTCGAACACCGTTTGCTTTAGCTTCGAGTAACTTGACTAGCAGAGGAATACATCCACTTTCTCCCACCAATTTCTTCATTTCTGTCGAGTTGCAAATTCGACATATTGCTGTCGTGGCAGCTTTTTGTGCACCCAACGATCCAGATTTCAGCACATGAACCAATCTTGGAAGCAGGCCATGTGAGATCAAAGTATCCACGGAGACCGACCCTACCAAGTTCCTTAATGCCCCAACAGCAGATTCTTGAGGCAATGGACCATCGAGATAAGTCAATAAACTTCGAATCCCACCTTCCGAAATAACAGACCGTTTAAGATCATCGTTGCTCGAAGTAAGATTTTGTAAGCATTCAGCTGCGTATTCTTTGGATCCCAATAAAATCCCACAATCGAGAAGATTAATCATAACCTTCACTATCCCTTCTTCAGCAAGAGTTTGACGAACCTCAGGTACAACTGATATATTCTTTAAAGTACATGCAGCCGAAGCTTGAGAAACAGAATCACCCATTCTACAGATTTCAATAAGGGGCTGCACTCCACTATGGCCGACGATCGAACGAGCTATTTCTGCAGACATGGACAATCTTTGGAGCGCGATTGTAGCTTTCTCTCTCCCAACTGCACTACCAGACTCAACTAGCCTTATAAGAGGTGGAAGAACACCTTCCGATACAAGCCAATTTTCACAACTCCCTGATTCCGCAAGTGAGCAAATTAAAGTAACAGTTTTTTCTCTTATTCGAGGAGATGTTGCAGTGAGGAGTTGCACTAAAGCTGCAATATTGCTCCGTCCTAAAACTGACAATACGGTCTTTTCGTCTTCTTTCATCACCTCAACAAGGCTGTCGAGAGCTTTATGCTTATCCTCCAAGTGCCCAATCTGAAGCCTAGCCAGCAATTCACGGATATTGCTATGACTCAAAGCCTCCGGCTCTGACGAGGAACTCGATAACGGCGAGGACAAAGTAACCTCACCAAGAACCCCGGTTTTTATCAAGAGCCCACAATCTCGTAAATTCAAATCCAATTTTCCAGATAAAGCATCGAGATCACTTTGCATCTGAAGTTTGCCCTCATACTTCTCTTTCACACACTTCTCTGTCAACTCAATTGATTCATTCAAACTCTTTGAAACTGCTTGTAATTGCTCTTTGCATAGTGCATTCTTGGAGAAGCACGGGTGACTTGATAAATCGGATAAGCGTGAAGGGATTTGCTCCAATTTTGAAATTATCATCTTCCACCTACCTGGAAATCCTTTAACTTCCCTAGCCTTCTCGAGCGCCACCGGGACAAGATCCTGGGCATGTGATAGCCACTCTTCTGCCGACCGAGTGTCGACTATATTCTCAGTTCTGCCTTCTTCTACCATGATTTTAGTGCAGGAGTAGTTCAAACCAACAATTTCAGCAGGAGAGAACTGAAAATATGAGAATAAATCTTCAGAACAATAACCCAGGCGAGGATAATAGTAAAAGTTGCAAAAATTTTCACAAAAACTAATCAGAACATAAGAAAAATGGAGTTTTCCAAACCTTTACAGGTATAACCCGAGTGGGAAATTAACCCAGGCAACAAAATTGATAAAAGATGATATCCAAGAGAGAATTGACAAAAATTGATAAAAGATAATATCCAAGAGGGAAAATTGATAAAAGTTGTTATTTTGTGTCAAAGATCATAAGGAAGAACTCAAATTAGAGATATTATACAAAAGACTAAATTGGGTGTCATCATATTGATTGTCAACCAAGTCATAGGTACAATTTTGTGTAAACAAAGGTGAACCAGATGAGAAAAAAATAAAAAGAAACCAACTTTAGCATAAAAATTACAAGCTGTGGAGCAGATGAGCAGATGCAATCAACAAACTTTAAATTTTATATTCATTAACAAATAACAACTATAATTAAAAAAGAGGGGCCTAGATCAGGAGCTTCACGAATCTTGTTTGATCACATATAATCCAGTTTACTAAAATTGAAACCCGACAATCAATTACTGCGTACCTAATGAAACCCCACGAGTCGTCTACTAAAAAGGTTTGTCAAGTGATCATTATGTGGACATGTATCATTATATAATACATAAATACATGAAAACTTTTCTTTACAGCTTTACAATTACAGCTGATGGGTTTACACACAACCGTCCAATTAAGGCCGTCGGTACAGTGTCACTTTCTATTACGAAATTGCCCCTTACATGTGAAGTAAGGGTGCTTTTCACAAAATTGATATAGGCCAAACAAAGTGTAATGTAAACATATATACAGAGATGCAAAGGGTAATTTGGTCTAAAAAACGAAATTACAGTAACTTGTACTGGATCTGTATAGCTTATGCAAGTGATTTGAACTGCTTTCGTATTGGCCACATGTTCTAGCAACTGTATTGCCCTTTTCCACCCCAAAGATATAAATGTTGTTGGAAAGTAGTATAGAATATGGAAAGAGAAAGAGACTTTGCTTTGAAGAGAGATAAGAGAGTCTCCATCTGTAGTTGTATATTTATGCTATAGACTTATAGCAGTAGTGTATTTAAATTTTGTAATGGGACCAAACCCAGATGAATTAATTTGTTTTCAAGAAAGAATTTGGAGTTTTGGACCAATCGGAAGGGCGAAAAAGAAATCATATAGTCAATTTGAGTAATTGGGACAAAGGCTGGGCTGGGTTGGGTTGGTTTGAGAAATACAAAATTGATTTATACCTCAGTGACCTTTGGCTATCTTTTCAGTGGCTTGACCTTGAACATCCCTCCAAATATTGCAGTGGTCCAGTGATGATTCTGTAATTAAAACATATGGACAGAACAATTTAATCAATTGCATCACTGACTGGCAAGATAATATGAAGCAAAAGGGAAAATTAGAAAATTAAAAAAACAAAAATAATACTAATAATTGCTTTCATGGGAACAAAAAAAAACTCTCCAAGAACCCACCTTTAATCCTCAAAAAGAAGAAACTTGTCACTTTACTCTACAGCCACCGACTCCCTATAGCTAGCTTGATCTTCAAATCACACACAGACACACACTCTCTTCAAAAAGAAAAATTACGAAGAACCTCTAAGAAGCTGAGTTACCAACAAGACTTGAACTTCAATTTTCTCCATTCCTAATGTATAAACTATAAAGCACACCCCTCAACTCTCTCTCTCCCCTCAAACACACACAATCTAAGAAAGGAAACCCAGAAAAAACCTCTATGAAGCTGAGCTGGTACAACAAGACGTAAATGTGAAAAAGATCTTTTCCCCTAATCTCAAAGCACAACCCAGAATTAGCTTTGAAGATTGAACAATGCCCAGATTTCAGAGACTATATCTCTCTCTTTATAGCTGAGCAACCAACAAGACTTAAACTTAAAAACTTTCTTCCCCTAATCAACAAAACAAAACCCAGAATTTACTTTGTAGATTGAGCAATTCTCAGAACAATCTCTCTCTCACTGACCTACCACCCCCAAGACTTCAACTTTAAACCTTTCTTTCTTTAACCCACAAAGCACAGACACAGAATTAACGAATTCCAAACAGGAATTAAGCGAGAACCCACCAAAAATAAGTTCCCAAAAAACTCAGCTTTCTGCGCAGTCGGTGACTGAGCCACTGCAAACTGTGAAATAGCTACTTCAAATCAATAGGGTGTTGTCCTTTTTCACCCAATGCGAGAAGAAGACATAAAACGGTCGAAAAGATATTAAAATTGGGGAAAATTTTGGAATAAGTTTGAAATTTTTTACCAGACAAACTAATCGAGCTTTAACGGAAGCAGACAGAATTAGGAAGAGAGAGAGAGAGAGCGCAATAAATTGCCCACATTCAAAAATCAAACCTTCTACTTCAGCTGTCACTCCTCTCCTCTCCTCTCCTCTCTCTCTCTCTAGAAGTAAATGTCAGAGCTGTGCTGTTTTATGTCGCCCAGATTCTTTTCTCTTTGAAGTGTAAATTACTAGTCAATTTAGTCCTAATACAGAGATAAAGCTACAGTTACCTCCCCTTATTTTAGCAAAATTGTACATACATCCCATAAAGTTTATCTTATCTCCTCCCCAAATGAATGATTGACTTTTTTTTGGTTGACACTCGACAGTGGGAAGTATTCCTTCCGTTTCGGGTAAATAGTCCACTATTTTATTTTAGATGTTTTACTTAAAGAATCTATTTTTAAAAATTAAAAGCATAAAAGTATCATTTTATTACTAATGAACTACTAAAAGTTTTTTTTAAAAACGTTTGATATTCAAAAAAAGACTCTTTGTCCAAAATGGAAGGAGTAAATGAGATGATCTAATTAGAAGGAATTGCAATTTACATTGATTTCCTATAAAAACATAATAATCACTCAGTTCTACCCAAAATTATTAATTAAAAATATACTAATTATGTTAGAATTAATTACAAATATTCTAAAATAGTGAAAGACAAAATTAAAAGATTATAGAGATCGTAAATAAAATTTTTAAAAACGAATCTTTTAAGTAAAACATTCTAAATTAAAATATTTTTATTGATAGTATGAAAAAGTGGAGGTCCTACCTCATTCCATAACGAGTGTTTCTCTTTCGTTCATAGCCAAGAACAAAGACACAATCCATATCGTCCCAATTGAAGTTTTATTTTTGATATGCCACTTTTATTATAATATTATCCTTAATTTGCTTGCTACATTAATTGTTGGGTCACAATCTTACACGAGTATCATTGAAATATATGCAATATTTTAATTACTATAGTCAATTTATTGACTCAAAACATAATTTTTTAAAGAGCGGATCGAGGGAATAGCAATTAAGATTACAATAAATATATACAAATTCACGTGTCTTATAATTTTTTGAGAAAATTGATAATTATTTTTCATACAAAAACGAGCTAAAATTAACAAAAAAAAAGTTGAAGTGCACTTTAATTAAGACTTGGAGGTACTCATTTTGTGACAGGAAATTGTTTGTAATATTTCTAATCCACACCGGTTAGATGTAGAGTTATAAGTGGATCACACACCATTGCTATCCATGCACTTTTATGTGAGCTTGCGATAAACACAATTGACTCAGATATTTAGTAAACGAGGGCATAAGCCATGCATAGGCACATAGCGAACCGAGATTCGGGCTCGGATGGTTACAAAAATTTAGTTTGCTATCCCTCAACCTTTTAGCAAGCTATGATCAGTAGCCTATCACTCATGTTAAGCATTAAAAGTTTCCGAATGCCTTTCACGAGAAAGAAGTTTAAAGGTAATGCTAGTAACAAGTAATTATTAGTATGAAAATCTTTTTGTTACATGTAAATCATGCTTGCAGAATTGCAGACATTGAGAGTCCTTTTACTTGGCACAATACAACACTTTATTCATAGTTTGCTCATGTGACAACAATTTTACAATATTGAAGTAAAAAAGGGAGTAGCTAACTTAATTTTATCCAATAAACGACTCACAGATGGTCCAAATGTACTTTTGTTCTTTCCCTTTGATTTCTTTATGAAAAAGCAATGCAATATACTCTCTCCGATTTCATGCACAGAGTCACTATTCTATTTTGAAATGTTTCATTTAAAAAGTCTACTTTAAAAATTATGATATAAAAATGTCATTTTATCACTAATGAACTACTAAAATATCATTTTATTAATAAATTTTACTTTCAAACGGGAACTCATTACCCTAAATGAAAGAAAGTATAATGAAATGTGTCCGAGCAAGTGTACAATTAGGACCTCTAACACCCTCTAAGAAAGAAAGGGTGTAACAAGTTGTTATAATGATCATCGAGCTTGACTCGTATAACGGTATAAGCTTATATGTGGCTTGGTCTCGTGAGTATAGATACGGAGCTCAAGTTTGAGTAGGCCAAGCTCGACTTATTAGGCTTAACATGGCTAGTTTTTTTTAATATATAATAAAGATATAGTTAAAATAAAAAGTAATCAGTTTAAAATGAATATTTAGATCTAATCAAGTTTGAGAGCCTATCTCAAACACCTCTGGTATATAAGGCTTGGTTCTAGCTCTAAAAAAAATTAAACAAGTGGAGCTTGAATTAGCTCGAATCAATTACACACCAACTTTGACTTATTGAATTAAAGCTGACAAAATAAAACCTTATATTGTTTACATTAAGGTCCGTTTATTAATACGAGTACGGAAAACACTCGAAAATATCCATTTCAATGGAAAATGACTCGTTTTCCTCCGTGACTTAAGGAATCACCTCCGTAGTCATTTTCCAAGACGCCTGCTCTTAAGCCAAAAAACAATTGCTTTCTTGTTTCTTCAAATTTATATTGGTTTAATTTAGTTTCTTCAAAGCTTCAATTTTTTCTTTCAATGATTTCCAACACATTTTTATAAAGTTTAACAGGAAAATGTTTTAAGGATTTTAAAGCCAAAGAGATGTTCTAAAAAAAGTTTCAAACTCGAAAATTATTTTACGAAAAAAAACACGATATCCATTTGAATAATTGTTAGCTGGATCAAACTTCAGTTCACCTCATATTTTTTTAGTTAGTCAAATCTCAAAATGAGATCTTAACTCTTAAGAGATGTGGAGCAGTTTGACTTGCTTTAGAGCACTAGCCAGAAAGTCTATTTGTATGTTTTAAAGTTGAAGTCAGTTCATGGAATGTTCTCAAAGGTTAGGGGTAGATAGTGTAGTTAATGTGTGTTGACTGTTGAGAGAGAGAGAGAGAGAGTGTTTGGACAAATGTGAGTTCCATGTTCAGACAACAGACCTTAAATATCGAGCAGGATTAGATAATCGGACGGTATGTGATGAGCACTAGCAGTGAATCCGACCGTTGGGACTGGGATCTGTTAAAATTTGAAAGAGGTTTATTTTTTCAAAATTTATTCATGATATCGAGAAGCTTACCTGGCAGATAAAGCCACGTGTGCGATGGGGACCGGGTGGCTGCTTTCTGAAAAAGTTTTTATAATGGAAACGTGTTGAAGAGGGAGCCCGTGTAGCGTCTCGTAAAGGAAGTGACATAAATGCCCTTTAGTTTTTTATTTAAGTAAATTTTCATCAACAACGATGTATATTTTTTATATACAAATGGCTCTTGAATCAGGACATATATCATGACAATTATTGATCTTTTTAGATATTAGTTGGTCATATATCGTCATCTAAATGCCGTTGAAGTGAATGTATTTAATCCGTCTCAAAAGGTATTTTAGTTTCGTTTAGATAAGGGGGCTCTTTACCACACTAATACACTATCTTATACATGACTATTGAACGCTTCGAGTTGGGTCTATGCGTGACAAACCAACACTAACCCTCCAGGTATAAATAAAAGGAAAATTCTAGCTGGTCTCTTTTTTAAAGTTTCTAACCTCAAAAGTCCACCGTTCTTTTTTTCAACCGCAAAAGACCATTTTTTGAAATATTGTTCTAAAAACGTCATCGTCTTCTTCAACAGCTTCGGTAACACACTTTAGATTCGAAAATTACTATTGTACACAATGAAATGGGGATCGACCTATCCGATCAGGTCGAGGGGACATTGCCCCTTCGCATGGGTTCGGGGGCAATGCCCCCGAAAGATAAACGAGTTTTTTTATTCATGAAATACGAAATTATAATAGATCTGTACTGGGTTAAAGGATTTTTCAGTTTAGACAAAGGCGGAGAAAGAAAAAGAAGAAGAAGGCTTACGACAGATGAAATTGAAGAAGAAGATGGATGACATAAACTAGCTCTTTATGTTTTTGTATCGTGATTCAAAAGTTTGATTCATGTAAAATTGGTGCACTGTAATATATTTACATTTTATACTGTAATTTATTGAAAATTAATTACTTTTTTTTTCACTTTAACAACCTTTTCAAACAGCGATTCACAAATTCAAAAGTTAGTATAGTTTTGTACCGTGATTCACAAATTCAGAAAGTTAGCATAATTTTACACCGCGATTCTTTTCTTAAAATTGTTGCACCGCGATATATTTGCATTTTATACTGTAATTTATTGAAAATTAATTAATTTTTTGCACTTTAACAACCTTTTCAAAAGTTGTACAACATTTCAAAAGTTTGATTCATGTAAAATTATTATACCACAATTCATAAAGTTTAATTATTACGTGCATACAATTCATTCAGGGTATCGTAGTTATTTTGTCACAAAAAGTGACTTTTTCCGGTTGTAAATAAAAATGATGTACTGTAGCGATTAAATGCTTTAAAAAAATAGACTAACCCGCAATTTTTCATATAAATAAACACTACTAGCTCATAGTACATGGATCGCTCTCACAGTTTTTCACTCCACATATTTTACTCAGACGACGATTCAACACTGATCCGATTGACGGATGATTCACGAATGACTATGACTTTTGACACCCTCGGTATGATATTTTTGCATCATAGTCGTATATGTAAAAAAAATTATATAACAACTGTAGATGCAAAGTTATCTCTTTTTATTTTTATATAAAATTTTTAATAAATCATTTCTTGATTTATAAGAATTGCTCTTTAAAATTAGACCCAAAAAATACAAAAGAAAAAGAAATAAAGAACTCTTCATGTGAATCTTTTGTATTTTCAAAATAATCAAACTCAAAGTTAAAAAAAAAACAAGTGAAGCTTAATTTTGTGAACAAGAAACGACATAGTCATGGATATGTAGTTGTCCACCTCTTATTAAAAACGTACTCCTTTCGTTCCGGATAAATAGTTCATATTTGAAAGTTAATTTTTTAAAAAAAATTTGGTACTTTTAATAACTTATTAGTAATAAAATGATATTTTTATCCCAGAATTTTTAAAAATACTTTTTAAGTAAAACATTTTAAAATTAAATAGTGAACTATTTTCTCATAATAGATGGACTATTTTTAAAAACTATTATCATTCCTTTTTTTTTTGTCATGTTTTAATTTATTTCAATTAGAACGAGTTTACGTAAAATTAAAATTTGACGTATAATTTTTATTTTTTCGAATCATAAAACACATAATTTGTTTACGAGCAAGGGAGGAATATTTTCCCCCCTATTAAAGACATTAATTCAAAAAGATGCAACCAAGAGAGAAATCACTTTGTAAAACTGGTCAAACTAGACTCGGAGTTTGAATGGTAAAGAAAATGAGCATACGGTATTTGGTCGACTTACCTTAATTTATCTTCTTAAATAAATTGGTAAATGCATGAAAATAATCGTACATCATCAATCATCAAGTGCAGTAATAAAAAGTGATTTGAATTTGAAACTCCAAAAATAAAAACAACGGACAAAAGTAAACAAGTTAACAATTAACAACGGACTGCTTTTATAGTACATTTAGTGCATAATGCCGAAATCATTTGACCAATTTTAACTAGGTATTTGAACCATCTTCATCAACATCATATCCCCTTCTCATTTTCAGAAGTTGATTACTTTTAAAAGGTCAACTTATCCTAATTAACACGTATAAAAATTTAGGTAAGACAATTTTAAAAATATTTTTTATAAAACAAATTCTCTTTATTCGATTCACAAGACCGCCTTATCCAAGTTTTTATCTAATGGTTTTATAGAATAATTTTTATAAAAATAAATAAATCAAGACAAAAACTTAGGTAAGAAGGTCTTATAGTATTTCATGCAAGACGAATTTTTTTAACCCAACCCACCATGTGTTGGTGGTGTGTCGTGAGAGAGGGGCTTTGTTTTACAAATTGAGATCCATAACACGATCTTATAAGAGACCTGTTCAATAATCAATTGTTGAACACTTAAATCACTTAACTAACCAAATATATATACTGCATCTTCCTTGACTAATGGCAGGAGACAAAAGATAGATTCGGGGAAGAGTCATTTTCGTTTGTTGTTTTTGTATTGACATCCTGTCTTTTGTTTTTCTTACTTCAGTTGGATTTGGTCAGTTTGGGGGGTCTCAATCTCAACCTAGGGATAGTGTGTTTATTCCACAGAGAAGGGTGTCTCGATGAGCTGCTATCATGCTAAAGAAAAGAAAAGGCTGCAATTGTGTGTGTGTGTGAGAGAGAGAGAGAGAGAGATCTGAGTGAGTGATCATAATAGAGAAGGAGAAAAGGAGGGGACAAAGCCTAGGTGGTGTGGACCGGGACCAAGACCGAGACCTAAGGCGTGGGGTTTTGGTATTTGAGTTCCGGCCCTCTGACGCTGCCCCCTGCCCTTCTTTTCTCTGTTTCCATTCACTGGTAAACTACAGAAAAGCCACCTGTAGTTTGTACATTCTGCGGATAACTCTCTTTGTAGGATAATACTGTAATATTAGTAAGAGGCACATAACCTTCCTATCGTTGCAAGGGATGCCTGTTAACTGAATAACTGAAATGACCAAGATGCCTTCCCCAGCATCAATCTCAAGTCCTTTCTAGCTCCCAAGCTATGCATCAATTGAACAGTTGATCAAAGGTTAAACTCATCAATTGAAGAGGAAATTAGTCTCAAGGAACTGATTGAACAGTTTAGATCAGATATTAAATAAGTTTTGATACTCAAATCAAAGGTTCAGGGAGCTGGAATCAAACATATTATGTTTAGACGACTCATGGATGTGTGTCACCCTCAGTTAATTTGGACGGAAGTACTAAATGTTGCAAGTTGCAATCCTGTGACAACCATGGGACGTGCTTAATACACAATGCTTGGCAACAGACAAGTGACAAGGGTCAATAAGTTCTTATCCAGTGAAAATCAAGACTCTAGAATCTCAGAACCAAGACATTGAAGGTTGGAGCTTAGACAAAATTCCACCAGTTCTATAGGGGCATACACGGAACCTTGGCTGAATTGTCGAAACTGGATGAACCACACTAGTCCTTGCATTAAGCACACTGAAATCCATACTGACAGTTCTAGTTCATTACATGCCATATTAAGTACATCCGTTCAAAGGGAGCACTACAAAAGCACAGAGTAGCTAAAAGTAAAATACCGAAGAATTGCTCAATTAAGTGTTGCAGCCTATCTTTCTCAAGATCGAGACCTTTCCCGTGTTGGAGGAGACCTTTCCCGTGGTGGAGGAGACCTTTCCCGTAGTGGAGGAGACCTTTCCCGTGGTGGAGGTGAGCGTGAACGACTGTATTGCAAACCAAAAAAACTATTGGCAGCCAGAAATAAAAACTAGGAAAATCTTAGATCACATGCCATTATTGCTCTCATTTTCAAGGAGAAAAAGGCAGAAGTATAACTAATATTAGTACTTCAAAAAATTGATACACACCTTTGGTATCTCTCATTAACTGGGCTTTCTGCTCTGTCATAATCAGGACTCCCCCTTGCCTCAGTTCTGGAATTTGGGTTGGACCCACGGCCATAGTCAGGGCTGCCTCTATCCCTACGATAGGGACTCGGGGAGCGCCCCTGATCGTGATTTCTTCTGCCAGGAGACCTGTCACGACCTCCTCTTCTATCAGGGCTATGCCCATTTCTTTTGTCATCATCATCTCTAGCAGCATATTCAACTGATATTACCCGATCCATAAAGTTGCTGCTTAACAAACTCAACCCAGTCAGAATCACTTTAAATCATGCAAATTATAAACTGAGGTCCATTATCAGATGATTATAATTTAAAACATAAGCCTGATTTCGGAGCAACCAATATATATGTATTAATTTACAACTTCAAATTAACTCAATATCGTACTGGCCACTAAATGGTTTTGTGGCATAAAATGTACTTGGATGTAGATAAAAATTTGTGCCTCAGCCGAACCGAAAAAGGTATTGTGTATGTATAATCCAGCTCCTACTGTGAAGAACAATGAAGTTTCTACAAAATTGTTGAAACAATTATTACACTAGGAAAGAGTAGTCCAAAATGGAACATACTAGAAAACCAACCTCATGTTTGTTGCATCCAGAGCTTTCGTTGCATCTTCCTGCGATTCAAACTGAATGAAGGCAAAATTTCTTCGGATCCTTATGTTTAATATTCTCCCATACGGTTCAAAGTGCTTCTCCAGGTCCCTTGTTCGAGTGTCATTCGGGTCAAAATTTATGACAAACAAGGTTTTAGAGGGTTTTGTATTAGCTGAAGAACCTCTGGAGCCACCAGGCCTTCTAATACCTCGTTCTTGCTGCAATAAAAGAAATTGTGCAATTAACCCTCTATTCCTAAATAATCGTCTTGTTTGACCGGCACAACGTTTAAGAAAAACTAATTGACTATTATAAATAATGGTATAGTTTGCAGTTTACTTTATAGCCCTTGTGTATGTGGCCATGATTAAAGTAAAATGGAAAAGTCAAGATAAAGAGGTAAAAATGTTTTCCTAAAAAAGAAAAGTTTAGAAGCAGATCATTTTTTTCTGGAACGAACAAAAAAGGAAAGCATAAAACTTATTTAGGAACGGAGGAAGTATAAAATTTTAATAAGTCACTTGGTTCACTAGGCATACATGGAACCAAAGCCAAATTTGAAGTAAAATTTCTTAGCTTTCTAGGATAGAAATAATTGATTTTAAAAAATCAGCGTAGATAAATAGCCATAATGATTTTGAATTAAATATTGAAATTGGTTCAGTAACAAAATCCACCCTCAAGGTGTGGGAGAGATGGCAAGGGCACTCGGGCAAAGTGCTTCAGGTCCTTAGTTCCAATCCACATACCAACAAGAGTCATTAAAAAAAAAAATATCCACCCTCAAGTCCCCTAATTAGTACCTTAGTCCACTCAACACGAAGTCGCCGGCCTTTTCTACCAAACTCTGTCCTGTCAAGTCTTTTAATTGCATCCTCAGCATCTCGCTCATCATCCATATAGACAAAGGCAAATCCTGTGAAACCAGAATTATAAGGAAACAAATAACAAATTGCTTCCATTACCATGTTACACATATACAACTTGGGTCAAAAGGCTCAGGGCAGTACTACATTGACTATTGACCAAGTCCAAAACTCCAAATTACCACCTATCCTCAATCACCTTGCCCAAAATTTTGGAAAGCGGAAAAGGAAATTTGTAGAAGTAAATGCCAACACCTGATGATTTCTAAGCCGTAACATGTTGGAATTGAGCAAAAATCGTGATGACTGGGAACCAATGGTTTCTTAGGGAATTATATGATGGTGGTGCCAAGAGAGATCTGAGTGGTTCTTGGAAGATACAAGAATATGAATCATGGTCACAGACCAGAAAGATATGCTAGGATCCATCCATCCAGGAAGCTCATGGGCATTCCAAGTAGTCCTGCGCCAAAAAAACTCGCTGAGTACAAAAAAGACGTGCGCTTTTCTTGTCTAACCAACGTAAAAGACAAGGCACAGGAAGCAGGGCCCGGGCATGAGAGCATCAATCCAGCCATCAACGCTTAGGAACAACTGATGAACTCTAAGGGCTTTAATGTACGATGAGCTTCAGCCAAACAAGATTTACCAGTGTCAACTGTCAACCAAATAAAAAACACTTACCTGATTTCACATCCACCCTCTCAACCTTGCCATATCTTCGAAACAGGCGCTCCAGATCTGATGGCCGTGCATCGAACTCCAGATTGCCACAGAATATAGGCTTCATGTTGCTCAAGCCCTTAACTTGGAATCCGTGTTCACCCTTTATTGTAGTCAGGAGAGAAGAATAAAATTAAGACAAACATAAAAAGGGAGAATTTCCCATAGGACTTGAGGGAGTCAGCAAAAAGTAATGTCTGAGAATGCAAAACGATTGACAAACAAAATCAAGGTAAATGCTATGAATGAATCAAAATAAGCCCATCGTTTGCCAAAGCCTTTTCGTAAAAATACACCTAAAGCATACACAATTGAGTGATTGACATACTACACAACCATTAAGTGATTCATGAACCTGAAAACATTTAGGGAAATATAATTCAGCAATCAAGTGCAGTTCACAGTAGAACATGCATAGTCTACTAGATTCTCTAAGCGAATTGACCATTCAATTCCTACCATGCAAATTAATACTCTGAATATCACAGCATACAGAGTAAAGACCTGCATGAATTGCATTTTGCAAACAAAAAATAAGATATTTTAAACAGAAGCTAATTTAAAAGAGGGTGATACAAAACGTAAAATAGTTAACAATAACATTCACATCACCGAGAGCAATAGACTTAATACTAATACTACTCTTTGATTTCTCACGTAACACATTTTGGATAACAAAACACATGCAAAAAAAAATTAGAATAATAAAACTATAAACTTACAAGAATATTCAATTAATTAATACATAATACATTGAACTTACCTAAATCTCTTAATTTTTTATTTTTTTGATAAGTTTATGGTATTGTTATTCCTAACTTCATTTGCATGTGTTTTGCTAGCTCAAATGTGTTACGAGAGAAATCAAAAAGTGGTATAAGTATTAAGTATATTACTCTCGGTGATGTGAATGTCATGATTACCTATTTTACGTCTTGGAGACACGTTACCCTGAATTTTTGTTGGAAAATATATTAATATGCTTGATTGATGATTCACGACAAGTCCACAATCAAACACATCAGTATCTTTTCTAAAACAAATACGGGGTAAAAAAAACAACTGCTTCCAAGACGTAAAATAGGTATCCATAACATTCACATCACAGAAAGCCATAGACACTACTCTTTGATTTCTCTCATAACACATTAAAGATAAAAAACACATGAAATTAAGATTAATAAAACTATAAACTAACAGGAATATGCAATCAATTAGTGCATAAAGAAATCAGTTTACATTGAACTTAAGTTGATTGATTATTTATTTTATTTATTTTTTTGTATTAATTACTTATATATTCTCATATTTTTATGGTATAGTTTTTTTAATAAGTATTTTTATGATATTGTTATTCTTAATTCTATTTGAAGATGTTTATGAATGTAATAAGCCTAATAGTCCACCAAAAGCTTTCACAGGGAAGCTCTAGAAATAATCAACTTAAACGCTATTTTGAACGTTTAAGTAAATAATTTGGGCTTTTGTATTAGCAAGACCATTAACATGTCCCACTTTAGCAATCTAAAAATATAGATTAAGGATTTCGCAAGTAGAGCACTTGTTAAGTTTTCACAATTAGGAAATTTATTCCATTGAGAACCACTACGAATGGATATCCAATGCACTTATTTTCATTCAAGGACCTTAAAACGCGCCCCTAATGAAAATAGGTGCATCAGAAATCATCCCCAATGCATTGAAAACACTACCCAATGCATTGATAGTTGTTCTCAGAGTAAGTAATTTCCTAATTGAGAAACCTTGACAAGTGCCATAGGAAATTGTTAGCAAGACCCATAGATTAATTTGCAGTGAGTGAGCTTGTTTTTTCTGTGAAAACCAGGTAATGAATTTCTTCGATGCTAATGTTTTCATCAAGGGTTGGCTAACATGAGTTGTAAGGGAACATGTTAAGGTTCATATAATGCTCCAAATAACAAGTCTTACGGGTACATGGACTAATATTTCCCTTTGGGGCACATGTTAGCTTTTTTCTTGCTAACTATATCAGTATGACACTTGTTATGGATCCATGATGAGAAAATTTTTACATTGGGAGCCAAACAATACATCGGGGAATGTTCCAATGCATTGTTAATTATTTTCCAATAAAAACATTTTCATAAATGGAACCATAACAAGTGTTGTAAAACACAAGTTAGCCAAAACCTTGTTCAATAATACTACGTTTTCCTTGAAAATGTAACAAACCTAACATTAAAGGGTACAAAATGGTACTTAACGCTACACATGCAACATTTATTAATCCATTTGGTGCAAGGTTGTTGCGTTCCCAAAGTGAACCAAGTAAATCATAATATGGGAAATGCTAAATAATAATCCCATGGCACTTGCTAAGTGTCTTCATTTAGAAATGTTATGTATTGGAATATCCCCTATACATCGATGAGTGTCTTCCTAATGCCCTTAGAACATTAATCAATTCATTGGTGAGTGTACCCAATGCATAACATTGACAAGGCCATTCACAATCTGGTAAATATACAAAAACGAAAGATAAAAAATATAAGATATAACAACCTAGTTTTTCATTGGATCGACAGGACCCCAAACTCAAAGCAATTAGTCCCCGGTCATTATCAAAACATAAAAATTGTAAAACCAATTGCATCAAATTTGAAAGTTTCCGTAGATAAAGCCCACAAGGAAGCCAAAAAGAACTGCATACCATTCTACTCAATTCAGTCGTTGTTGCAATCACTAGGGTTTGGCTACATGAATCCTCTTCAATCATTTTATTTTGTCCAAAGCAAGGTGATCACGCATACCACAGCCATTCATATCTTTCTTTGTTACGGATGTTCATGTTAGTTTTGGTCTTTCATTTCACCTACTTCTAATTTGGTTGATGTTGATACAATCGCACTTCCTAACGAGTGCACTATGCGGTCTACGTTGTATGTGTCCAAACCATTTTAGGCAATTTCATAACCTAACTTAAGTTTTCTTTAGTACCTGTCTAGATCTACACTTCATAAAAAAAAAATAGATATAAGCATATATTAACAATAATGTATATTTAAATATAAATTTTGATAATCTCAAGGCGCTTCCGCTCTGTATAATTTTCAGCTTTGGCGAACTGGTGCTCTAGCTCTCGCTTCCCCTTCTATACAGGGACCGATAGATCGAAGTAGTTGAATACTGAGTTCCAAGTCTAGATTCAAACCAACCCCTTTCTCTTCCAGTAATGCTTCTTAAATAAATGAAAATATCCTCAAATATTGGTCAATGCTCCCAAAATAAATGCAAATATCCTCAAATATTGGTCATTGCGACGAACAACCAAGTTCTTCATCTTCGAAGAGTAAGACACAGACTTGAGCACTATATCAGCAATGTTCCCCCAAAAGAACCACATTTCACTTTACTTCTTCTAGCTAACCCCAAGAAATGGCAAGTATACATCCATACCATAAAGGTAACTTTCCATCCTATTCATTACAAAAGCATATCAAACTCAAAATTGGAATCACTTTCGATAGATCTTAACCACGTTCAAATATTTGAGGGAACAAACATACCTTAAATTTTGACAATTCACTTGTCACCGACTCAGGCTCAGTAGTTAGTGTTTCAAAATTCTAACTTGGATGCATAAATGAAACTGATAGAATTTTTTTAATACATACTCCCTTCTATTTATCAGCCAATACTTTTGGTTCTTGTTTCAAAATTCAAACTCTCGCACGTAAACAAAACTAATAGAGAGATTCAACACATATGACATACCTACATCACATCTATATAAATGAAACTAAAAGAGAAATTAACACACACCAACTTCCGTTTTCTAGCAAATGATTTCTGGGAAGAGTCTCAAAATTCAAACATCCGAGTATAAACGAAACTAATTAAGAAATTTAAGACACCCACCTCAATTAATCAAAAGATAATTTCTAGGACTCAAGATTATGACTATAATAGGAACAACTATCAAAAGAGAGGAACTAACAGGATCAGATCCAGGTAAAAACTTTGCAATAAAGAGTTGGATCTCGTCGTACCTTTGTGACGGCTGCTTTTTGCCCTTAAACCCTTTGGAGAGAGCTAGCGCAAGTTGAGGAAGGGAAGAGATTTAAAGCTAAAGGAGCAAGAAAATGAAAGCGACTCCGACTCGTATCAATGATACGATAAGCCAGCCTTGGAACGGTGACGTTTCTGTGTTAAACCAAATAATTTGTAGCTTCTTTTGTTTTACGGAAAATGATTTTTGGAAAACGTTTTTCATACTTTTTGGCGTTTGATAACTTTAAGAAAATGTAGTCAATATAAAAGATTTTTCGAATCAACCAAACCTTCTTTTCCGTAAAATGACTTATGGATTTATTTTCTCTAAGTCATTTTTCGAATGTTCGAGTACCTCTCTACACCTTTCCATAATTGCATATACACGCATAATATTTTACTCAACAAATAAATTATTTAGAAATATAATGTTCACATTGTTTATAAATTATAATTAAAAAAAATACTTACTACGTCCTAAAATCAGTGTCCATTTTATTATTTTAGAACATCACAAACATTATCTTTAAAAAAACATTTTTTTCATATCAATTATCAATTTTTTTATTTATATTTGTGAGATTGAAAAATGATAGATATTATTGATTTGACACCATTAATGATAAATTGAGAGTTATTAAAAGAAAATTACTTAAAAGTAAACACTATTTTATAGGACTAATATATAATTTGGTCGTTTATCTTGATTTTTTTGAGTTAAATGGTGACTGGTGTTGAAAATTTCTTATAGTTGTCATTCAACTCAAGTTTTGGCATCATGTAAGTCCCTTATGGTGTTATCTTTGGAAGTTACATTAAATTTTTTGAGAAATAACAATTTTGCCCTTGCTAAATTCTCATACACACATGGTAGTTAATTTGTTGCTAAGATGGAAAATGACATTAAAAAATATAAAAAGAAATCAAAATAATATTTTTTAGGCAAAACACACAACTGGGCCACCCAACTTTGGACCATATTGCAATTCGGCCACCGAAACTTTGGTTCATCTATTTTGGCCACAATACTTTAGTTCTGATGCAAGCCGCCTCATTTTTTGGATGGCCGTTAGATTTCGCCGTTAAATCATGTTAAATGTCTATTTTACCCCTGTAAATATCAATAAAAGAACAATTATATTTAAAAGGGGTGAAAATGTAAATAATATAATTTGTGTGTTTTGGATCTGTTCATCTTCATCTCTTACACACAAACACGATCTGCTTTTGGATCGGCATTAGCGCGCTCACGAGATCTCACACACACACACACGTCTCTCTCAAACAGAGATCTCACAAACACAGATCTCACACACACATCTCTCTCGCACAAACACTGAATTAGCAGTTCATCTTCATCTCTCTGCTCCGCCTCTCTCTCCTCCCTTCCAACAAAACCCTAACCCCCAAATTCCACCACCACACTAATCTCACACCTTCCTTACCTCACCGCCTCCGGCCAACTCTCTCGATCACCAACCTCCGTCGCAGTAGCACCAGTTCCCCCACTCGAACCACCTTCGTCGTCTGTGCTTCACACAACTCAACGCCGGTCCCGAACCGCCTGATCTCCGTCGTCGCCTACTTCTTACCATTCTTCAACGGCCTCCAGTACGGACGATTCCTCTTCGCACAGCACCCGAGGACACTAGGTGTCGTGCTAAATCCAATCCTCCCACTCTCGCCGCTTTGTCGGTTCGTTCGCTATGTCGCCTTCTTGGTCCTCTACGCCGACGTGGTACGGAACAACAATTTTAGCAATTACGTTATGTTTAACTCGATGCAGGCGATGGTTCTGGACGTGTTGATGGCGGTGCCGTTGTTGATACAGCAGATTTTGACGCCGAATCCACGCGGTTTTGGATTGAAAGTTCTGGCGATTAGCCACAGCGCATTGTTCGTAATCATCGTGATGTGTTTTGTTTATGGTTTGGTGTATTCGGTTTTGGGCTGGACTTCTTATTTTACCGTTTGTGGCTAACGCCGCGCGGCCGACAAATGTAAAACATCAAACAAATCGGACGGAAAATCAATCAAATATGGATCGAAATTGATTCCGGAAGAGCAAGGAAAATCCGCCGGCAGCCCAACAACAGCCCCACCATCACCGAGGATTCAACCCAATACCCAATTGGCGGGATCGGCGACGGCGAAGGATCGGAGGTTATGGGTGGGATTTGAGAGAGAGAAAGCGAGAGGGCATAGATGAGAAACAGATCTGTGTTGTGTGAGAGAGAAAGAGAGAGATGAAGATGAACAGATCTTTAACCCCCCAAATTATATTATTTACAGTTTGACCCTGTTTTAAATATAATTGCTTCTTTATTGATATTTACAGGGGTAAAATAGACATTTAACATGATTTAACGGCGAAATCTAACGGCCATCCAAAAAATGGGCTCGTTTGCAACAGAACTAAAGTAGAGTGGCCAAAATAGATGAACCAAAGTTTCGGTGGCCGAATTGCAAGAAGGTCCAAAGTTGGGTGGCTCAGTTGTGTGTTTTGCCTATTTTTTATAGAAAACCTCTCCCTTGCCCTCTTTTTCTCTCTCTAAAACTGTTTTTTTCTCTCGAATCTTCTTTCTCTCTCTAAGACCGTATGTTTCTGTGGTCGAAGGCTTCCATGGTTGAGGCATGAATGAGCAATTTACCACGGGAGCAAGGGTTGACGCCGACGGGAATGTGCAATTGATGATGACAACGGTGTAGATGCGGTCGTAGCCCCAATCTGGAAGGATTTTGTAACCAGCAACGGTGACATTGTTGGTGGTGGCGGTGGAGGTGTTGTTTGTAATGGTAGTAGGTTGAGGGACCCACTCGCAGAGATACGTGGGTTTGTCGAAGACGTGAAGGGGTTTGGAAGCTAGAGCGTAAATATTGGAGGTTAAAAGCTCGCTTAATAATGCCACCCTCCAGCACCTCATCCTTGTGGCTAACCGACGGTGGCAGTAGAGGAAGAAGAGACTATATGTTACGACCCGACCCGAATTCCAACACGGAATCTCGAGGTCGTGCTAATAAACCAACTAAACATCAGACAAACGGCTGCTAAGCATGATGGCACCCATCAAACAACTGAGCAAAACAAGCTCCAAGAAGAAAGTAAAGCCATAACAACGATACGAAACAACAACAACGACAAACTGCGGAAGCGAAATACAAGAAAGAGGGCCCGAGCTATCAAACTCCGAGCTAACACAACCAAGGAGATGGTAAATCTCTCGGCCTAAAAATTTGAACCACGTGGCGCAACATTACACACGCACAACAAACCACCTGCTTAACAAAACTAGAATAATAGAAATCAAGTCTTCGGCGATACTACATGCCGGAACCTAACAATTACAAGCACGAGTCTACTACTCCGGAACATACAACAACATCAACGACCACAACATACCGAATAACCTCAACTAAACACCACGAGTTGAAAAACATGCTTAGGAAAGAAACTAAAATAGACTACTAGCATACCGACCACGACACAACATAACTTGTCGGCTCCAAAATAATACCACTACAAACCCAACATAATTCTACCCAAGGTAAAGCTTATGTTACTTTACATATACAATCGTCCTCACGGCATAATAATAATAATAATAATAATAATAATAATAATAATAATAATAATAATAATAATAATAATAATAATAATAATAATAATAATAATAATAATAATAATAATAATAATAATAATACTCCACGAGCTAAGTCTTGGAAGAAATGTCTGCTACGACAGCGAACAATTCAACCTCAACGCAAGCTAACGATCAACTGCACACTAAAGAAATAAAAGCACCGAGTGAGTCATAATGAACCAGTAAGTTACTACAAATAACAATATAGCATGATATTATGCACATTTACTAAATAATCATGGCATCATGTTGAACAATAACAATCCGTGAACATGTATCATATAATCCTTGATACTTCACAAAATACCATTTTCTTTCCTTTTTCTCAAAACTTTTATGCAACACATTATAATACAAGTAGATGCACAAACCAATAGCATAATCTTTTCTTCCCTTTTTAAAACCATTCATGCAACAATATGATAATCATATAATTGTTTGTAAACCATAATATAAATTAGAGTTTACTTCTCTAATTTTAATAAACTCATTGAATCAAGACATGCTTCCTCGATCCGCTTCTGTCGCGTTGCTCTTGCAAATCACGTACATAATCACGTGTGCTCCCGACACCGGTTCTCTGGTATCATCGACCTTGAGACATCTCTCAAGTACCATAGCTTCCAAGGTCATGCTTTCCTGATATAAACAATGGACAACTACTTCCCCACCGCGGCCGCAGTGGAGGCGTGTGGGACCCTTAGTCTCCGATACGACGACCCACAACAATCACGAGTCCCATAACTCGTGAAGACGATGTGTCATCCCATCATTGACTAACCACCCTACAAACCCGATAAGGCCTTTATATCTGATTACCTTATCAAAACCAAAACTCAATAAGGCTCCGATATCTGATCACCCTGTCCATGCCAGGCAGGTTAGTATTCCTAAAACGATTTACCTTACGCATACAGGAAGGTAATTAATATCACATACATGCATGTATTTTGTAAATATAACACACATAGCAAGACTAGTTATTTAACCTATCAACCATACATATCGAGTTCTTCATTATTCTCAAGTGTAACATCATAAATTTGGATTGAGTTCCCAATCAATCCAAGCAAGTAGATTTCACACTCTACTAATATATAACTATCATGAATATTCATGCCATAAATAAATACTCACATATACCTAGGTGACTAATCAATTCTCACCTCAATCCATAAATTAAGACTAATCATTTAGTCTAAAAACAATCCTTATTCATTTTTTTTATAAGTATGTGGGTCTACAATGATCCCCACTTATAAACACACCAAGGTTGCCCTTATCTAACTTCAAACTACGTACAAAGACTTATATATATTTAGTCCAGAACAATTACTCATCGAAGTCTTCAAAGGTCCTTAATGAAAACTCGTAAAGACTACTAAGCTAGCCCCACAAAAACTTCCAAAACAAGACTATATACCTAGTCTCCCAATTCATTATATGTCGGACTTCTATTAGTCCTGCGCTCATAGTGTATACATCTATATACTCAAACTCACGCTAAAAGCGTGACATGACTATCACTAGTTGTTACTACACTAAATTAAAAATAACCAAGCTCCAAGTATCTCGGTTATACGACTTACTAAGTTAGTTAAGCGACCACCCATCATTCTAGTAATAACCTTTAGGGTTTAAGTGTCATATTGGACTCACAAAGTAATCATTCGAGTCTTCACAAACAAGACCATACGTGTCTCAAACGTCGTAGGATTCCAACACTACTTTATTTAGAGTATTATCGGTCTCCATCCGACTCTGTTGAGTCTTAACTCTATATTTCATCCTTTAGGTCATATAGACACCCCAATTTCGTATCCCTGGTATGTAACATGACATGAAATATTAAGACTTGTTAAAAACTTAACGAATGTCAAGTTACAGGGCTTAAAATGCAAAAGAAAAAGCAGAATGCGTAAACAGTGAAATGCAGGGGGCCAAAGTGTCAAAAAGGACCCCAAAAATGAGCCAGGCGCCACCCACACTCACAGCAGGCACGGCGCCCAGATCCCCCATGGGTGGCGGCGTGGCGCCCAATAGTGCCTTGTGCACTGTAGTTTTTGCCTCCAGTACAATCTCTCAAGTGCGTGGTATAAGCCGATGAAGCACAGAAGAAGAAAACTTAATGACGAAGGAGTCCCTTCTCCAGCCTATAAATAGAGGCATCCGAGTAGTGAGAATTCACTCCGCTCACACCGTGAACTTCACACCCATCGCACACAGTTCACACATCGCTGAAAGTTTACGCAAAGAGTGATCGTCCTGAGAGATATCCCTCCTCTAAGCCTCAAAGCTCTGCCAAATCTTCCCCAAACACAAAACCAGCCGGTCAAAGTAAACCTTAGCCTCCCCGCTAGGATTTCACCTTATTTCACCAGTCCAAAAATCCCCAAAAGAGCAGTTGCTCTGCCCGAATCCAGACGCCAAATTTGCAAGAAGCAAGCAGTTGCTCTGCCCGATTTCCGCCGTCAGCAAACAAACAACAGGAAAAAAACAAGCAGTTGCTCCGCTCGTTTCCCGGTGCCAGAAAGCAACTTTCGGAAGCAGTTACTCTGCTCGAATCTTCGCAACAGCAAACGACTCCCTCTCCCGAAAGGACAGAGCGAGCGCACCTAAAATCTACTAGAAGTTAGTGGTACGAGATAAAAGCCCACACACTTCAAAAGGTAGGTTATTTAAAGTTTTAATATAAAAGTGTTATTTTCGGCTGGTCCAATGTAAAAAATATAAGCAGTTATGCTGACTGGATTTCTATAGAAAATAGTACTAAAAAGAGCCATTATTATGGCCAAATATTTATAAATATATTTGTAATTCTTGGAAGGAGGCTGCTGCAATTTTGCAATAATATATGTATAGATATGTATGTTTAAATGTTTTATTTCATTTGCTAAATAAATATAATAAAAGCATATGTCAGCCAAAAACTATTTTTGAGATCGAAAGGGCGAGTTGGGTGCCTAACACCTTCCCACCTCGTAACTTAGCCTCCGAACCCTTTACAAAATCTTGTTATTTTTAGTTTTTCTTTATTTCTCCTTAAAATAAAGATGACAACTCTGTTACAACATTTTGGATCACAGTGAGGCATGACGTATTCTCACGCGCTCTTTGCAACATCCTTTTTGCACTTTTAATTTCGTTTTCCCCTAAACAAGGGAAGATGGAATGAAAAGGGTGTTGCATTTTCTGAATCTTATTTTCCGCTAAATAAGGGAGGATGAGATACAGAAAAATCCAAAGCACTCATAGTGATCCACAATGAGCTCGAGTTCACAGTGAAGCCGAGCGTATTCTTACACGCTCTTTGCAACGTTTCTTTTCGCACTTTTAATTTCGTTTTCCCCCAAACAAGAGAAGATGAAATGAAACGAGCGTTGCGTTTTCTGAATCTCATTTTCCCCTAAACAAGGGAGGGTGAGATACAGAAAACCCAAGCATTCACAGTAATCCACTACGAGGCTGGGCGTATTCCATGCGCTTTTTACAACACTCTTTTTGCACTTTTAATTTCGTTTTCCCCTAAACAAGGGAAGATGGAATGAAAAGAATGGTGTCTTTTCCGAATCTCGTGTTCCCCTAAACAAGGGAGCGCGGGATCGGGGGAAATCTTCCAGGGCACTCACATTGGCGACTCTGCTGGGGACGTCGTTTTTATTTTAAATAAAAACGGAGGGCGAGACTCATTTTCATAAAAAAGAAAAAACAAGTTTTCTTTAGTTTCTGACTAAAATATGTTTATTATATTTCTTTAAGCATTTTAAATATTGTGTTTTTATATATCTGTATATATATTTGTGCGTCTAACTATTCACTTGCAGCAGTCTCGTTCCGGGTACCGTTACAAATATATCAAAAATAAATAAATAAATAGATTTTCGGGTAATATAACAAAAGGGCAGGGGCTTATTGTTGCTTCATAATTGTTTTATTTTATATCTTGATATTATTCTGCTTTATTTTCATCGTAAAAAAATAAAAAAATATGAAAATATTATTTCATTCTGTCATTTTATTTTGGGGATTAGGACCAATATGTAATTAATAGGAATAGATAGATTCCCCACTTTTCTTTCTATTTCTTGATCTGAATGGATGCTTGCTCACGCTCAAACTAAATAAGTCGAGAAAATCCACAATAAACAGCAAGACATGTCATATCTGTTTTATTTACTGCTTTATATCTGAAAAATAATTTTTTACTGCTTTTTAGATACCGCACGCATGTAGAAATATTCAGAACTGTTACCCTACACCATGGTCAGCCTACCTCTTGCATCAGCCAACGTTAAATTGCATATAAATTCTCAGGACACTTCATGGACCGATCGGTTTTTATATATCGGAATTATTGACCAGTCCTTGTGCAAAAAAAAAAAAGCAAAAAAAAAGCAAAAAAAAAAGAAAAAGAAAAAAAAGAGGTACATGAATAAAAATATGCACAGGGGCTGACCAATAATTTTATGATATTCGACCTAGACCATTTTGAATGGTGGATCCCGGAAAGAGTATATGTCATTCGCCTAAGATCAGTCCGATCTTGGGGAGTCGAAAGGCAGGTGGAATACGAAGTTCCTATACTCTGGAGAAAAAAATTTAGTATTCCAGGAATAGTCCTGAGACTGTCAAAACAAAACGGGTGCTTGTCCGATCAATTGTAGGGAAAATGAATAATAATAATAATAATATTAATAATAAAGGCACACTGTACTCCAGACCCAGAAAGCCTTCAGCCAACCCTTTCTGATACCTTCAAACCATTTTCCTCAGAAACCTGGCTAAAGTTTGGAAAGACAGAGATAGTATTGGTCGGTTGATACGAGATACATGCACAAAGGTCAGATCAGAAAATATCGGGGTCAGATCAGAAAAAGGCAGGATCAGTGCAGAGGGTACAGATTTGAGCAGAATGGTAGCTGAAAATGAGCAGTCCACGGTGGGTAAAGATATAGGGGCTCCAAGGTACGCTTCAACTCCGGTTATGCAACAATGGTTGGACCAAAATTTGGATGCATGGAATGATCGCCTGTTAAACCAGATAGCAAACCCCATGCAAAGTCCAAAACCCAGTGGTGAGGGAACATCTTTCCCTGCAGCCCCTCAAGAAGCATCTACTTCTCATACTCCTTTAAACCCAAACCCTCAGCCAAACACCAACCCACCAAATACCACCAGCACCCCAAACCCAAATTTTCCACCAAACCCCTATTACCCAAATTTTAATCCTTTCTCACCATACCCACCATATCCTCTCCCAAATACCAATATACCTCAGAATCCAAATGACCTCCTTTTTCCCATCACTAATCCACTCCAAAATAGCCCACATATGGATCCCATAAGTTATAACCAACCAGGCCAAATGACGACCTATTTACCCTTCAATGATCTTGGTCGCCAGACAGAAGCCGCAAATAACCCACCTCTCCAAAATCCTTACCAGAACCCTTACCAAATGTCTCCTCAAAATCCTTACCAAATGCCACAGCCAGAAATAAACCCAGCTTTTCCCATTCCTACCAGCATATACCAAAACCCAACTCCCCCTCTTACCAAAATAGAGGTGGACATGGAGAATTTAAAAAATATGATGCTCAAAGTCTTGAACAAGGGAGAATTTTCTACACGGCCATTAACATTGCAACCTTCAGCAATACTACCTTCAAAATTCAAAATGTCCGACATAGAAAAATTCAATGGGACTGGATGCCCTATCTCTCACTTAAAATCATATTCTACCGGCATACAGTCAAGAGGGGCTAGCTTTGAAGCTATGGCCTCCAATTTCCACCTTACCTTGATAGGGGCTGCCAAGCAATGGTTAATGCTAGCAGACAATAGCACGATGGGTACTTGGGACCAAATAGCTGAGGAATTTCTAAAAAGGTACAAAGACAATACTACCTCCGAATGGGATGGAGTGGTTGGGTTTCGTTTGGATGGTATAGTTGGGTTGGTAGGATGTCGAGGGGGTGAAGATGGGGTAGAAGGGTTTGGTGAGTAATTGAAAAGGGAAGGAGGGGCTGGAGAGGGTGATCTGGTAGGCTCCTCTTGAGGGATAGGTTCCTCCGGAGGGGTTGATTCCCTTTGAGTAGATGACTCAGAAGGGTTGGTTTGAGAAGGGGAAGATTGGGTACCAGCAGACTTCCTTCTCTGCCTCAGCGGCTGGATAGGAGATCCAGTAGCTTCATCAGCAGAGATGACAGGGTCTGCTAGTGGCTTGGATGGTAGATTTTTACGTAGCCGTCTACGTTTAGGCTTAGGTGAAGGAGAGGGTTGGTCAGAAGAAAGTTTTCGTTTGGGGGTTTGGGATGGCTAGGGAGTGGAGGTTATTGGTTTAGGGTTAGATGGCTGGGGAGTGGATGTTTGACCAGCAGCGGCAGAGGAGCTGCCAACAGACTTGTCACGTCTACCGGCCTTCAGTTCCTGCCGAATCCATTTAGCTTGAAGCTCATCTATATCCGCTTCCTACCTTGCCTTCTCGGCTTCATCAGCCTTTGTCTTGGCGAATATGTCAGCCAAGACTTCTGTTTCATCTGGCGAGAAACCAGTCGCCTTCTTTGCCTTGGTAACCTTAGCCCGTTTAAGAATGTGTTCTGATTCCTCGGCCAGGTCTTTGGCCTCTTGATAGATATCACGACCAGCGGTAGAGGTCACCTTTTTGAACATGTCTATGGCTGCACGGACAGTAGCACTGGCAAGATCATACGCGTCCATGTCGAACCGCGTCACCATCATTGGAGTGGGCTTGGTTATCTTTGTAGCAGCAATACCTGGAAGCCCTCTTTGCTGCCTTCGTTTGTTTTTCCACTCAATGTATTTGTTGAAGAAGGTGTCCGTTAGCTGTCTGTGTTTGGACACTTTGGTCAGCTCTCTTTTGTGAACGGCAGACTTGATCTTTGGTGTGTCCTTAGCAGGGTGTTGATTAGCCTGACAAAGGGCCTTTTGTTGGTAGGGATGTCCTTCACATAAGATATGTATTTGCAAAGCTCGTTGAAGATGATGGCTCCATAGTTGAGACGAGACTTCTGGTGAGTGGCGCTTGAGAGGTTGAGCTGTTGGGAGGTGAACATATCATGGGCCCCGTTCTTGAACAGCAGACATTTGTCTAGCAGATGGCTAGAACAATAAACGTCCAGGGAAAGACGTTCCTCAGCATTTTGCCTTGAGGTTCCCTTGGAGTGTTGGTTCCCCTCATTGCTTCTCAGGCTTGGTCTGCCTCAGCAATGAAAAGTTCCATGTCACTGCCATAATGAACGCCCATGACCTTGGATATCACCTTGGCAGACAGAGAGAAGGGAAAACCATGAATCTTTCCACGGATGACTGATGGAGTTTTCGGGTTAATTTCCATTCGCTGGTAGAACTCTTCAGTGAGAAGGATGTTGTAGTCTTCATCGTGGAGACAGAAGAGGGGGAGAATCCCAGACTCGTTCATGTCATCACACATCTTGGCTCCGGCAGCAAATGTGTGAAACGTCTGTAGGTCAATGCACATGCCGAGCAGATACATCTTGGGTTCCAAAGGCTGAATGATATCGTGAGCAGCAGGATACAGAGGAAACCCAGGGACGTTGACGGAGGGGCTAGGGTGAATGACGCTTTCTGGGTCAAGCACCTTCGTCTTGTCGGTTTTAGATTTTGCAGATGATTTCACCTACAAAAGATATTTTTTAAGAATTAGGGCTTTTCTCAAGACAGAACAAACAATCAAAGATTTCATTTTTAGGAAATACATTTTTAGACAGAAAAATTTGAAACCCTTGAATGTTTGGAGAGTTAAAGACAGAGAAACATTAACAGAAGATTTCTCAGAAAAATGAGTATCCAAAGTATAGAGAAAACTGTTAGTTTCAAGGTTTTGAAATGAACAACAATGGCGGGAACTGTCAAGATACGCAAAGCGTCTTTTTAAATTCCTTAACAATATAACTCAAAAGAAGAAATTTTAAGCGTAAATTAAAGAAGAGTTTCCTAATGAGTGTCGAAAATCTTACCATTGCTGCTTGAACGGAAGAAGAAACAAAGAATAATCGGTGAAGAGAGGGAGCAGTTGCAGAGAGGAGAGGAGGGTTTGAGTAGAGCGAGAAATATTAGAGAGAGGGTTTGTAAAAGTTTTGAAAGAGGCGGTTCAAAGTCTATTTAAAGAACGAGAAAAGTCATTTTAGCGAAAAAATGCTTTAGATAATTGACAGATGTCTATCAAAAGGCTTTTAACTTAAGATATTTTCAAAGCAATTAACAAAAAATGACTTTTAACCCATTTGCCTTTTAGAAAACCTTTTACCCTCTAAAAGACTTAAGCAGTTTGAAGTACTAACCTGGATTTAGAGTGATTGAACTATATCAAGAGCAAGGTTAGTAATAATTAAGTCTACCGGTATGAAAGAAAACTTAAAAACTTAAAAACAAATTTAAGCAGTAGGATCAATCATACCAAGATTTCTCCTTAAATAAACAAACCTGGTAGCATCCAGTGGCTTGGTGAGAATATCAGCCAATTGATGTTCAGTTGGAACGTATTTCAGACTGATGTTACCTTTTTTCACATGATCTTTGAGGAAATGATAACGGATATCAATGTGCTTTGTCTTTGAGTGCATCACTGAATTCTTTGAAACTGAAATTGCACTAGTGTTGTCACACATAATGGGGCAATTTGTAGTCTTTATGTTGTAGTCCACGAGTTGCTGCTTCATCCATAGTAGTTGAGAGCAACAACTGCTGGCAGCAATGTATTCTACCTCAGTGGTAGAGTTTGCAACTGATCCTTGCTTCTTGCATGACCATGAGACAAGTCTATTTCCAAGAAATTGATAAGTCCTACTGGTGTTTCTTCTGCTAACTTTGCAAGCTGCATAGTCTGCATCTGAGTATCCAACTAGACCAAAGTTGTTCCGTTTTGAATACCAGCTACCTAGATTTGTAGTGGTTGAAACATATCTGATGATACGTTTAGCAGCAAGCAAATGTGATTCCTTTGGATCTGCCTGAAATCTAGCACAAACACAAACAACAAACATTATATCAGGTCTATTGGCGGTAAGGTAAAGAAGTAAACCTATGATTCCTCGATACTTGGTCACGTTCTCTTACTTTCCCTTCTCATCTTTGTCAAGATAGCAGTCGGTAGACATTGGAGTCTCGAATCCTTTAGCTGAATCAAGACCAAATTTCTTGATGAGTTCCTTTGCATATTTGGTTTGGCTGATGAAGATTCCGTCTGATGTCTGTTGAATCTGAAGTCCTAGAAAGTAGGTGAGCTCTCCCATCATGCTCATCTCGAACTTGCTTTGCATCAGCTTCTTGAATCTTTTGCACAAGCTTTGATTTGTTGATCCAAATATGATGTCGTCCACATAGATTTGTACCAGAAGCGAATGACCTTTGTGCTTGAGGATGAACAGAGTTGTGTCTATTCTTCCTCTCACAAATCCTTGTTCAATTAAGAACTTGGATAGAGTTTCATACCAAGCTCTGGGAGCTTCTTTAAGGCCATATAGTGCTTTCTTGAGTCTGTATACATGATCCTGCTTGTCTTGGATGACAAAAACTGGAGGTTGTTCAACGTAAACCGTTTCTTGAAGATCACCATTGAGAAAGACAGTCTTTACATCCATCTGATATACTTTGAAGTCCATGAACGAAGCATAGGCTAGAAAGAGTCTGATTGCCTCCAATCTAGCAACAGAAGCAAATGTTTCATCAAAGTTAATTCTTTCTTCCTGTCGGTAGTCTTGAGCAACCAGTCTAGCTTTGTTTCTGGTGATGTTTCCATCTTCATCTCTCTTGTTCCTGAATACCCACTGGGTGCCTATTACTGGATGGCCAGTAGGTCTTTGAACTAAGCTCCACACTTTGCATCTTTCAAACTGGTTTAGCTCTTCTTGCATAGCTTCAATCCAGTAATGATCTTCGATGGCTTCATCAATCTTCTTTGGCTCAATTTCAGACACAAATGCGAATGCAAACATAGTCTCATTTCGAACTATATTTCTTGTATGAACTCCTGAGTTGAGATCACCAATGATTTGAGAGATGGGGTGATCTGTAGTTTAAATAACAGCTGGAGGAAGATCACTTCTGGTGAGTTTTTCCCTTAAAGATTCTAGAGTGGGTAGAGAAGGAGATTCACCAAAATCAGGTTCTGAAGAGATAATATCTTCAAGACCTTCATTTTCTAGTGAACAAAAAAGGTGAGTGATCTGCAAAGATGTTTGGGGTAGAACAGAAGAGATGGGATCAAGATCAACAGAAAGGTTGAAAGAGGTACCAACAGAGTTGAAGTTTGCTGGTACTGGATATGCAGAACTAGAAGAGTCTGCAGTTGGAGGATTCTGAGGTGAAGAAGAAGTAGTATCTTTATTTGTACATGTCTCAACATCATCAGAATCATTAGCAACATTTGGAGCCACTCGTGGCTCTAATAAATCATATTCATCAAAAGTAACATGCACATTCTAAGATTTTTAAAGAAGTTTTGTTAAATATGCGAAATGCTTTTAAATGTTTGGAATAGCCCAGAAAAATTCATTCGTTTGATTTTGAATCAAATTTGTCTCTATATTCTTTTCCATTATATAGAATAAAACATTTACAGCCGAAGATTTTGAGAAATCCTATGTTTGGGGCTCTTCCTCTCCATATTTCATATGGAGTTTTATTATGAAATTTATTTACCAGGGATCGATTATGGGTAAAACATGCAGAGTTTACAGCTTCTGCCCAGAGGTATTTCAGAAGTTTAGCTTCTGCCAACATAGTTCTTGCTGCTTCAATGAGTGTTCTGTTCTGTTCAGCTACACCGTTTTGTTGAGGAGATCCAGCAGCAGAGAAGTTGTGGTCGATCCCGTGGTCATCATAATACCTTTCGACACCGTTGTTTTTGAATTCGATGCCGTTGTCTGATCTGATGTCACTAATGTCTTCAAGCTTTTGAGTTTGAAGTCTTCTGAAAAGAGCGGTGACTAGATCATATGTCTCATCCTTTGAGGTCATTGTTTCGATCCAGGTGAATCTAGAGTAGTCATCAACTACTACAAGTGTATACTTGTCTCCAGAGATACTGACTGTAGTGATTGGTCCAAAGAGATCCATGTGCAGAAGTTGAAGAGGTTTGGAAGTTGACATGACTGACTTGCTTTTGAAGGAAGACTTGGAGAGTTTTCCTAGTTGGCAAGCTTTGCAACTTCTGTCATGGTAGGCAGACACCGTAGGTAGACTTTTGACAAGTCCATTTTTGGAGAGCTTGGAGAGGTGCTTGAAGTTGAGGTGACTGAGACGTTTGTGCCAAAGCTAACTGTTGTCGCAAATGTTGTTAGCAACTAGGCAAAGGCTGGAGGATCTCCCTAGAAGGTTTAAGTCCACGACATAGACGTTTCCTTGTCTATTGCCGGTCAGTAATGTTGAGCTGGATTCACAATCTTTGATGAGACGACATTGGTTGGAGGAGAATTGGCAGATGAGTCCTTTGTCGCAGAATTGGGATATGCTCAGTAGATTATGCTTTAAGCCATTCACTAGAGAAACTTTGTTGATGGAGAGACTTCCTCTAGTGATTGAGCCATACCCAATTGTTTTCCCTCTTGCATTATCGCCGAAAATCACCACAGGACCTTTAGCTTCAGCTATATCTGAGAGTAGGCTTCTGTTCCCTGTCATGTGCCTTGAACAGCCACTATCGAGGTACCAGATGTCCTTATCATCTGAATCTATAGCCATGAAGTAGACCTGAAAAATTCAAAAGAAACAAGGTCCCCTTTATTTTCTTTTGGGTCCTGAGGATTAGCAACCTTTTGGGACCCATACCTGCCTAACCTTGAGAGAACTAGGCCTCTCAGATTTTGGTGTGAACCTGAGCAGACATTCTGGGGCCAGATGGCCTAAGCAATTGCAAGAATGACAAAGATAGAAGTTCCATGGAGGACAGTGATTAGCTTTGGCTGTAGAGTGCTTGTGACTTTCCTTATTCCCAACAGTAGTCTTGGGTTCAGCCAGCTTTTTGACAGTAGACTTAATTGGTTTCTGTTGAACCTTCCTTTTGTTACCCGCAGACTTAGCCTTGGCTGGTCTGTTGTTAACTGTTTTAGGAGGATTAGGCAGAATTCCTTTAATTTTATTGTCAACTAACTTGGGAGCCTTAGCCATTTCATGGGCAAACTTGATAGGTACCAACAAAAATTTCGTAGGTCTACCGCCAGCAGACTTTGCTTTAGCAGAGTTGTTATCGATAGACTTTGACTCTACTGTACCTTTCTCAAGCTTCTCATTAGAAGCAGTTTCTTTGGCCTTCCCTTTCTGAGCCTTGGGGTAAACATATGGTACACTTGAGTAGCCAAGTCCATTTTTACCCTTGTTGCCGAAGGTCTGTTTGGAAAAGGAGAAATCATAAACAGTCTCAGAGGTTTCACCTTTCTCCATGATAGAAGAGTATGCCGAACTGGGCTCATCATTATAGCCTAAGCCAGATTTATCTCCAATAGGCTTTTGGCTTGAAAGGATTCCTTCAAAGGTTTCCTTAGAGATGTTCCAGGAGTCAATTGTCTTTTGCAAGGCAATCTTCTCCAGGTCTAGCCCTTTGATGTGCTCAGTAAGGCAGTCAACTTTGTCACAAAGGAATTTGTTTTCTCCTTTTAACTTGATACTCTCCTGTTGACAGCTATTGAGAGTTTGAATCTCAGCTGCCAGCAGAGATTTCTTAGCAGTAAGCTTTTCACAGTTCTTTGCGAGTTTCACATAGGCTACTCTGAAGGAATTGAACTTTTCAAGCATTTCTTGATTATCCTTGAGCAGTTCTTCCTTACTGAAGTTTTCACAGTTGATCTCACCTTTAACGAAGGGACTTGGTGATATTTCGACTTCATGTTCAGAGTCATAGGTAGGACCTGAATCATGAGCTATTAAGCATATGTTAGCTTGCTCACAATCGTCCTCTTCCTCTTCTGAATCAGTCTCAAACCATGTAGCAACCTATTTTTCTTCAATATCTTCAGCCATCATACCTTTATGTTTTTGAAATTTCTTATACGGAGGCTTTCGATATGCTGCGAATTTTGGCTTTGGACATTTAGAGGTGAAGTGACCAGGTTTTCTACAGTTATAACACACAAGCTCTTCGTTAGATGAGCTTTCAGCAGCTTTTTCTAAAGGGTTGCTGGTGTGTGTCCTTCCTTCCATATTTTGCAAATTTTTTGAAACATTTTACAAACATAGCAAATTGTTCATCTGAAAGAAAATCGTTTTCATTAGAGGAAGTAGAAGGTTTGTTTTCAACTGGGGTTTCTTCTTGAACCATGGCTGGCAAGGACAAGGTTTTGAATTGCTTGTCCTGCTCAAGAGCTTGACTAACTTCGAGCTCATAAACCTTTAAACTTGCGTAAAGACTACGAAGAGTCATTTCGTTTAAGTACTTAGATTCTTTCATGGTGGTAGTCTTAACATGCCACAAACTACCTAGAAAGCCTAGAAATCTCATGGTCATTTCCTTTTTGTCATAAGTTTTACCAAGAGAAAAGCAACTATTTATTACCTCACTGAAGCGATCGTATGCTTGTCTCAAGGTCTCATTGGGATCCTTCTTGAAAGAATCGAATTGTTGGATGAAGGTGTATTTTCTGTTGTCTCTTGTGTCTTGGTCTCCTTCCAAGTAATTGGCAAGAGCTTCCCACATCTCTTTTGCAGAAGTACACCGGATCACTTATTGGTAAGTGCTAGTGTCTAGTGAGCTAGTTATGATGTTGATAGCTTTACTATCTAGATCTACTAGCTTTCTATCGTCCTCAGTCCATTCTGATTCTTCTTTTGGTACTTCAGCAGGATTTCCTGTGATGGATGCCAGAAGATTGGCCTTCATTGGTACATGACGTCCTGCTAGTACCCATTTCCATAACCTGTTGTCAATAAAATTCATAAAACGCATTACCTTATCCTTCCATACATCGAAAAGACCTTCGTCCAATATTGGGACGTGGTTCGCATTTGACGTAGGTAGCATGTAGTGTGTTTGTGCCATTGGATCTCATCTCTCAATAGATTAATCTTGGAAAAACTAGTTTTCGAAGAGTAAAGCTCTAATACCAATTGTTAGTCCCAAAAGGCACAATAATAAGCTAGAAGGGGGGGGGGGTTGAATAGCTTATTTAACACTTAAAACTTTTCGTATAAATTCCTAAAACAAGCACTTGCAATCTATTGAAAAGATTGAAGTAGCGAAAGTCTTGTAAGGAAGACAGTTCAAGTCTGACAGTGAAGCACTACCGGTAGTCTTTGCTGAATACTCAAGTTTGCAGCTGAAGCGATAAGTAAAGAGATATGAAACAGTATAAGGCAGTAAGCAACGGTAAGAAAACAACAAAAGTATTTTGAGATGGTTCGCACTATAAAGAGTGCTACGTCCACCACCAGGTAGTCAACCTTGGATTTAAATATGCACTATGTTTTCCACTAGTTCTATTACAAAGAAGTCTAATGGATCGTGTACAAAATATTTGACTTGTGTTTGGGGGTTGGGAATTGAATATCTGGACAAAGCAGAATATTCAATGTGCAGAAAAATAGTAGAAGAAACAACAATAAGAAGCAAAAAAATAAATGTCGATGCAGATGTTCTTGTTGTTGTTGAGGATTTCGTTGATCAGTTTATGATCTCTTGAATGCACTGAATGTATAAAGTTTGATGTTGTTGAGAAGATTCAGAGCAGTGTTTTCTTCATACTATAATGGCAGTATTTATAGCTGGGCATTCTTGAGATCGTTGGAGAAGACTATAATTATAGCCACTAAGCATAGAACCTTATGTAATGTATGAACAAATGCAAATAAAGATACAAATATGCAAAAACAACAGGGAATTGGTGCTTACCAATGTCCTTCATGTTCCAGATATTAGGAAAAACCTAATTTCTGGTTCTCTTTTAATAAAGCATGGATTTAAGTTCTTTGAGTCCGACGAGTTTGTACTTAGTAAGAGTGAGGTTTTTATGGGCAATGGTTATCGCACTAAGGGCTTGTTCAAGTGCGATGTAATGGTGGTAACCCCACCTAACAATAATATTATTAATACAATGACTGCATCTTCTTCTTACTTGCTTGAGCATTCTAGTATTTGACATCTTAAATTAGGTCATGTTAACCTTGATTCTATACGAAAACTAATGCAAATGGAATTAATTCCTAAAATACGCATAAATACCAAGGAAAAATGCCAAATATGCGTTCAGGCCAAAGAAACAAGAATCTCATTTCAAATGGAGCAACGTGACACTAGACCGTTGGATCTAATTCATAGTGACCTATGTGATTTTAAATCCATAGAGTCATATGGCGGGAAAAAAAAATACTTCGTTGCCTATATTGATGATAGTACACGTTGTTGTCATCTTTACTTGTTAAATGGGAAAGATGAAGCATTCGAGACATTTAAAATGTACAAGAACAAAGTCGAGAATTAACTTGAGAAGAAGATAAAAATTCTCGAATCTGATCAAGGAGGTGAATATGTACATCCTTTTAAGGATTGTTGTGAAGCGCATGGAATAATTCATCAAGTTACTTCTTCTTATACTCCACAATCCAATGAGATTGCTCAAAGGAAAAATCGTATACTTAAAGAAATGATGAATTCTTTATTAATTCAATCTGGTCTACCTGACGAAATGTGGGAGGTGGCGGTGCTCACAGCAAATAACTTGCTAAATAAACTACCACACAAAAAATTGGAGCAAACTCGTTATGAATTATGGAATGGTCAAAAACCTTCCTACAAATTCATCAAAGTGTGGGGGTGCTTAGCAAAAATAGCAGTACCATTACCTAAAAAGGTAAAAATCGGTCCAAAAACCGTGGATTATATCTTCATAGGATATGTAGCTCGTAGTAGTGCCTATAGGTTCTTAGTGCACAAGTCTGAAAATACAGATATTGAGGTAAATACAATATTGAAATTAAGAAATGTCACATTTTTCGAAACATTTTTCCATTAAAGATTAATGCTAATGAAAAGTGCTCATTTCCTTGGAATACAAGTGAAGTTGAGAACGAGGTCCCTATGGGCATCATCCAAAAGAATCATCAAAATGAACAAAATGATGAACCTAGAAGGAGCAAACAGACCAAAATAACTACTCCCTCCGTCCCTAATTAATCGTCTGGGTTGACCCGGCGCACAGTTTAAGAAAAAGTAATTGACTTGATTATTTATATTGGTTTAATGTGTAGTTTCCTTTAATGTCCATGTATATGTGACCCATAATTAAAGTAGAGTGAAAAAGTAAGGGTAAAGTGGTAAAAGTGATGTTCTAAAAAGGTAAGTTTCAAAGTGGACAATTATTTTGGGACGGACGAAAAAGGAAAGGAGGACGATAATTTAGGGACGGAGGGAGTAAAACTTTTGGACCTGACTTTGTGACCACGTTTATAGTGGATAATGAACTATGAACGTTCAAGGAAACAATGTCTACTCCAGAAGCTCCTCAATAGAAAGAAGCCATTAATGGTGAAATCTCTTCCATTATGCAAAACCACATTTGAGAATTAGTTGACCTTCCCAAGGGGTGCAATCCATTGGGCTGTAAATAGATTTTCAAACAAAAATTAAAACTCGATGGTTCCGTTGATGAGTATAAAGCATGGCTAGTCGCAAAGGGGCTCAATAAAAAAGAAAGTGTTGATTATTTTGACACTTATGCCCCGATGACTCGAATTATGTTGATTCAATTCGACTAATAATTGCGTTTGCAGCTTTGCATGGTCATGAAATACATCAAATGGAAATTAAGACCGCATTCCTAAATGGGAAACTCGAAGACGAAATTTATATGAATCAACCTGAAGGGTTCATAGCTCCAGGTAACGAAAAGAAAGTATGTCTATTGGTCAAATCGTTGTATGGTATAAAACAAGCACCAAAATAATGACATAAACACTTTGATGATATGGCACTTGCAAATGGGTTCAAGATCAACGAATGCAACAAATATGTGTATGCTAAAAATACACAACATGGTTACGATATTATCTGCCTCTACGTGGATGATATGCTCATCTTTGGCAGTAATAACAACATGATCAAGGACACCAAGAAAATGTTGGCCAATAGGTTTGACATAAAAGATCTTGGGGTAGCTGATGTCATCCTAGGTATTAAAATATCTAGAACATCCGAAGAGATCATACTATCACAATCTCATTACAATGAGAAATTACTGGAGAAATTCAACAATGGTGATGATAGTATTGCAGAAATTACTGGAGAAATTCAACAATGGTGATGATAGTATTGCAAAAACTCCAATAGACCCAAACTTTTATCTCAAAATGAACCTACATGAAGGTGTATCTTAGATTGAATACTCTTGTGTCATTGGAAGTCTTATGCATCTTACGAATTGTACGTGACCAGATATTGCATAAACAGCCAATCGACATGAGCAGATTTACTAGTAATCTAGGGCATGATCACTGAAAGGCTATTGTAAGAGTTCTTAGATATCTACGATATACTAAGGACTATGGGTTGTACTATTCAAGGTATCTAGCGGTAATTGAAGGGTACAATGACGACAACTGGATATCCGATACTAACGACTCAAAATCCACATGTGGATTTGTATTTATACTTGGTTGTGGTGCTATCACATGGAAATCCTCTAAACAGACTTGTATTGTAAGGTCTACAATGGAATCATAATTTATCGCTCTAGATAAAACAACGGAGGAAACCGAATGGTTGCGAAACTTCCTAGAAAATATTACAGCTTGGTCACAACCAATACCAGCTATATGCATCCATTGTGACAGTCAAGCCGCAATTGGAAGGACACAAAACATGTATGTATAACGGTAAATCATGACACATACGAAGGCGTCACAATACCATTCGACAACTTCTCTCAAATGGAGTGATCACCATCGATGATATTCGATCCAAAGACAACCTAATAGATCCATTAACTAAAGGTTTGTCGAGAGAGCATGTATGCAGTTCATCGAAGGGAATGGGCCTCAAGCCTATGAAGTAGCGGAAAACACCACCTAGCTGATTGGAGATCTCATGGTCTAGGTTAAAAGGAACAACCCAACTAAATTAATCTCGATGTTAACACTAAAGGATTTAACTCCTACCCATTCCTATGGTGAAACACACTAGTGTTATCTGTCTTGGTATAGGGTAAGCTTTGCTTTTAATAATTCCTATGACTTGATTTATCAAGCTCAGTACTGACATAATACTCTTTATAGGAAGTCACCTATGTGAATGTAAAACTGGCCGATTTTCATGAGAATTTAGAGGCTGAAATTCTCTAATGCATTCGCAGAACCAGGTATAGTTTAGGGCCAAAATGAACACAACCGAAGAATCAAACCCTGTTTGGGGGTAGCTGTGTGATTACTATTGTATTGGATGACATCAAACGCCAATCAGTTCAAGACGCTCAAGTCACTAATTAATAAGTCATTTCGATCGTATATCATAAGGAAAGGTTCAAAGCCAAAAGCTAGTCACCTATTCCAGTGCAGTTATTCTCAGTTGTATCTTTGTATCATCTTCATGTCATCAACTTACAAGATATCTCATTCAATGTGGGGGATTGTTGAAAACCTGTTTCTAATAAGACTTGAATAAGGAAGTTATGTAGGTAGTTAGTGGGGAATCTCACATTGGGAAAATAAGGGAGTGAGCTCTACCTTATATAGAAGAGAGTTTAAGATGCATGATGGTTGGCTCTTAGGGCCACTACACTTTTGTGTAGGAGGGAAAACCTAGTCAAGTGCATGTTCAAACACATGCGCGCGCCGCCGCCGCCCATCCGGCCCGGCTCGGCTTGGATTGGATTGGATTTGTCGGTCGGCCGAATGGCTTGGCCCCTTTATCTTTTTGCTGCCGATCTACTTAAAACATCAGTTCCAACCTACTAGTTCAAAACGGCAGGTCCATCTACTGATTTAAATCAGCAGGTGATTAAAACGACATGTCAACCTAAATCCAAGCAACATGTGTATCAGCAGGTCCTACTTGCTGGTTCATGCAGCAGGTGTATCAGCAGGTCATACCTGTTGGTTTATTCAAATAAGTGTTTCCCTCCAGAATTCAAACCGTGTCTCAGACACGTATCCGTTGTTTAAACTCAAACGTTATGTCCATTCGCTAATAATAGACAGTGTATGTTCGTTATTAACGGACACACCCACTCCCAAAAGACGCCTTAAATAAACTATGGATTTCAGGATTTGACACTGATATTATTTTCACTTCTCTCTCTTTCTTGAAATTCTTTCTGCCCTAAATACTGTAATATATGTACAACAGCGGTTTCGATTCACCAGTAATTGAAGTTGGAAGGAATTAACCTCTTCAATTACGTAAGATTCACGATCTTGAGAGACTTTTGACATTATCCGTCCATTCCAGTAACGACGCTAATTTTGTCTTAAGGAAAGAGATCGTTGATCTCGGTGAACCTTAAACAATTCGTTTTTCTAATAAATCTTCTGCAAGAACTGAACATCTCCCCCTCACATCAACATCTATTCATCATATATTTATTCAACAATTTACATTACAACTTGACAAGGGCGATACACGATTTTGAAAAATACACCTTCAATTTTAGGTAAACAGTCCCCATTTAAAAATTATTTTTTTAAAAAATGACAATTTTAATAATCTATTAATAATAAAATAACGCTGTTATTTCTTAATTTTTTTTAAATAAACTCTTTAAATAAAATATCAAAAAATAAAATAACAGAGTATTCGTATAGAAAGTAATTCACATTGTTGGTGAATAGATCCCTGCCTACTGCCTACTGCCTAGTAGCGGAGGTTGTTTGGTTTTCCTATTAGTTGAATGCCTATTTGCCCAATGTTAGTTCGATCTCATATTTGTTTTAAGTAGAGTGAGAATAACATTTCCAAATATTACACCCTCTGTTTTCAAATCATTGTTCTACTTGGTATATTATTTTAAAAAAAATAATTAAATATATTATAAATATTGATAAAATATATGGTTTCCTTTAATGTTTTATATGATACTGCTCACTTCTCCTAACGGAGAGGTTGGGTGTTCGAGTCTCACTAGAGACACCTTGGACTTTACAACTCTCAGTAGAGAGGTCGGGTGTTCAAGCCTCTTCAGAGGCATCGTTGTTGTTAAAGCCTTATCCAAAGGCCCCATTTAGCTACTCACTTATCTTAACGGAGGTTGAGTATTCAAGCCCTGAGGCACCACGGGACTTAACTACTCTGCCAGGAGGTCGGGTGTTCAAAGCCTCCCCAGAGGCACCAATTGTTCGAGTCATACCAAAGGCATCATATATGTATATTGTAGCCTTTCAAGTCATTAAAAATAATATATAAAAAAAATTAAGGGTTGGGGTACGGTCTATGTCCCCTCCAACCTTTATAAAAAAAAAAGAGCATATAATCATAATTAAAGTATGTAAAAAAGATAAAGATAAAATAGTAAAAATATTTTTTTAAAAGAAAATTTTAAAAAATGATAATTATTTTAGAATAGACAAAAAAGAGAATGAGAACCATAATTTGAAAATAGAGGGAGTTAAGCCAAATTAAACTCAGCAATGCCATTAAAACAAAAGGTCTTTACTATCGTTTTGTGTAAAGCCTTGCTACCATAACTTCATTATCTTTCTCTATGTACATTATTGAAAAACTTAAACTATTTTTATCATCATCATCATCATCAAGATTAAAAAGAGGGGTAAAACTTCCTATGGCTTCCCATCATCTTGGTAAAGAAGCCTTGAAGCTTTCCAGTTTCCACTAACATGCCGTTAATTAGTTGTCACCATGAAAAGGAGACTGCTCAGTACTAAAGGTTGGGGGAACCATAACTGAAGAAGAAACCTTAAACCTCTTACTCCTTGACCCCTCACTTCCACAACCACCACTTATATCTGGACTACTAATCCAACCACCACCCACCATTTGATCCCCAACAAAGCTACCTTCCCCGATATCCGATCCATCAGAGTCCAACCCATGTTGTCGGAATCCGACCCATTCCGTGCTACAATCAGAAACACTTGAGGTCTCCCAAGAAGAGTTGTATTGCTCGTGCTCCACCACATGAGGTGGCACAATGATGCTTGGTTGCACCACTTTTTCAATGTTCTTAATGTCAAGGGAGTTTTGGTATTGGTAAGTGTTTCCCCTAAAGTGGAAAATCCGTGCGAAAGTGAAATGGTCGCTTACCCTACTCTTGGATGATTTGTTTTCTGAAGTCTTTGCCATGATACTTTGCAAATTCTTACTTAGCTTAGCCTTCAAAGAAGAGAAGCTAAGTCCGTGCCGAGCATCCGATTCGGACATTAACCCACCACCATGGCAAGGGGTTGTGTTTGACTGACTAGTGTTAGGGTTTACCGCGGCAAAGTTGGTTCGGGCATTTTCTCCACGTAGAGCTCTAGCTGCCTCATCATAGGCTCGGGCTGCCTCTTCAGGCGTGTCATAAGTCCCGAGCCATAATCTCACTCGTTGAGAAGAGTCCTTGATCTCCGCTACCCATCTCCCTGAAGGCCTTTGCCTCACCCCCACGAATCTACGAACGGAGCTTTTCGTTGGTTGTGCGATGGCAGCAGCAGTGTTGTTGGTTGTGGCGGTGCCTATGGTTGTTCTCGTGGTTTCAGATCCTGCCATGAAAAATAGTTTCTGTTAAATATTTCTAAGTTAACGTAAGTTGGTTTCTATGAGGTTGTTCTTGGTGAAGTGAGTGGTTGTTGGAGAAAGTTGTTCAATGGCAGCAAGTGAAATGCACAGACAAGAGTTCATGAAACTGATAATAGCACTATATATAGTGTTAGTCCAAGAAGTAATGAAGCTTAATAGAATATAATATGCCCTTCTCAATTATTTGTTTGTTTGTATTTTCTTATAATTATTTTATACCATGCATCTAGATGATGTAGTTTCAACCTCCATCAGTTTGGCTTCATACATAAACAGCTTAGCTTGCATCAAGATTCAAGAAACTCTACCAGCCTCAGCATTATATCTATACAAGTAAAACAAGAATGCTCAAAATGACAAATACAAGTCAGAATCTTGAAATTTTTAGTGCTCGATTGAGGATCCAAAGCAGTAGTACTGTAAAAGACCATGCTTCCATTTAGGATGGCAAGCCAATCAAAACTGGCTTGGAAGCCGCACTTCAAACAAGCCGAGCCAAATTGCTTAAACAAAAAAAAAATAAAAAATCAGAGAGAAGATGACAAATTAACAGGCGGTCCGAATTGTCAGCTTGTAAATGATTAATGGAATTGGAACGTTGGATCAGAATTTTAAAATCCGGCGGGAAAGGTTGGTTTATTTGGTAGTGACTTGAAGTTAACTGATCAGGGGCTCCACGATTACGATATGTGTTTTTTCTGTTGTTTGTATTTCATTTCTCAAAATTACCCTCGATCATTCTTGATTTATGTATGGTCATCACCTAGTTTAGTAGGATATTGAAGGGTAATAAGGGAGATTAAGGCTTTGTCTTTTGCCATGAAACAATGGTCATTTGATTGAGATTTTGAGACTCTGTCATTCTAATGCGGCCATAGATTCCATGAATTTTCATTCTTTGTTTCATAATTCCGTGTAATTTCCAACAAGGCATCTTTGATATGACATATGGCACTAAAGTAACTTATTGAGTCTAGTTCCTTGTGTAAGATATGTAAAACGGTCTTACAGTTGACCTATTCCTTAATCAATTAAGAATCTCCGCTCTACAGTACAACTTTTTATGCATATAATACTAGTACATTTATCTGCTTAAGTATACTGTGGTGCCCTGCACAGCACTGCAGTAGCTTCACAGACTGGCAATACGAATAACAAAATCAGTTATGTTAGTTTTCTTTCTAGTCTAAATCTGTCGTTACTTAGTCTCAGGCAAAAGATCTAATAGTTCCCTATATGGCTATATCCCAGATCAAAGTACAACTTCTGATGAACATTAAAAAAAACATTTGCACTAATAGCAATAAACAATTTGGTAACTTTTCGTTCTTGTCTAGATCCTTTTGTACTTGCAGGCAGAACAACAGTTAATTTTCTGATCAACAGTCACCGTTAATGTTTAAGTTGGTTAAATTTTCTCGCCCTAAACGAAAGGTCCAAAAATGGTGTTTATAAGTTATAATGCTCTTTGCAGGTCAAAAACCTTCACCATTGAGGTTAATTTGAAGTTATAAATCAATCAATAACCTTTGTCCGTAAACTACTGTTCGCTAGCATGAACCATCTTCTTACTTCGATAGTATCAGTGTATTATCATTGCGAAAGTACAAACAGTTAGTCGCTGTTTGAAAACAGTCAAACTTGTACCCTTTAAGACTTGGCATCTTCCATTATACCAACTGAGAAGAATTGTGTTTCGCGTATCTATGACATCATTTCATTAATATTCACTCCCAAACCATTGATCTATATTACTCCCATAACTAATGACCCAATCATAACTTATGAAAAGAACAAAACAACCATTTTGTTTGGACCCACAATATTAAAAAAAAAAACTATGGAATAACTTCATAATTAACAAAGAATTTCCGAGTTTCATGTACCTTTCCTTACCGGATGAAGGGAAGGAATAAAAGATTTGTTGGTTGGAGAGTCCACACTCCAAACCTCCAATTTTATCAACTCTGTCGCCTTCTCATTGCACGAAGCCTGCATTTAAATTAGTAGGAGCGCGAACTGACAAAAGGGAGATGACTGATGAGTTCTAATTAATATCAGAACTTGTAATGGATGAAATGTACTGCAAAATGATAGTGACATATAGTAGATATTCGTCGTGATAAAGTATAACCATTACATACACTTCAAGGAAGAAAGCGAATATTATAGGCGCTCTTGAGGCCCCCTTAACTTTAAGTTGAACCCCCTAAAATCCAAACTTCCTATTTTACCCTTACTTCTTATCAACATACGTTACATACCCCCTTCTCTCTCATTCCCTCCCACCATGAATAACATCCCCCTCCCCCTTTTTCTTCTTCCGCCCCAACCACCCACCCCCACTCCTTCACCGTTCTCCCTTTCACTCTTCCCTCCTTCCCTCCCTCCCTCTGTACGTGACCAACCTTCCCCCTCCCCCTTTTTCTTCTATCGCTTCCCTCCATTTCATCGTCTATTGTTCTTCTTTTTTTTCTTTCCAACACTCCCTCCATTCCCTTCACTACTAGAAAACTGCTTATTAGTGACGGAAATTTTCCGTCACTAATTAAGATTTCGTCGCTAATTAACAATTAGTGACGGAATTATTCGTTCTAGACCGTCGCTAATCGTTGGTAGCGATTAGAGGCGACATGTTTTCGTCGCTAATTAGAGGCGGAATAGAAGAATTTCGCAAATTAGCAACGGAATATTCGTTGCTAATGTCCGTTTCTAATGGTTTCCGTCGCTAATTGGAAAGCGGAATTTCCGTTGCTAAAAGTTTTGGTAAAATGTAAGTTAAAAACTTAGCGACGGATTATTCCGTCGCTAAATTATTGAAAAATATTTTTTATAAAAACTTGATTATTTTTAGAAAGCGAAATGTTAAGCTAATTGTTATTTTTTCCGTCACTAATTATTATCAAAAATATTTTTTTATGTAAATATAAATTAATTTTAGAAACGGAAATTCCGTCGCTAATTTGCACAATTAATTTTAAAAAATATACTAAATTAAATAAAATAATTTTTTTAGAAACGGAAATTCCGTTGCTAATTTGTACAATTAATTTTTAAAAATATATTAAATTTAATAAAATAAATTTTTTACCTGATAAAATACAAATTACATTTGTAAATAAAATTCATTTTGCATAAAAAGGCATCACAATTAACACAAACAACAATTAATAATTGTCATCTCTGAAAATACATAAACATTAATAAAACAAAGTTTTAAAACATTAACAAACAAAGTCTTAAAATGTCACATGTCCATCACAAAACAAAATTCTAGCTAACATTCTCGGGGGCCTTGAGCGAGGTACTAAGAGGCGGTTGGTGCCTTATCTGCATCTCTAATAACGCATTCAATTTTGCGTTCATCTCGCCATTCTTTGCATCCCGCTCGCCATTGCTACATCCCTCGCCATTTCTTGTTCTTTGCTTTGCCAAGACTTCTTACGTCTGGTCGGTGAGCACGTAGCGCCAACACTTCTTCATTTGTCATCTGGAGCGAACATATGACCGTGCAGGTTGACGGTGAACCCTTGGATTTTTTCTTTGAAATAGCTTCTCCCCATATTCCCCAACCCATACACTCTTTGTCCCTCTTCTTTCGCCCATCAAACGCGGCAAGCCACGCGAGGGTCCCATTCAACTGCCCATTCTCATTTGGGTTCCACTAAACCCGCCTCAACTTGAGCATCCCTCACCTCCAGATAAGCAGACTAGAATAACAAAATAAACAAGTAAAATATTAAAACACAATATATGATTAACACATATTGAATGACCGTCACTAAACATTTTTATACTTACAAATGTGGATTCTGCCTTTTCATCGATCCAATCACGTTCATCACCGAAGGTAGAAGTTGTGTGTGTACTTACAAACACGTCTGCTGGAGTGACATGGGGACCATATGCGTCAACCTACAATCATTATTACTATATTAGTGAAATAATAAAGCATCTAAAGACTAGAATAAACAAGATATATAAAGCTAATTTTTTGAACATCATGGTGAATCGACTTCACCAAAAGCAGTCCCAAAATGTGCTCAGAAAACTCTCCAAAACAGCCTTACAACCCGTCACAAACCCTCACAATCGCTCAAATTATAAAGTTTCCTTTGTAAATACTACCCAAACTCCCAGCTTAATTTGGACAGTTACAAGTTCAAAAACTGCTCCAAACTATGAATTAAATTCACCCACTGAGCAGGTTTATTGTAAGCAATTTCTCCTTGCAAAAATGACTAACCAAATAGCAACCAACTTCCTTGCAACAACTTTATCCCATGCCTAATCACGGCGGGTGTTAGGGCCCAAACTAACCTCCCAATTCCAACAAACTCACTGCAAAATATGTTCAAACAGGTGCCAAACTCACGTCCAATCTAGGAGGCTGAAACAACCTCCCACTCTTGTATTACTTGTTTAGATACTTATGCTTTGGTAATGATTTTCGGCAGCACTTCCCCGTGGCTCTCCAAGTGCACGACATAGATAGGGTCATTACAACCCACATCTAGTATACACCCGGAGAACAAAGGAAGATACAACCAAAATAGATCAAATATCAAATACATTAACATTTATAGAAGACAATAATGTTTTAAAGTACACAAACCATGCATTTCAAAACTGTCCAAACGGACAATTCAAGAATATATAGTATATGTTGACCGGAATATGAACAAAAAGTACATGATCAACGGCTACACCCACTAAAGATTCTTGAACGGGTTTCTAAGCTTTGAAGTTTATTTAAAAGTGGTGTACACTAATACTAATAAAAGCTTCAATAAGTAAATAACATCAAACCAAATAAAAGCTTCAATAAGTAAATAACATAAAAGTTTGTTAGAAGATATTGGTCGTAAACTCTAGAAATTCCATGAATTCGTGTAATGTATTCGATCTAGTACATACCCCAATTAAACAAGCTCTTTAAAATAAAAATAATAAAAAGTTAAAACAAAGTGATTGGTGAGGGCGGCTCTGGGTATGCACGTGGCAAGAAATGGGTGACTAATACAAACAAAGCAAATGTGGACCAAGTTGGATGGGCGGTAGTGGTGGTGGTGATGTGTGAATGGCTAGTGTTATGATTGATGAGGATGGTCGGTTCGCGCCCGCAGCGGTGATTATAGAATCACACTTCTCCTTTGCTCCTTTGATTTGACACAATGGAGTCTTACGCCTATTTTTTTTTTATAAGAAAATTGAGTTATAAAAGATATGATTACGAAGACAGTCTTATATATATATTTTACATTATTGTAAAATCGTGTTTTATCAATTCTTTTTTTTCAAATTTGAGACTAAAATCTAAAACATGTTTTAATTTTTTAGACTTTATTTAGTTTGATCCACAGTTTTTTTTCTTATTTGCTTCAACTATTCTTTACGCCTATTAACAGTTTTTTCTTTACAGTTTTTTCTTATTATTATTATTATTATTATTATTATTATTATTAATTAAAGAAAAAAGAAACAACACACGATCTAGCTATTCTGCCCGAGTAACGCTTTCCTAAAACTAGTCAAAAGCTTGGATAAGAATTGAGAAGTCTGTAGAAAAGCATAAGACAATTTAACAAAATGACACCCTCTCGGGTCTCTATATTCTCATTCCCATTGCTTGGTGATTCGTTGACTTATCTTTTCTTTCATTAACAAAAACTTTAATAGTTAGGTTCCATTTGGTGCAGTGTTTTAAAAATGCAACATTTTAAAAAAGTAGATTTTTTAAAACATATTTTTTATAATAAACGCATTTTGGATTTCTTAAGTAGAAGGCAAGGTATATTTGGGTGTTTATGGAGAATCCATCATTTTCCCTACACGTTTTGGAAAAAGCTACTATTTGTGATGTTTAAAACGGACTGCGTTTGCAAAACGCAACGGTACAAAACCGCATTATTGAAACGCTTTTCTTTGAAAAAAAGCAGTGTTAATTTTAGAGCATTTTGGGGGCAAAATGTTCCACAAAACATTCTCTAAGTATATATTGATCTAAAAAAGGTGTTGACTAGAAAATCTATTCCAAATTGATTGGCTACTCAATTTTTTTATTAGACAATTTATTTATTTAAATTCAAAGCCACTCAATTAATTACCACATATAAATAGAAAATCTTAATTCAAAACTAAATGGTGTAGGATTACTGATACGCAGGCATAATTTTTGAAGAATCTCTTGCCTTCAATAAAAAGGACTTACTTAGAATCTTCTGGTTCAGAGTCATGCCAAGAAACCTATATCAAAGGTTATATACCTCCCATCCAAAAGCAATTTACATCTAGGGATCTTATACAATCATAATCCAAGCGTCACAACCACTTGAAGCCTGACCAAGCAACATTCACTTCTAAAATATTATGTTTTAACAGCCACCAAAAATATTTGGACAAACTATAGCGATGCTAAAAAGTTCCCTAGACATATCATTGTCGAATCTACATATTGAGATAGTTTGTATATGGACGCACACCACCAATGTATTAAAAAAAATCAAAGCATTGACTACATTTGATATAATGATATCCAGCCAGCAATTGGATGGACTTATCCAAGTAGGATCAATGAATAAATACTCACTTTCTACCAACTAATTATCAAACTAATTTTACCCCTAATTCTACCAACTAATTATCAAACACAAATTTAAAACTATCAACTACATTAATAAATAATCACTTTTCTTACCAAATAATATAAATAGGAAAAATACGCAACCCACATTGTAAAAAATAGGCAAGAAGTTACCTTTTAAAGTATTTATTCTTTTACTAGATTCACCTTCACAAGCTATCATGTGCAAAATTATGAATCACGTGGCAATGAATAAAGTGGACATGGTGTAGTAACATGTATCTACCAATAAAATTTCTAAAAAGTTAACATCCTTGATTTCCTTGAAATAAAAAATGACACCAGTTTAGGGACAGAAGGGACTATAACCTACCTTTTTGATCTATTGCAAATGAATATTTTCAAATTTTACAAATTTGAGTTCAAACATCTGTAGACACCCAATCTCGTTATCTACATTTTTTATAAACTTCCGTCAACATATGTATGCTAAATGGACTAATTAAACTATGTTTGAATGTTTCAAGAGGGTCAAAATATGAACATAAAATTTCTTTCTCTAAAGATCTAATGTCTAGTACATAAAATTTCTTTTTTTTCTTATTTGGTTGCGTATTTTTCCTATTTATATGGTTGTCAACGGTCTCACACTTAAAACCAGCGACCCCACTTCCCGGTCTATCAATCGTACATCAATGTGTTCCAAGTAAAAACATTTCTAGACATTTCATCAAACAACAAGCATGCATCAAGAAACTCTTTACATTTATCATAAAAACTCAAGATCCGATTTTGCAAAGACAATAAATCAACCCTTTACATCGAAGGCTAAATGAAGGCTTGAAAAAGCGTTAAGATTAAGCTTACTTGAACTTTGCGAAATTTTTGAGGAAGAGAAGTGCCGACCTAGAGTTTGCTTCAAA
>CM028383.1:23002603-23101736 GCA_013146195.2 Codonopsis lanceolata | reverse complement strand
AAACTGTGTAAACCTGCCATTAACAACCCTTAAACCTAAACCATACTAAAACCATAAGCCCGCCCCGCTTTGAGCCAACCCCACCGCTTTGACCGCGCCCTTTGACCCGCCCCCACGCGCTTAACCTAAACTGACGAAACCCTAACACAAGCCTAAACCGCCTTAAAACATAACTGACACACTTTGCAAAGCCTAAACCCTCACGACCTCGGCCTAACTCTTACACAAAGCCACAAGCCACACCCCAACCTAAGCCTAACCACTAACCTAAGCCATAACACTAAAACCTAAACTAACTTGCCCCGCTACCGCTGACCCCAAAACCTAAACCTAAACCCTCAGCGAACCCTAAACCTAACTCTTACACCTAAACCCTTAAGCACAAGCCTTAACCTAGCTTTAAACCGCCTTTAAACACAACCTAACCGCCGCAACTGACAAAACCTAAACCCTCAACCTAACTCTTACACCTAAGCCTACCCTTAACCTAAACCTTAACCACTAAGCCTAAACCATAACACTAAAACCCCTAAACCGCCCAAACCCTTTAGCTGACCAAAACCTAAAACCAAACCACTAAACCACACAAACCTAAACCTAAACCTAACTCTACACACAAACCCTAAACCCTACCCTTAAACCTAAACGACCTTAACCTAAACCTAAACCATAACACTAAAACCTAAACTAACCCCTCCCCCACCCCCACCCTCGAAACCTAAACCCTAAACCCTCAACCTAACTCTTACACTAAACCTTAAACCTAACCTTAAGAAACAAGATTTGTTCCTCTCTCTCATGATGGTTCAAGCTGAGTTGGATGGAGTCAAATGTACATTTAAAGGTGGGGTAGAGCCTACCTAACTATTATAAGTAACTAGAATTTGAAGTGAATATGATCCATTTGGATTGGTTCTGCATCATGTTCCTCTTGTGATGTTAGTTATTGGGTTCATCAATGAATGGACCCTCTTGCCGGTGCATTTGTACTAATAGTCAATCAATGAGGCAAATTATCGAAGATAACTTTTTTTTATTTATTCGTTGTAAGGTCATGCTCACTTGGTTGGAGATTCCCTGGTTTCATAAAGGGGTGTAGCTTTACTTGAAGCCCTCTAAAGTGTATCTATGAGTTATTTAGTTTTTTTGTTTATATTGGTGTATTATATTTGATTTTTACATTAGTAGCAATGTTGGATTTTTGGTAGCTTCTTCATATTATTAATAAAGTTATTGCTTCTTTCATGATACTTATGCGTAAAAAGAAACCTTTTGTGTAGAAAGGTTGCGCATTTGTTTGGTTGTAAACTTCTTCAAATTGTTTGCCATTCATTGCGAGTTTTTTTTTTGTATTCTTAATGACGGAGGTACCATTTGGTTATTTCATTGGAACTATGCGAGGTTTCATAGTATAAGATGAATAGAAGGTCCGATGCTCATTAGATTTCGAGGATAGAGACTTTGGAAGCACGCTTGGCGACAACGTTTGTTTGTGGAATATCGAGAGCAAACAGAGAACAACGATTTGCGAAATGAGGCGGCGATGCAAAGCATGGCACACCGGATGCATGGGTCTTGGCAGTACTCCCTCTAGCGATGGGTCCCTTTTCATCCCAAAATCTCTTCAAGATCAGCCTCCCCTCCCCACTTTGATTATTAGTGCGCTTGAAGTTGAAACATTGATATTTGATATTGTTTGATTTTGTATGTATATATTTGGTACTTCAATGTAATAACATTTAGAGTTCGATATAATAACATTTAGAGTTTTATATTATTTTTTATTTTGTATTTTTATTTTTGTATTAATTGTTATATTATCAGGTACAAAAAATTATAATGATAATATTTTTGTATATTTTTTAATTTTTTTTTCCATTATTGCGACGGAATTTTCATCGCTGAAATTCAAATTAAATTATTTTTTAAAAGCCTTTAGCGACGGAAATTTCCGTCGCTGAAATTCAAATTAAATTATTTTTTAAAGCCTTTAGCGACGGAATTTTCCGTCTCTGAAATTTCATTTTAATTAATTTTTAAAAGCCTTTAGCGACGGAATTTTCCGTCGCTGAAATTCAAATTTAATTAATTTTTAAAAGCCTTTAGCGACGGAATTTTCCGTCGCTGAAATTCAATTTTAATTAATTTTTAAACGCCTTTAGCGACGGAATTTTCCGTCGTTAAAGGTTGAATTTCAGTGACGGAAAATTCCGTCGCTGAAAATCAATTTTAATTAATTTTTAAACGCCTTTAGCGACGGAAATCGGTCCGTCGGCATCAGCGACGAAGGATTAGCGACGGAAAAATTCCGTCGCTGGGGTCCTTTAGCGACGGAATTTTGCCTTTAGCGACGGAAAATTCCGTCACTAAAGGTCATTTTTCTAGTAGTGATTTGGGTATGAATTTCAGTATTGTTACTTTGTAAAATGTCTTTTTTACTCCGCACGTATTGTTGCACGTGAAATTTAACGTTTTAATTGAAATGGTCGTTTGGTTGAGGGTGTGCCATGGGAAAATTGGCAATGTCAGGTATGAGCTTGACACGAACCTTAGGTTGGGTACCACCTTGGGATTGGGTGATAACTTTAGGGGGTTTTTCATATTTTGGCCTAAAATAAATAAATAAAGTAAAAATTGACTTCATCTTCATCAGATAGGTAGAAGGAGTTCTTGAATATTATCTTAATTAGCTGATTTTCAAGCCAGATCATGGGATAATCCTGAGTTTTAATTAGTTATGTTAGCTCTCATGACTTGTACTTGCATCCACGTTCCAGAGATTATAAATTAGGTGTAGTTTCTATCTACATCATATTATAAGATCAGATGCAGCTATAGTACAGTACAATAATATACACTTACAAAGAACCAACGGAATTCGTCTTGGAGAAATAATTATATGTATAACTGTAGGGGTATAGATAAGCTTAGACAACCGGGTCAAGTTTTGCATTCACTAAGTTTGGCACCCAGTTGTTTGGCGAGCTTGAGCCTACTGAGCTCAACTCAGACTTTTAAGGCGTGTGAAAAAACCCAGCTCTGCTTAACTGATCATGAGTCACATGTGGGCAGGTTGCTAGCTCAGCTCTCACAGGCTCAATGTCGCGACCCCACAATCTCTCGAGCCTTACAAGTCAAACAAGGGGTGGACTCGGCTTTGCTCGGCTGATCACTTAGCTGACGAGCTATACCAAGTATCCTGACTAAGCTCCGGAGGGGTTATATATGAACTTACTAAGCATTGGCTCAGGTAGATCGTGAAGACGATCCCGAGGATTTAGATCTAGTTCCTCCTTATTAAATTGCATGATAGTACTTCGACTAAGTTTGTTGACTTATGTTAAGTATTGGATTTTCGTATTGAATCATCTTGGGTTTATTTTTTACTTTAGTTCTGGATATATTATGGTTATTTATTATAATTGTTGGGAACCTTTATGACTTAAGTTATGATTGTTGGTGACGTGGCCAAGTTGTGAGATCGATACTAGTTTGGGACGATACAGACTCGGCTTTGCTCGGCTGATGATCACTTAGCTGATGAGCTATATCAAATATCACGACTAAGCGCGCTCATGATGAAGAAGGGTTAAGTCAAGTTGAGTCGGGCTCGAGCATGTCAAGCTTAAGCTAGCTCGCGACCCAACTCACAATCACTTAAAGAATTAAGCTAAAGGACAGTTATTGCCACCAAACATTGGCCCGGAACAAAGACTATTGCTCTTGACGGATAGGGTCACAAACATTGAATGGACAAGCATAATCAATCTAAAAAGTTGAAATGTTATGGAGATTGTAGACATAACTTTTGAAAATGGACTCTTAGGTGAAACATCTCAAAATAGTACAATGGACTCTTTGCCGGAACAGGGGGATTTTTCCCTTCCACGGGGTTTCCATAACATAAGATGTCTTACTGCAGCTACACATGTATCGCGGTGCAAAGTAACATGCTATTAGCTCAACCAACTAACATGCCAAATACAATTTTTGGTCCAAATTCAGCTAAGAACCTTTCTAATTAAAAAATAAACAAAGTTTCCACCTTACCAGTTCCTACGAAATCAAGAAAACTTCTGGAATAGTTATAAAATAAAGAGAGATTAATTATATATTCTTATTGTGTTTTGCAAATGGAAGGAAAATATTTTGTTTTTTTTTCTTCATAAAATTCCACAATGATGCAAGTGGCACACTTATCTAGAGATAAGTACATATGTGAATTCCCAACGATCCTTGAAGCAGTGTCTTAAATTCAAGCTAATGAAAAATATATTAAGTTCGGCGGTCACCAGCACTCCATGATTGTATTATTCACTAAGAAACTCAATGCATTCTTAACAAAATGATTAAAGAATAATCCTAGTTTATAGCTTGCCAAATACAGCCAGTTTTTTTATTCTGATTTTTTGACCACCCATTCAATTTGCTCGCTAGTGACAACTTTTCGATTAATCAAAAAGAGAGAAGAAAACGAATCGCACAAGAACCAATTGAGTTTAGCCCCAGAGAATGTGGTTCATGAAAGATAGTAAGATACAACTGATAATGACTTGAACATCTCCATTACCATTAGCCAAAGAAATTGTCAAGTATATTTTGAGGTTCTTCCAGTTTTATTTTGCTAATCTTTTGGGAGACACATACTTAGCCGCTGATCCATCAACACCTTCAAATACTATTTGTGGTACAGGGTCCCCCACGATTATTGGTTTTTTTTAGTGTTGGTGTTGAAAAAAAGACGTATTTAACCTGATGTGAAATCCCACAAAAAGGCGAAGCAGGACTAGATATCTCATGACAACAAACAAAGAGAAAGAGGCATACCAATCGCTCATGTTTCACCTAGCCTGATAGTTTGGGAAGCAGTTATGCATGATTTATCTCTTTAAAAGACCTTGGAACTTGAGTTGCAAGCGAATTTTTAATTATTCTTTCAAATGAATGAATGATTACTCCGGTTTAAGGATTACCTATATCCTATAGTGCATAATGAATAGAAAATGTGGAATTTACCGAAAAAAGAAGGAGAATAAACAGTGTAAAAGTTGCAGTAAAGAGGCTGGTGTTAATAGAAGGGATCAATATATAACATTAACATCGTTGCAACCAAGAAAAATCCTACAATGCACCTCATAATTTATAATCTCTGTGGTCTAGGCATTGAAACTGACAAGTATATATATGAATTTCCAACTTGATTAGAAATATTAGAGTTCACACTAGTCATGATTGATGGTCGTAAGCACCATTGTAGCTCATGAGATTATATAAAAGAAAGGAAAAAACCTCATATTAAAAATGTGCAGTGGGGAGGCAGCATCTTTGCCAACAAAAAGGAATGATATTGCTTTGTTGGAGAAGCCAGAGTTTCTCTGGATTTCTTCTACCCCTGATTAGGCCTCGCAATTGGGTGGGTTGGGTCGGGTACAAGTCGAATGGTGATCGGTAGCGGGTTGAAACGGGTCCAACCCATTATAACCCGAATATTAAATGGATCAAAATGGTTTGGGCCGAAACGGGTGGCCTCGTCTTACACCGGATTTCTCCCAAAATTTTCATACATATATAGAGTAAAAACCATCGGGTCAAAAATGGCTCGACCCGTTTTAATACGGCACGTCGTAAACCTGCAAACATTTTTTGGTTGAAACGACCCGTTTCAAAAAAATAAAAAATTTGTTAACGAGTTTGATTGGGTCACATGATTTTCAAGTCGAGTCAGGTGGGTTAACGAGTTTCGGGTTGTACTTGTCAAATGAAGTTAAGCATATTAGAGAATAAATAATTGTAATTATTATTTAGTGGTAACTACTGTATATACTTCATTTCCTTGTATAGTTCTTACCTTATTAGAACTCCTACCTTGTATAGGTTTCTTGTACTTTACTCATTGTGAAGGTTTCTTGTACTCTACTCTTTGTGTAACCCTAATTTGTATCTCCCTATAAATAGGTGATTCAATTAATGAAAGGCTTATGCCGTTATTCATAATTATTGTGAGTTTTTACATGGTATCAGAGTTTTGCTCCTAAACATCCCTTTCCCCCTTTGCCGACGCCCAAACCTCCGCCTCCATGGCTTCTAGAAACCAAACCCTCACTGTCCAAAACCTCGTTGATCCAAATCAAACCTTCCAACTCATTAACATCTCTCACCATAACATTACCAAACTCACCACCACCAACTATATCGCTTGGAAACTCCAAGTTGAGGCAACCTAATTGGCCATGACCTCTACAAGTTCGTAGATGGCTCCCATCCATGCCCGCCTCCCACCATCCTTTCCAAGGATGCTCAAACTTAACATACAAGGATGTTCCTACACCTAACCCTCAATACCAACACTAGATCCGGCAAGACAAACTTCTGTTTGGCGCCCTTGTTGGCTTCCTTTCTGCTCCCTTGGTACCCTTGATCCAACAGGCTGCCACTACCCGTGATGCATGGCAAACTCTTGCTCTCACATATGCTCGTCCAACTCGCGGTCATATCAAGCAAATCAAGGACTATCTCAAGCATGCTTCCAAGGGCACTTTATCGATCTCCGAATACATGCAGTCCGTCGAAGGTCGTGCTGATGAGCTCGCTGCTCTTGGAAAACCACATTGTTGATGTGGTCGAAGGCTGCGACACTCCTATATCATTTGATGAACTTCATGAAAAACTCATCAACCGAGAGCTACTCAAGCAGTCTCATGCCGTGTCTTTCTCGTATCGTGCTTCGGCCAATCCTGCTGCCCCGAGGACCAACAGCTCGTCTGCTCGGCAACCATCCTCACAGGCTCGAAAATTGTCCTCGCAACCTCAACAACCCTCTCAGTCCTCGGCAACAGCGACCATATCTTGGCAAGTGTCAAGGATATCGCCAACAACAAGGACATACGGTTGCTCATTGCCCCAACTATCAGCTGGTCATCACCTCACCTCTGCCCGCTACTCCCAACTCGGCCAATGGCTCCATGTGGCAACCACGTACGGGCACACTTAGCAACTACAGCGGACACAGGGACACCGAGCTGGCTTCTTGACAGTGCTGCCTCTCACCATGTCACTGGCGACCTCGATAATCTATCTCTTCACTTAGCTTACACGGGCTTAAACGACATGGTCATTGGTGATGGTACATGATTACATATCTTCGAAACTGGTTCTTTTTCCCTTCAGACACCATCACACACCTTTACATTACAAAATGTTCTGGTTCTTCCTAGCATGAAACGTAACCTCATATCTATATCTCAATTTTGCATCTCAATTAACACCTCCATTGAGTTCTTATCATATTATTTTTCATGTGAAGGATCTACTGACAGGGAGCACATTGCTGACTGGGCAGTCTAAGGATGGTGTGTATGAATGGTCGACCACAGCCCCCTCTCCTCGTCCCTTTGCATGTGTAGGCTCCAAAGTATCTCACCAAGACTGGCATCATCGGCTTGATCATCCGTCTGACCCATCTAACGTAAGATTCTATCTAGCTTAGGTTTAATGTTAGACACTGCTCGCAATAAACATCTCCATTGTAATGATTGCTTATCTAATAAAAGTCATAAACTTTCATTTAATCAAAATACTATTGTGTCTACTTCCCCGCTTTAAACCATCTACATTGATGTTTGGACATCGCCCATTCACTCTATTGATGGTTTTAAATATTATGTGATCTTTCTTGATCACTACACTCATTATATTCGGCTTTATCCGCTCCAACGAAAATCTGAAGCCGCCACCATCTTTCCCAATTATAAAGCACTGGTCGAAAACTATTTCAAAACAACCATTGTCACCATCTACTCGGATAATGGTGGCGAGTACATTGGACTTGCCCGGGACACTAGCTTGGCCACCTACCTGTCCGCTTATGGCATCTCCCATCTCACTTCGCCACCTCACACTCTGAAACATAATGGGTTCTCGGAATGTCGCCACTGTCACATTGTTGAGACTGGTTTCTCCCTCCTATCTAAAGTCTCTCTTCCGGTGCCCTTCTGGTTGTTTGCGTTTCAAACAGCGACCTACCTCATAAATTGATGGCAGCTCGATGTGAACAATGCTTTTCTCCAAGAAACTCTTTCCGAAGAGGTATTAATGGCTCAACCTCCGTGATTCATTGACAAGGACAACCCTCAGCATGTATGTCGAATTCACAAGACTATCTATGGTCTCAAACAAGCTCACTAAGCATGGTACAATGACCTGCGCCAGTTTCTCCTTGCCTCCAGGGTCAACAACTATGGCCGACACTTTACTGTTCATCCTTAATGCAGGGGGCACCATCATACATCTCCTTATCTATGTGGATGACATTATCATCACTAGAAACCAGTCTTCTGCTATTCATACCTTCATCTCCCTGTTTGTTTCTCGCTTTTCGCTTAAGGACCTTGGTGATCTTCACTATTTCCTTGGTGTTGAAGTGGTTAAGCGACCAAGTGGTCTCCTCTTCTCCCAGCGCGACACGGGTATATTGTAGATCTCTCACTCGTACAGGCATGACAGATGCCCGCCCGATTGCTACTCCCCTCGCCAACTCTAACACTTCTGTCGGGTACTGCTCTCACCGACCCTACAGAGTTTCGGGCTGTGATCGGGAGCCTTCAATATCTTTCTCTCACTCGCCCTAATGTCACCTATGCATTCAACAAACTCTCTTAGTTCATGCATAGGCCGACCACTGAGCACTAGAATACGACCAAATGAGTTCTTCGCTATCTAAGCGGGACCATTGATGCTGGAATTCTCCTTCACCGCCAGTCTTCCTTAGCTCTTCATGCATTCACCGATGGCGATTGGGCGGGCAACAAAGATGACTACACTTTCTCGGCACCAACATCGTCTACATTGGCAACAACCCAATCTCTTAGAGCTCCAAGAAACAACGCACTATTGTTCGCTCCTCGACTGAAGTTGAATACCGAGCTGTGGCTGCAACTGTTGTCGAGGTCCGCTGGCTTGTGTCTCTCCTCAATGAGCTGTGTATCACCTCCTCTGGTCGACCCATCATTCGACAACAAGTTCAAGACGGACTCTTACGAGTTTCTCATTTCTCCTCGACTAATTAGTTGGCCGATCCCGATGCCTTTATAAAACCGCTTGCTCGCCAGCGGTTCCAGTAGTTACTTCACAAGATGGTCTCTCTTCTCGGACGTCCATCTTGTGGGGGCATATTAGAAAATAAATAATTGTAATTATTATTTAGTGGTAACTACTGTATATAGTTTATTTCCTTATAAAGTTCTTACCTTCTTAGAACTACTACCATGTATATGTTTCTTGTACTATACTCTTTGTGTAACCTTAATTTGTATCTCTTTATAAATAAGTGATTCAATCAATAAATAGTTTATGCTGTTATTCATAATTATTGTGAGTTTTTACAAAGCATAATTTTAGGAGTGAATGGAGCATGTTTTCCTTTTCCTTGGATAAGTAACAAACATTTCAATAGAGAGAGAGAGACGTGCGCGTACACACAAAACAGACTGTATTTGCTCTAAAACGCTTGCATGACGACTTTTAAGAAATGACAATTGGGATTAATCTTTGCTTGTTTATTTAATGTAAACATATAAAAACATTGCTATCTTGCAAATACAACTTGTGGATCTGATATGATTAAGAATATTTAGCAAGTACAAGATGCAAAAGTTTAGAGCCAAATCTACAAAATTTTAATTTATTGAAAAAAAAAATGGGTTAAATCAAGAAAGACAGTACCCAACAGATGACAACAAAAATCAACTAACAATGCTTGAATCTGTCCAAGGAGCTAAAACAAAAACTTGTTAAATCATTAACCAAACACTGGAGTCTGGACTAAAACATAATTGATGGGTATTATTTAATTATTAATTTCATTCTGTTCAAGATATCAACAAGATCCACTCCAACTGACCATGACCATTGAATCTACATGAGCTAAGCAGTAAACACACCCAATAAGAAAACTTAGAGCTTACATGATGTTTGAACCATAGTCGAATCCAAGGAATTGACATAAAATTGACATAAAATGTAGTAATAAAAATGACTATTATTGGGTATCAAAACTCAAAAGCACCTAACCTTAAGTAGCAAGTTTGATAAGATCATGGAGAAGCCAACTCAGCAAATAAAAAACCAAGACAAGAAAGTTGGTACCTGCGGCCAAAACGTCCTCGTAATGGCAAAATTTGACATCCCAATTCCCAACTTCTCCTCCAATTCGATCGAACATGGGTCCCATTCAATATCATCAAACCTCTAACTCCCTTCCAGTACTCAAATCAATGTTCTAAAACTCTCAGCTTAGGCGCTAGGCGCCTCTTCACCGCCCCGACTTTCTTAGTCATCGTCTAATCAGTCAAGTCAACGCCTACACCAAACCCCGCTGACCTTAATTTATTTGTGTAGCTTTGATTTTGTGGCGTACGGTAACCAGAGAAAGAAGGGGGGCGAGCTGGAGAAGGAAGGATGAGTGGTAATAATGGTGAGGAAGAGAGGGAGGTAGAAAGAAAAAAAGTTTGATTTTGTGGATATTCGGTGGGCTGAGAGAGGGGATAGATTAAAGGATTAGATCTAGGAGGAAATGAGGAGAGTCGGTCTGTCGGAGTTAGAGAGAAGAAAAAAAGAAAGGAAGAAAAATGGGTTGCCGATTTGCCAGAAAGAGAGAAGAAAGGAGAAGAAAAAAGATGAAGAAGAAGGGGGCTATCTCCGGACTCAGAATTTAGAATGAGGAGAGACTAGGGATGATAGGTTAGACTGTGGGTTGTAGGTGGAGTAATATTTTTTTTGTTTAGTTCTAAACTTGGTTGGTTTATTGCTTCGGGGTTGTTCAGAATTGAGATTAATGGTAGGTTTGCATATTTCTATTTATTTTACAAATATAGACAAGCGTTTGATAATATGACAAAGATAAAAAAATAAATTAAATTTTTAGTCAATGTGTTTGATCTTTGATATAAATTATCAAAAAAAAAAGGTAATTATGCCTTAATTCTAGTCCCACTTAGCGACTAGTCCCCTAGGCGCTAGTGTGTGTCGCCTAACGATTGTTTTAGAACCTTGAAACAATGGTAATGGCCAAGATTTGGGGACAAACACATAATTTACTATTTTGAAATGTTTCAGTTAAATGGTTCACTTTCAAAAATTATTCTTCAACTTTCTATAATATTTCATATTTACCATTTACTTGTGATGTTAACACACATTGCTTATACATAAATATTTTTATACTTATAACCAAGTTTAATGAAATTAATACATCTTCTTGATAATTAGACTTGTCAATTAAACGTGGACTTTTTTGGTAGGATGGAAGGAGTAGTAATTAGAAAGAAAGCAGATACTAAGAAATTTAAGACCCGCTTCAAATCACTGAGAAAGGGTATCGGAGAATATCACACGAGCTTCCCTTGCGTTCCTTTGGCCAGTCTTCAGTCACATCTAGTTCTATGTTTTTTAAGGATAAGTTGAAGGCCGGTTCACTTTCCCAAATATCAAACTGCTTGAGTACCTTTTTTTCAATTGCATAAGTCAACTTTCATAAATTTGTTACAATAATGTCCAATCTTCGTCTATCTCTTCTTGAGATCTCAGACTCTGACGTGTAATTTATCATTTCTTCCTAAAATTTCTCCGGTGAATCTCACTTCCTAAAATTTATCAAGTGAATCTTTTTTCCATTCCAAATATCTCTGTATTCGTCTTGCCAAATATCTTCGGGCCTACAATTTATCATTTTTTCCTAAAAAAAAAAAATCATTGAATCCATGTTTTCATTCTAAATATCTTCGTCTTCATATTCCCAAATTCTTCAACTTTGGCCTGCAATTTACCATTTCTTCCTAAAATTTCTCCAATAAATCTCTCTTCCTGTAAATCTCGATTTTCATTCCAATAACTTGTAAAGCTGATTTTTGTGGATATACGTGAATGATCAATTGTCAAGAGTCAAGGTTGTCTAACTTGAGAGATAAATGTAAAAAAACAGAGTGAGAGCAAAATCAAAATCAAACTAATGCATCTCGATGCAAAAATTGATATATCCCAGTGCATGCTTTTGAATTATGTTTTAATCGCGATGCCTGATTTTTGAATTGCGATGCATGGAATTTTTCCCAGTAATCCCAATGCAAAAATTAGATTACCGATGCACACGTTGGAATTACGATGTGCACGTCACTCGTCTCGATTAAGAATGAGGTAAATGCCCGGCCCGCAATAACATATACTGTAGCTTATTCCTAAAACTTTTCTGGTGAATTTTCTCTTATTCTTAAAATATCTTCGGTGAATCTTCCTAATAATTTCTTCCTAAAATTTCTCCGGTGAATCTCCCTTAGTAGAATTTCTCTAGTAGATCTATGTTTCCATGCCAATAGCTTGTATAATTAATTTTCATGGATATACGTGGGTGATCAATTATCGGGAGTCAAGACTGTCTAACTTGGAAGATAAATGTGAAGAAACATAATGAGAGAAAAATCAAAGCCAAATTGAAGCATCCCATGCATTATTTTGAATTATGATGCATGAAACTTCATCCTAGTAATACCGATGCAAAAATTGGATTAACAGTGCACAAATTGATTTGCGATGCATCGACTTTGAATGACGATGCAACACGTCCCTAATCAAATTTCATTAAGGGTATACTTGACATTTTGTCCTAAAAATGTCATTTACTGGTTAAAAACAAAAATCATATCCTTTAGAGGGTGGAAATGTTATAAAAAGCACCGACCCAGTTATAACCTTTTTTTAATAGCAAATTAGTCATTATATATATATATATATATATATATATATATATATATATATATATATATATATATATATATATGGTCATGTTACTATAATTTAGTTAATTTCATCATTGTACAACAAAGTTACGGTAACAGTAGTTCCATTCTTCTTCGTAAAAAAATTGGATGAAAAATATTTAAAAAGTAACTAAAAAGACTCAAAATTATCCTAATTGACTAATTAACATATAAATATATAGTACCAAAAGATTTATGTAAACTTTTCAGTTAACACACAAACCAAAAGAATAAATAAAAAAGGTTGCATGTGATCAAACCCTAAATAACAGTATTTATAAATTATCTTTCACCCAAAATGTGTGTGTGAGAGAGAGTTTTCTGCCCCTAAGGGGGTGGCTCAGTGATAGACATGAGACTTTACAAAGTGTGAGGTCTCAGGTTCGATCCTTTCTCATGTCCCTCTTAGGAGGAAAAAGAGAGAGAGTTTTCTTAAAAATTGCTTTGGCGTTGTCACTCGTCCTTTCTTTTTTTATTTTTTTTATCGATTTGTTTTCTCTCTTTAACTTTTCTGAGAGACTAGAAAAACAACTCCAAATTCATAATGAGAAAAAGAAAAACTGCCAACAAATAAAATAACATTTAAAAAACAAATTAAAAAAAGGGAACAATGACAACATGGAAAAATATGGAAAATTTTTCTTTTTCTTTTTAATATATTGTTGGCTTAAAAAAAGAAAATAGTTTGATTTTAAAAAAAACAAGTGTTTAATATTTTTGTCTCAGCCTTCTATATATATTCTATTTTTTTGTCGATTAAAAAGTTTATATAAATTTTTTTTAGTTATTTTTCATACAAAGTATTCATTTAACATTATCTTTTAGATTTTTATTTGATTATTTATTTGCTAACTAAGTTAACACCTTTTAACAATATTTATTCAAAATTCTTTACGAATGTGGATGAAATGACTAACGTGACTTCAAAGTTGAAATGTAATGATGAAATTGACTAAAAAAATAGCCAAGTGATTTTAGCTAAAGTGAAAATTAACTCTAAGTACGATGAATGAAAATTACATTACTAACCCAAATAGTTCAAAGTAAATGTTATTAGTTGAACTTGTAATTATGGTTTTAAACGATAATAGATTGGTTTGTAACTATAATGTTGGTCATGTTATAGTTGTGGTGGTAATTCAATCTCTTATTAACTTTATAAAAGTTTTAAGAAATATTTGCACTATTATAAAAAAGTGCCAAGCTTAATAACTAAGTTCTACATGTGTTTACGGAAAATGAATAAATTAATAACAAAATAAACAACAATTTGCTCTCATTTTGAAAGAAAAAAAGGAAGTGTTTTTTTTATTAATTTGTTTTAATTAATGCAAACCAAGTTCAAATAGTGTGCTCGCCATTCTTAAATTATTGACGATTGCGAATTACGTGTCTCATAATTTAAAAAAAAATGAAAACATATATGTCAAAATTTCATTTAAAAATAATTCATTTTAGCTTAAAAAGTCAATGCAAAAGAATAATTTAAGAACGGAGGGAGTAAAAAATGCATTAAATATGTAACTAACATATGCATGATTTGAATGCAATGAGGTCACCCCGTTAACTCATCATCCAAGTTTGGAACGGAGCAACTGGTATCAATTATGTGAGTCACTTTAAGAGGGACATTTTTGTACATCCAATAAATTTTTTAGTGCAAAATTAACTACAGTATTTTTCTATTCTTTTCCTAGACGGTGGGAGTATTAATTTTATCGTCGGTCCTGAATTTTTGAGGGTCTTGAGCGAAAAGAAAATAAGGGGCTCTTAAAACATATATAAGCAGTTTTGAAGTTGGTAATAAATTTTAAAAAAAATACTTAACCATAACCATTATACTTACAATACAAGTGGATGATAAAGATGAAAGATTTTGATAATTATAAGCATAATTTTGACAATTGATTATTTACGTAAAATATCTCAAAATAGTATGGGGGACTATTTAAATAAATCGGAGGAGTATATGATATATAATATGCATATAAAAAATTAATAATTGACCGTAGACCCAAAATAATAAAAATTACAAAAATAGCGGAGGAAAGGCTTGAACATTGGACTTCCGCTTCACTATCACCATTTACACATTACCCAACTCATTGAGCTAGAACACAGTTGGTTTATTAATATTTATAATAGAGTAGGTCTCATGTAAGATTATCTTACAGATCTTAATTCGTAAGACGGAGCATCATTCTCCCACAATTAAACTCATCAACACATAGTGAGTCGGATAAAAATGATATGTCTTACAAAAAATATCCGTAAGATCATCTTACTCAAGTTTTTGTCTTTATAATATCTATATTACAATAGACATGGGATTGCACATGTGCAATTGGTGAAGGCTAATGAGGGGTTGGGATTGATTTTGTAACCAAATTCGTACGGCCAAGATTAAATGAATTTTGTAAGTGTGCGAAGGCAGTTAAAATTCCTACTCTACACGTTACTGTTCACGGTTCCAATTTTTCCGCCAACACCGACTCCTTCTTCCTCCTTTGCATTCCCCCCATTGATTACCAATCCGGCAGTTGAATTTTTGCGACCTTCTTCGAAGTCTCTCTCTCTCTCTCTCGGTCCACTGTTGCATCCATTTCAAGTCTTCCCCTTCCTCCCTTCCAAGCCACTCCTCTCTCTTCTGCTTCAGTTCATCCGTCTTCTTCCCCTTCGATCTCTCCATCTACAACTCTCTTCTACATCTCTCTTCTCAACCCAATTTATAATAGATCTCTCTCCTCTGTCCCGGCGTTTAGCCAGCCTCGCCATCTCATCATCTCCTCTGTTTATCCCTTTCTTCAGTTCATCCGTCCTCCTCCCTCTCTCCTCTGTCCCGGCGTTTTGCCAGCCTCGCCATCTCCGGTGTTACCCGACTTCCGCCTCGCCAGCCTCACTATCTCTCTCTGTTTGTAAGTTCTTATCTCTCTGTTGTGTTTGTGGTTGCCGTCGCCGCCGTATGTCCGACGTCCGGCAAAAAACTCTACCAGTCGTGTAGTTGGTGGGTTTGGGTTGGGTTGATTTTGTTTAATTTGCTGTTTATTTGTTTATAGTTCAAAAATTGGTTTTTCTGTGTAAATTTGTTTAAATTGGTTTTGTTTAAGTTGGTGGGTTGATTTTGTTTAATTTGTTTATTTGTTTATTTGAGTTGCTAATTGGATCAATATAAATTCCTTAAGCGATTTTTTTGTTCGCTGCTCCTTATAGTGAGCAAAGCAGACATTTGCTAAAGAATAGTTAAAGAAATACCATGTAGTATCCCAGAAGTTGAATGAATACAAGTAATTTAGAGAGAGAGAAATGAATGAAGGTGGTGGCAGTAATAGCGGAAATTTGCAGAGTGAATTGTGGTGGCCCTGGTGGAGTGGTGGGTGAGAAAGCAATTCTGAATATGTAATTTGGTTCTTAAATTAATACTCTCATCAGTCATAAAATAATTATGGGGAAATTGACTAAATTTCAACAAATTTAGTTACACATATTCTTTTTCTCAAACTGCTAAAACAATTTTCATTTCAAAACATAAAATTGTATCGCAGCGGTTTGAAAAAAGTATTGAGAACTAAAACGGTTAAATAACCATAATATCAATATTGATGTAAAATGTGTCTTTCTAAAAAAAAATTATAAACATAACTTTAGTTTCTAAGAAAAAAAAAATCATCTTATACTGACATCATCCTATACTGACATCATCCCATACTGACATCGTTTCATCGCCGCCATGTGCACGCACAATCTAGTATCTAAATAAAACTAATCTACACATATATAAAGTTGTGCCCTCTTACATTGGGGGCCCTGTTCGATCGATCATTCTGAACTCAAAACCGGGCCTGATTAATTTCATAACCTTTTAAAACTTTTTGGGAGAAATTCGGACCGACCCTTTTTGTGAAATTTCCAACCGCTAAGGTCCACTAGGGGTGTGCACGGGCCCTAAGCCCGCGGGCATTGGTAATGCCCAGTATAGGCCCATATGGCAGCAGGCATCATTTTAAAAAGTCCAGTACCGTAGACAAGCCCACGGGCATCAATGAACGGGCACTGAATTGGCACGGGCTTAGATGGGCTCTCCGATTGATTTTCATGTTTTTAAAATTACACATAATTTTAAAAGTCTTGGCAGCTGAACCTGAACCATGACACCTACTCACCTAGTTCCTCCAAATCCAAACTGTGACTATAAACAAAAATTACATTATGTATTATGTAATTATATAATAGACTAATAGAGTTGAAGGAACGAACGTAGGCAGGTAGATCTATCGAAGGAACGAAGGAAGTCAGGTAGCAGTCGATTTGTTTTAGGTTTTACTAATTTAGGGTTTCAAAGTTTTACTTTGACTTTTGTTTGAGTTTTGGCTATTTGTATTGGTAATTTGATATATCACTTAATCACTATATAATAATATAATATTATAATTGACTAGTCACTAAATAATAACATAATTAATGAAGGTAGGCAAGTAGCAGTAACAAAGGTTCTTTTTTGTTACTGTAATGGTATAATTAATTAATTATAATATATTTATAATTTTAAAACATAATGTGATGATGGGCCGCTTAGATGAGCATTAGAACTTGAAAGCCCTGTGTGCCGAGCCCGCGGGCATCTAACATCTCTAAAGCCCAAAGACTATGTATCGCCCATAGGCACGAACACGGCCGAGCACGAGCTGGCTACGGCGTATGGTGGTCAAGCCACCCCTGGGTCCACTATATTTACTTTTAATCGCTAAAGTACACATTTGAGGATAAAATGACAAATTATATCCTTTATAAAACAAAAACCACACGCATCAAGACAGCCTTTTTCTATTCTCCTTTGATGACAGTCGTTCATCTTCTACAAAAGTCGTATGTAAGGCTCTTTCCACCACATAAAGATAGACATCTTTTAACTGTATAAGATATCTTTATGTAGACATTTTAGTTTCCAACCTTTCATCTTCCACGAAGCTCCCCATTGTTAACTATCTTACCCTGCCCATCACCCCACGCAATGTACAACTCGTGGTTACTTCCCAAACCCACCATTAATAAGAAGAAGAAAGATATCAAAACATTGACAGTCTCCAAGGTAAGACCGTCTGTGAAGGAATTCAACTTCGAAAACTCCGACATTGGTAGTCTCCAAGAGAGAGGCCGACTGGATGAAGATGTAGACGAAGCTGGTGGTGGAGATGGTGTTCAAACAGAACGGAGAAATCAAAACGGAGGAAGCGAGTGGCGTGGAGGCGACTTGGTCAGATCTGTGGGGAGACAACTGGTGCCGGCGACGATGAACGAGAAAGACAGATCCATGAAAATGAAGAAAAAAAAGGAGAAGAAGAAGAACAAACAATTAAAATTGATTTTTTGAATCGCAACATACAAATATTTGAATCGCGATACATAAATTCTGGTGTTTAGGGCCAGCAATATGACTAAGATTCACTTTTGGTATTGGATCAAAGCTGAGTTTAGTATGGATTCTTTGGGTGACTTTCCTGTGGGATGCGATGTGTTGGTTGGGAGTTTCGAGCAGAATTTGTTGGTGTTGGAACAGGTTGATTCAAGGAATGAGTTCAATGGACAACTTCAATTTCCATAATTATCTCCTCTCTCTCTCTCAACACTGGAATTCTTTGGAAGGATTTTCATGAGAAAAATCACCTCTACTCTAGTTTCAGCAAAAAGGTAAGAAATTATTTTAGAAATTGAGCTCTAATGGTGGACTGTCGAAAGAAAAAATTAAACAAATGATGTTGATTTTATTTTGATACAAGTAATCTTTCAATTGCTGAAATTTTTGAATCGCGATGCATAAATTTTTTGAATCATGGTGCATAAAATTTTGAATCGCGGCGCATTATTGTAGCGCGTCTCAGGCTCATTAAGAGTATCGCAGTCATTTCGCTTTCAAAAGTGTTCTTTTCCGATTGAAAAAAAAAAACATAATACTGAAATAAATTAAAACTTTAAAAAGTGGACCGACCCGTAATTTTTTTAAACTTTTTATATCAAAATGATTGTCATGACTCATGTCATGAAGCTATGAAATTTATTTTTGTTACTCAAACGTCACACCTATTGAAAAAAATGTTCACGACCAAGAGATTCTAATTCACTTTTGAGAAACCCAACCAAATATAGAAACCCTGAGGACTCAACTAAGCTTAATATAGTAAATAAAAGCCAAATACTATAATGAGAGTTGGTTTGTGTCTTTTTCATGCTTACATAATGCTTCAAGCCAACGTCCAGATGATTGTAATGTCTCATAGTTTCTTCATTTAGTATTTCGTCTATTGAACAAATTGAAAAGTCTAAATTTCATTTTTTAAATGAAAACAAAAACTCATACTCATAGTATCACTAGACTCTAACATCAACTATCTTCCAATAAGGAACTGTATTAACTAACTTCCATTTTTCTTAATTTTTAATTTTTAATAAATCAATTTTCATAAAAGTCAACAATGAAATAGGTATTTATAGGATCAAGAACAATAAAAATATGAAAAAGGCAATAAAAGGAGGAAGACTACAAAACAACGTCTATAAAGTAGTTTGTGGCGGATCCAAAAATAAATCTCAGTGGTGTCACTAATGTTAACTATTACTTAAAAATAAAATTAAAATTAAAATAATGTAGTTTTGTAGTGTATAATTTTTTTTTAAAAAAATCTTCAACGGGGCACTTGCCCCCCAAGTGGAAGGCATAGATCCACCACTGAAAATAGTATATATACGATGTATGTATATAATAATAAATATGCTATTTTGGAAGAGTAATGCTAGAGCCACTCAATAAGCACTCAAATTTGTGCACCAAATGATGTTGTTTCTAATGTGTCATCTTATTTGACATTTTATGAGCTCCACTATAAGTTAAAAAGTTATGTTAACAATATGACACATAAAATATCACGTCATTTGGTACACAAATTTGAGTACTCATTGAGTGACTCTAGCATTACTCATTTTTAAATTAGATCAAGTACATATTCAAATATAGCTAAATCTATATTCGATCTACTAAATAAATATATTATAAGTTTAAGATTTGGGTTATAGACCATTATACAAGTTTATATCAAAAAATTTGTATCAGCTTCGGGTCAAAATCCAATCCCCATCGACAAGTTTTAGTGCAAGAATCCTAAGACACACTTGTCTAGATTTCCCATTTGATTCTTCCTCCAAACACAAGCTTCTTCTTACTAAAGTACTCCTATAAACACGCATCTCTGATAACAATATTTCTAAGTGATACACGTTAATCAATTTGGGGTTGAAAAAGTTGTACTTTGAATTATTTTCCAAGAAGCATAATTTCCTCTTGACTTTTTTTCGGTTGGTTTTTTTTTTAACGTGGAAATTTCTCGTAGTTTTTGTTTTCAAAATGATGTATCTAGCCCAAAGTCGATCACGAACAAGGCACATGTGAGCATCATGTGTCAATCACGAGTCTATCAATACGGGTCTCACAAACCTAATGGACAGAGCTAGCAGAATGCCTGAATAAGGATCACCAACATATCCCGCTCAAACCTGACCAAACATACGTCATGCTTGCTCGACAAGGGGGCCATATCTGGGGTTTACACTTGTCATCACAGATATATGCTATTAATAGTCGGGTAGGGCCATGCCCACCTGGGCAAACATTGAGCATCGACCATCAGAGACTTGCTCATTACAACAGGTCAAATGTTTCCTAATATGAATGGGGTACTTACTTTATATGTTCTTAATATTATGCGGCTAGCCACATAGCACCCCTATAATTTAGGGATTATCTCCTAACCTTAATAGGTATCTATGGAGACAATCATATACATATTATATTATATTTGGGGCATATATATATATCCCTTCGTAAACCCTAAACAAGATACACGCTTACGACCTTATAACTTTGTCAAATTACTTTTTGAGTTGACTCACGATTCTTTCTCTTATGTCGGAGTGAAACCATTCTTACTCTTACGTGGAAGTGAAACCTTCGGAGTGGTTTTATTCTGACCAAGCCTTACACTTTTACTAAAATATCTTTGTATTCTTAACAGATTCGTAGAAGCAATCCAATCTATATATACACACCCAGATATCCTAACAATGATCGGTTAACCCAACAATGAAGTTTTGTCACATCAAAAAGTATTTTATGCAGAAAAAGTAGGACTTTGAATAATTTTCCGGGAAGCATAATTTCCCCTCGACTTTTCTTCGGTTGGTATTTTTTGTACGTGGAAATTCCTTATAGTTAAAAAAAGAAAGAAAGAAAGTAGTATTTTATAGTTCCTTGCTTTCAAAACACACAATGGATAACATAAAAGTCATATCTACCAAGTCTCGACACCAATCAAGATATGTTCTACTTTTAATGGATCACAAATCACATCATCCTTAGTTTTCTTACAATTAAGTACAAAGACATTTTCTTTTCTTCAACACGATCATATTCTTTGATAGAGACTTGGCATTAAATATTCTCTCTACCTCTCTCTAAATTCTCAGATTTTATTTTCTGAATAGATAAGCTTATATATATATATATATATATATATATATATATGGATTAATATAATATTTGGTCCCTGGACGTACATATTGAAAATTAATGTTTTGGTCCTCGGACAAAAAAATAATAGAATTTGGTCCCTGAACATGTATTTTTGGACCAATTTGCCCCCTACCACCGTTATAATTTGGTCTATGAGAGGGGGCAAATTGGTCCGAAAATACATGTTCAGGGAACAAATTTTTTTTTTTTGTCCGGGGACCAAAACATTGATTTTCAACATGTCCAGGGACCAAATTATTATTTAATTATATATATATATATATATATATATATATATATATAATAGACCAATTCATATATTATTATGTATGTAAGGGTAAAATATGGTCTTTCTATATTATTTAATTTGTTGTTTTTTTTCTTGATCCTAAATAATGGTAAAATGCTATTATAATTAAATAATTTCAATAGTTTTTAAGAGTCTATATTAAGTTGGATAAAATCTTTGGTTAAATTTTTGAATTTAATTAAGAAACTAATTTAGGAAGCGAACCTTGTATTTCTTAATATTCTATATTTCCTTGAAGTTGTTGGTTTTTTTATTTGTGTAGGATTATACCTCAAGTATAAATACAAGGAGACTTCATGCAGACACCAAGACACACAGAGAGATAGACGTTCAAAAAGATATTGCATAGAGAGAGCTTCGCTAAAGTGTTTTGATGCAACTATGGATGCAGTAACATCACAAGATGCATTGATTGATTTGCTGTTTGTTTTCCTAGTTAATAAGAAACTTATTTTTTAATCTCATGTTTGTTTTACTCTTGTTTTTGTGGGTTTCCTCAACAGACTTGATGTCTTGTTAGAGGTTTTGGTATTTGGTTAGGTTTCACGATTTTTGTAAGACTCATAATCTTTTTTTGCCATAGGGCTGGATCTACAAGCCTAACTTGTAGATTATTTGATAAACTTCTGTGTTTAATACTGCTTTATTAGATTAAAGACTTCCGCTGTTTACTTGCTTTATTATCTGATCAATGCACATTTGGATGCAGCTGCATCATAAACTGCATTGACAATTTCTTTGAAATCCTAACTACTAGTGTACTTTCCATGTAGTTTTTTTTAAATATATATATATATATATATTGTTTTCCTTATATATATATATATATATATATACTAGATCTTTTTTGTCTGTGCCTATGGCACGGTGATAGTATATATGATTTCGTCAATTGAAATGACAATGTCTAACTAGAAAGTGTAATTTTAAACTCAGTCCATAGTTGAGTTATATGTAACTGATCCACGATCGCTCATATTAATTGTAGGGGGTAGTTTTCTAAAAACTAAAAGATGACCGATCATAATATTAATTGTAGGGGGTGATTTTGTAATTGAGAGTTAAAAGTGGATAACTACTTTCACACATGTGCATGTGAGGGTGAATCACAAGCATTAAATTTTTAAAGATAATTTAATCTCAACCTCTAAATAACTTTAGTCAATTGCACATGTATGAGTATGAGTTCTATCGTATTATATATATATATATATATATATATATATATATATATATATATATATATATATATATATATATATATATATATATCTATAATATATATATTGGAAAGAAAGATTCATAGCATAGAACAACTACCGTGCCTGCTCCTTTTTTTTTCTTTAATATAATACATACCATATTGCTATTATTCAATTAATTTTTCTTTAAGTTAATATTCTTTGACTTTAGTTAATAATTTTATTTTGATGATAATATAATATATCTAAAATTTTCTACAGTTTCGGTAGACAATAGCCTTAACTACTTTATTTTTATGACAATGGATGATGCGAGTCATAAGCGAAATTGATTAAACATATTTATTACAGAAGAAAAAAGAATAACTATCTTGTTATTTCAGAATTAAAAAGTATTTTGGAAAGAAAAGAGAGAATAATTATCTTGTTTGTTGAGAACTAAAAAGTAATTTATGAATAAAATAGAAAAAATTGTGGGCCAATCTATTTTTTGAAACTTTTAATCGTTAAAGTATACTCTTTTTATTTTCAACCGAAAAAAGTCATTTTGGTGGCAAAATGATTACGATACCTTTAATGAATCGTAGGCGCGCTACGGAGGTAATTATTTTTGCACCGTGATTCATCAATTTTATCGCATTATTTTTACACCGCAGTTCAGTAGTGTAACTGCTAGTCTATTTTTGAACAACGATTCAACAATTTTTATTGAATTAATTGTGCACCACATCTCAATAGTGTAACTGCTAGTCTATTTTTGTAACACAATTCATCAATTTTAGTGTATTAATTTTTATATAGCGGTTCAATAGTATAGTTGCTGGTCTATTTTTGAACCGCGATTTATCAATTTTAGTGCATTAATTTTTGCACCACGGTTCAATAATGTAAAAACTATGAACCGCGATATATAAAAAGCTGTATCGCGATACAAATATCTATTTACTTCAATTTTTCTATTAAAACTTAAATAATGTAAAAACTAATAAATATTAATTGTTATGAACACTGGTTAACAACATATGTGCACCGCAGTATATCTTTCAAAATCTTTGAATCGCGGTGAATATATTTGTGAATCGTGGTGCAAAAATATGTAAAATTAATTGATTAAGGAAACTTTGCACCACGATAAATAAATTTGCACTTTATAAACTTTGCACCGCGACATATAAACTTGCTTAAAAAATATTTAAAAATGAATCTTTAAATCGCGGTGCAAAAATATGTAAAATTAATTGATAAAAGAAACTTTGCACCGCGATATATAAACTTGTACTTTATAAACTTTGCACCGCGATATATAAACTTGTACTTTATAAACTTTGCACCGCGATATATAAACTTGACGTAGCGCGCCTATTTCCCATTAAGGGTATCGCAATATTTTTGCATCAAAAAGTGACTTTTTCCGGTTTTTTTTTTAAAGGTATACTTTAGTGATTAGAAACTTGAAAAAGTAGACCGATCCTAATTTTTCCCAATAAAATATATACTACATAGAACTGTCAATGTGGGTTGGTGGGGTGAGCCAAGCGGCCCGAGCTAGCAAACGAAATTGGTGGGCCTTAAAATTGTCAACCTAGCCCAATCCATCATGTAGGGGTGTGTAAAAGTTTTTCAAAACTGGACTAGACCAATAGAACCGGATCAAACTAGTTGAAATTGGATTGGATCAATACTTTCTTTTGGTCATGTATTTGAAATTTTATAGAATTAAATTTTTGGATAGGTCCCGGTTTTCAAACCAAAAAACATAGAGCTGGACCAAATTCATCAAATAGATTAGTTATTATATACTCCATCCGTCCCTAAATTATCGTCCTAGTTGACCCGACGCACGAATTAAGAAAAACAATTGACTTGATTATTTATATTGGTTTAATGTATAGTTTCCTTTAAAACTCATGTGTATGTGGCTCATTATTAAAGTAGAGTGAAAAAGTAAGGGTAAAATGATAAAAATGATGTTCTAAAAAAGTAATTTTCAAACTGAACAATTATTTTGGGACGGACAAAAAAAGAAAGGAGGACAATAATTTAGGGATGAAGGGAGTATATATATATAAATTTATAACCCTAACTCTAACTTCCTAAGTATAATATGTTATTTTCTATTTTGCCTTCAAAGAGAGATATAGAGGTTGTGTTTTCAGTTTAAAACAAAACTTCTGAAACCCTAGCTCATTGTCTCATTCGACGTTTTCCATTCTTCAGCAATTTTGTTCTATTTTTATGTTTGTACTCACTTTTATAATTTTGTTTCCACCGAATTGTTATGCTATGTCATTTTTAATCTCTGAATGTACGATTATTGAACGGTTTTTAATATTTTTATGAAGTTTCATATTTTATTATTTGTTTATATTGAACAATTAAGAACCGTAATATTGGTTCGATTCTAGTTCTTGTACATCATTGGTTGCTTCTAGACCGAACCAAAGTATTGGTTTTCATAATTATTGGGTTGGTTCTGGTTCTAAATTTTTTGAGAACCAGACTATCGTTCTGATTCCGATTTTCTCATTTTTTTTAATGAAAAATTGGGGTAAAACGCATATTTGGGCCACTGCACTTTTCAAAACATTGCAATTAGGCCACTGAGACGTTAAAATTTTCGAAGCGGCCACTGTACCAGACTTATCTTGCATGTTAACCCAAATTTTGGATGGACGTTAAGTTTAACCGTTAAGTTCTGTTAAATACCTATTTTGCCCTCATCTCACTCGTTGTCAGCTTCCACAGTGGTCAGCTTCATCATCATAGATCAAAACATGAAAGAAGTGCAGATTACAATCCAAAAATCTAAAACGAAAATAAAAAAATCTTTGTACCAATCCATTCAAAATTATATAAGCAATGGACTAAATTGAAAATTATTTACAAGAAAATCAAAATTAACATAGTGGAGATGGATCAAACAGATCTGGAGAGGGAGGTGCTAAGTGGGATCTGCCAATCTCTTTACTCGATTGATTCAGTGTCTACTCATTGCAAGGAAAAAAACCCAGATTCCAAGTATGGGTAAGGTAGTAACAGCAGCATCAAAGAAGGTGGGTGACCCCTCTCTTACGCCTTTCCGATACCCTCGAATCCATCTTTGATTCCCCTCTCCCTCCGACTTCTTCCCTGAGGCGAAAATCTCTCTCCCCCTTTAGTCAACAAATCCCCCTCCACCACTGCATCTCCGTTTCTGATCCAGTGAAGATCTGGAGAATATTGCAGATTGCATCCCTCTGTTTCAGATTCGGACGTTAATTGTAGATGGCGGAGGACGACGACACTGGACCTGGGTGGGCGTTGATTGAAGATGAAGAGATCAACCGAGGCTGTCTCCGCCGGATCTGACAAAGGGAAGAGAGCGAAGAGATCAACTGAACTCCGACTCCGGCCCAACAAAACATGGGACTCGACATCGGACAAGGCGAAGAAGCTGTTGAAGTCCGAGAATGGCGAGAGTAAGGATTCGAGGAGAGGAGATGACGAGGTTCTGATGACAAAGGCTGTCTCAGAGGATCCTTCGTCGGAGCCGGCTCTTGAGAAGTTCCTGGGTGAAGCCAAGGCGGCTTCCGTTCACCCACTCTGGAAAACGAGCCTATGTTCCTACTTCAGCAGCTCGAACAAGGAGTGTAGTCAAGGAGACACGTGCTGATACACCCACGGAGAAGTCGAACTCAGATCTGAGTTCGTAAACCCAGATCTGAGTTTTAAAACTCAGATCTGGGTTGCTTTATCACAGTGATAATGATGAAGAGGAGGGCAAAATAGACATTTAACTTAACTTAACGTCCAAACTTAACGTCCGTCCAAAAAAGGGGTTAACGTGCAAGATAAGTCTCGTACAGTGGCCATCCCGAAAATTTTGACGTCTCAGTGGCCTAATTACAATGTTTTGAAAAGTACAGTGGCCCAAGGGTGTGTTTTGCCAAAAATTGGATTAACCACGCCCTAAATTTCTATCTTTATACCATATGTATTACATTATATAGCGTAGGGTGCAATATCTCAATATAATAATGGGATGTAGAGATAATAAATTGAAGTGAGTTACCTCAATCAAAAGTAAAAAGTAAAAAACAACAAACAAAACATAATAATCTCGAAATGGAAAAAAAAATATCTCGAAATAGACTAACACTCACCTATAGCCTAGGGGCTAGGGAGCACCAACCCCTTTAGGCACCAAATCAGTAAAAAGTCATGCCTAAAATAAACCAGACCATTATCTACGATTAGCAATAGTTAAGAAAGAATAAAGGCAACCCAAGCAAAACTGCCATAGATTCTTCTTTGGGAATCTATGGAGAATCTCATTTCTTGTTTTTTACTTTTTTCATTCGAGACAAAACAAACAATATAATGTACAGTAAATATTTCCATAAAGTTCGACCCTGTAAATCTGTCATCTCCTACGAATTTGAATTAGTATTTTTCTTCTTTTTTACTCAGAGTATATATTTATTATTTTATTTTATTTTTATTATTTTAGCCGTGAAATTGCAGGCAGAATTAATGGAATCTTGAACCGTCTGATGCTGAACAACAACTTCAATCAAGTGGGTCCCGTGCTAAGAGTGGACCCCAGATGGATGCAAGTCCAAAGGAGCAAGCCAAGAGGAAATTTGAAGAGTCTGTTTCCTCTTATCATTCATCTAACACCATCCATCGATGGCCCTCCCTACTCTTAGCTTTGAGTCCACCCAAAGAGATGTGGATTATTCCCGTTTTGGGTTTGTTTTAATCTCTTCCCATTCAAAATTACTCATTTTTGGTTAAATCCTGATCTGGGTGTCTGCTAATTTGACTATTTCTTGTTGCAAATTTCAGTCTTTGTTTTGTTTCTTGAAATGCAGCCTATGTTTCCTGAGTTTAGTCTCTTGTTGCCATTCTTGATTTCTTAGCTATGCGTTGCGCTTTTTTGTAATTTAGCCTCCTTCGTGCTGTAATTGGTTTTCATGATCTTGGATATGTATTATGATTATACTATGTGTTGATCAGTAATTAGGATTATTGTTACTTTTTTGAAGTCATTTTTATTGGAGTTTGTTTAGGGCTGTGATTTGTTCCCACAGGCCACAGTTATGAAGTCAATGCTTCCCATTTCCTAGTCAACCCATTTTGTGTTGTTCTTCTTTTTGCTGTTGGTGCTGTTGTTGTGGGTTGGGTACTTCTTTTTCCGCCCTATTGGGAGCTGGGTTTTTCAAGAAGTGGGAACTGGGTAAATGTTTGGCTCAGGGATGAATTTGATAACCACAGTTATTGGGTTTGCAATGAGTGCCACTTTTATTGTGTTTGTCTGTGCAAGACTTATTTGTGGGAGGTTTCGCCGGTTTGAATCACGCCAGATGTTCGAGATTGATTCGAGGATGGATCTTGAGCGGGTATATCTCTGATCCTAAACCTGAATTCCCATTTTCCCCCTTATTTGAGTAGTTATATCTTGATATAATGGATATATGATGCTGGTTGTATTCTAGTAAAACTCATCATACTGATGTTGGCAAGGCATCCTTCTTTTAAGGAATTCATATAAGCATGAATTGATGGCAACGCCATATGCATTTGTCTTTTGAGCTGTTGGTATTTGCAATTGCAATTCTAGTTGGAACCAATACTGAGACAATGTAGTATGAATACCCCCTCCTTTTTCCCAGTACCAAATACTAAATCTGCCTTAAATGATGGAGAAAAGCCATCTATAGAGAATTTACTCGAGAGTGAAATTTTGATACACTGGGTGTAAATATTGTTTTACACGAGTGCCCTAAAGTTTTCAATTCGTTACCAAACAACGGGAGAATGCTTGCACATTGTTTTCTTATCACATGGAGTATTACCTATATCCTCAATTTTGTAAACAAGAATTTTGAGTTTTGATGCTCAATCGCTTTTGTTTTTCTTTCGAGTTATTTTATTGGTCGAAAACCAAAGAGATTTAAAAGACATCAATTGAGTTTTTAAATCATTTTTTTTCAACAATGAAGTTTTTTCGGGCACTTGCGTAAATATTTTTTTTACACTGACAATATATCAAAAATAAATTCTTAAATCAAATGAAAAGAAAGAAGTACACAAGATATTGGACAAGAGGAAACCTTGTATTTTTTTTAAATATAAAACTAAAACATATAGCATTAAAGTGCAATATTATTTCTGTTGCTGGCTTTCCTCTCCATTTAATGATGGCAAAATATTTGAACTAGATCCGAAACCTGCTAGGATTCGCTCCTTTAGGAGGGTATTGGTAAGCAATTTTAAAAACCCGTTGAGGTTAAGGTTTACCCTCGAACTGCAACCTGAGCTGTATTTATGTAATTACTATATTACATTTACTTGTATTATTATTTACAGTTCAACTTTCATATTATTATTTTTTATTATATTTTTTAATTTTTTCTCTTTTTTGTAGAAAAATAAAAATGTGAGCTGAATGGTAATTTAATTTTAGTTTATTTGGTTTGAGCTTAATTAACAAGTGTTTGGGTTGCTTGGGATTGGGCACGACGAAATTGGTCTTTAGCTTATAGGTTGGGCTTCTGGGAGTAGGAGTTTCAACTTGGCCTTGCCCAAGAAATTGGTCTTGAGCCTATTGAGCTTATAGTATAGGTTTGGTGGTTAGGAGTAGGAGTTCAGTCTAGTGGGTAGGAGTGGTTAGAAGTAAAGGAGTTATAGAGAAAGAGCGGGTTGGGAGAATGACAAGCCATCCCTATCTTGATTACGTGCGTGTATACTGACTTCATGCATTAAAAAACAGAGATTTGTTGCCCTCCATCTTTGAACTTCCTGATATAAAGCAATTGCAACACCAGCAAAACATTAAAGGGAGTGATGAGATGAGAGGCTCAGATTTTTGTGGATACTAATGGAAAAAAATTCAGAAATTTAGTCTACAATAAATTCTGCATCACTTCTCACCAAAGAATCTGTAGTCCAAGAGTTGGAGTTGATCATATTTTTCTAAGGGAGGCACGGATTCCTTTTTGGTTTGTCCGAATTGAAGAGAATCAAGAGATATATTTCCTCTTTGAGAAACTAATTTTTTAGCATAATGTCTCTATTATACTTGGAGTTTTGTGGTTGAGAATGATCATTTTATATCAACTAAATCAACTTTAAGTTGTAGCCACTCAATGATAGGATATTTCAGGAAGTTACTGGTTATTCAATATTTTTCTTAATTTTTGCAATAAGTCAAAGTGTACCTCTTCAATTGGGACGGAGGGAAGGAGTATTAGACTCTTCGAAGACCCTGCAGTTGGGATTCTTATGCCTTAAGACTTTTCTTCTACATATGAGCTTCGGTGGTTGCACTCTGACCTTTGGGTTCGAATTTTAGTAACAGCTTATGATTAGGGCCAGGGGTACCCTCCGCAGACCCCACATAGCTGGAGCCTTGTGGACTGGGTACAGTTTTTATGAAGTGCAAATTCCATCTGTATCAAGTCCAGGGTGTTACATTACACATCCGGTCCCGAGGTTGGATGATGGAGGACGGTTGCATGTGGTAGCTTGACAGCAAGCTTAAAACTTTATCAATTCTCTATGAACAGGAATCCTAGCAAAAGAGGATCATGTGGCTGGCGTATTTGGGACAATAGTTGGGTTGAGTCGAGTTTCTAAGAAGTGTAACAATACTAACACCGTCATGATTCATCAATTCCCAAAATTATTATCCATAACTTTCAACATCCTTTACACCACATATGTTTAAGTGGCTTGAGGATACAAGGCAGACAAATGTAGCAATTGCATCATTTGATTCTTATGGTAGTTGTAACTGAGTGTGGAAACGTTGGAACTTCAATTTCTACCTGTTTGCTAATAGGCAGAGCATCAGATTGTGGGCCTTGAGCCAGTGATGGTTGCTGCTATTCCCACAATGAAGTACAACCGTGAAGCTTTCAGTTCTATGGAGGATGTGCAGTAAGTATATCTTTAATTAATTATATTAAGGTTCTCCTATAAACTTTAATTTTAAATAGTTCCTGATCCTGTAGTTCTTTTAACAAACTCCAAAATGAATTGTACTTGATAGCTTCTCATGGGAATTTCAGGTGCACGATTTGTTTAGGCGAGTACCAAGAGAAAGAAGTACTGAGAATAATGCCCAAATGTGGGCATAGTTTTCACCTTTCCTGCATAGATATTTGGCTAAGGAAACAATCAACCTGCCCTGTTTGCCGTCTCTCAGTTCAAGATGCCTTTGAAACAAAACATGTGAGGCCTGCAACATTTGCCATGGCTGCCCAGTCTGTTAACAGTCCCGAGATCTCCATCGAGCATTCTAGTCAATGGCTTCTACCTGAGGTCGAGCATCCTGACCCAGGTCAGGGAAGTAATCAAAGGCACATGGAATCTGTTCCTGGACAAGCAGAAGCAAGATGACAAATGAAGAGTGGAGATCTGGTTGATCTGAGGGCATTACTCGGCAATGCTGCTTCTTCTTTGAATAATCATCTCACATGCCCGAGTTATAATTTATCAGGGATCAGCCTTGCTCAACAAATATTGAGGCAACGAAAATTCAATGGTATGATAGTTGTATATTCCTTGTAAAGAAAAGTTTAGGGTGATAGCAGTTAGGTAATTTGAAAATTTGTGATGACATCCTTTTTTATATTTTATAGTTTTTTTTTTTTTTTAAATTTACAGAGCAAGTTGAGTTAGTCATCAATGCTATATGTAGTAATATACTCTTTCTGTTCTGGACAAAGAGTCTACGTCTGAAAGTCAAACTTTTTAAGAAAATAATACTTTTAGTAGTCTATTAGTAATAAATGTAAATTTGGATATATATAAAATATATATATATATATATATATAAATCTTTTGTAAGACGGTCATACGAATCTTAATTCGTAAGACGGATCTCCCACTCTCTCACAACTCAACTCACTAACACACGGTGCGTCGGGTAAAAAAGATTTACCTAAGTTTTTGCCATATATATATATATATACACACACACACTTGTTCTTTTGCTTTTGGCTTTAAGTCGTTTAAAAGGATTTAGTTAAGTCCTCAATAAAAAAATTATTACATTCAATCTAAAATAAGTATCGTTTTAGAGTAATGTCGACGTATTAAGAATATATATAAGTTGACAAGTATACCCTTAGGTATCGTTTGGTAGTCTGGATTAAGGCTAGATATGATTAATAAGACGAGTTATCTGATGTTTGGTACGCAATAGGTAGTCGGGACTAATAACACGAGTTATCTGGATAAAGTCATTATCCCCTCACTATTAATACCAAGGGAGAGGGTGGTATTATTAGCGCCCTCACTAAAAAAAATTGGGATTAACATTTATAATCTCAAAACTACCCCCGATATATAAGTGAGGATTAATAGCGAGAGCACTAATAGTACTGTGATTAATAATACTGCTTATCTTTGTCCGACTACCAAACAAGCCCTTAGAGCATTCCATTGCTTTATTCTTATGCTTTTTCCTATTAAGAAGATTAAAATTTGAAATGGTGTATGACCTTCTTATCAAACCACATAGGAGAGACAAGGTTTTTTCTTTCTAAATAGGAAGAAAAAAAAAAGAATTTTCTTGTGTGTTTGTGTGTGTGACCGGTTCGGGGTGGGGCAAATTGATTTTTTTTAGTGGGATTCAACTAAGAAGATATGTTAAGAAGATTATGAATGAAAATATATATTTTTTCAATGGAATAAGAAGAGAAAAATGTGTAAGAGACAGTAGGACTCATTTAAGAAGATGTTCAAGAAGATTATGCATTGGAGATGCTCTTATAGAAACTCATATTTTTTGTGTAGGATAGTTGGAAAATAAATCAGAAGAACAAAATTATTAGCAAAAGATAGAATATTTCATATTAGGATAATTAGTTGTTTGGACCTTGGAAAAAGAGGAGGGTAAATTAGATATTTTTTTAATTTAATAAAATGATACTTATTTTAGATCAGTACTAGATATTGTGTCCGTGCCTATGACACAGAGCTATATGATAATTGATCAATGAATAGAGGAGGTAGTTTAATTTAAAGTTCCTGTTGAATTTTGAACTAGTCTACAATTATGACTTTGTTTAAGTTATCTAACTAGGAACATGCTAAGTGCAATGCTAACAAGATTTGATGCTTAAAGATAGAGACAACACGTAAGTCTCTGTTTCTACTTCACTTTAAGTTCTAAAGAAATTGAATGAAGAGATTTTTTAAAAAAATACAGAAAATATGGATTTTAGAGAGATGAAGACAGACACGCTAAGAATAAACACACACACACACAAACATGAACATGCATACACCTCAGAGAGAGAAACTTACATATTCGAAGAGGGTGGCAGATTGTTTTGATCGATTCCGACAGCAGCGACTTAAAAGTCTTGGACTGGGGATTCCTCGCGAGATTGATAAACCTAAATCATTGCCAGCAGTAACCCCAAAAACATCAAAGAAATTGAACACAAAAACACGAACAGACCACCAGAACCAAAAAATAACTAATAATAGCAACAATTCAAATAAACAAAAACTTCTACATCACATTTGATCAACAACTGCTATCATCAAAAGTTTCGAATAATCACATTGTAGATGTGTAATCCGCTAGATGTTCAAATATGATAAAAAGAAAATCAGTTGTTTGATAGACAATTGGCAAGAAAATGAAAGTGGTAAGCCACATAAAGTGGGGCACACTATTTATGCCACGTTCTTCTAACACTTTGGCAAACTTCATCCGATGGTCAATAACCTGTTAACAATAACCGAGAGTCTTCACCCAAATCAGTCTATCTGATCTACGACTTGTGTTAAATCCAGTTTAAATTCTCAAGAAACTCAAAGGGAAGAAGCTGCCAATAAATTCAAGGGAGCAAAGTGCAATCTGTTGTAACCATTCATTTGTTTGAAAGTTCAGGGGTGTCGAGTGTCTCTTTTGAAAGTCTGTCTGTTTTTATAGTTATTCATTAAGGGCTGTATAGTCTTTTCTCTCCCTCTTTAGTAGTTAGTCTGTTAGGATCGATTTTGTATATATTCAGGTCTTTCCCTTTTGTATATTGACTGATTGAGAGAAAGAAATAACATCAATAAAAATTTGAGGGTTATCTCCCGAAATCAATGAAGGAAATCAAGTTTCTTTATTTCTATTGAAACTCAATCTTTATCATGGTATCAGAGCAATGGAGCTTTCAGAATCTTTTGATCATCATTGATTCTCATTAATCAAAGTCTGTGATATCTTCTGCTTCTGTCTGCATCTTCCTTCTTATTCCCAGGTTCTTTGTTTCTTCCTTCCCCTTTTTTTTTCTCTTTTATTCATTCCAGTATGGCCGAATCCAATCCTACTCTCAAAGATTCATCCAAAAACACCCAAGAATCCACTAATCAATCAACTGAATTCTATGATTTCTCTGAAACTACATTTCAATTACCCCCTAATCATCCTCTCTATCTTCATCCCCATGATCATCCAGGGATGAATCTGGTTTCTGATCCCCTCACTGACAACAATTTTACTCAATGGAAACTTGCAATTACAATAGCTCTTTCTGCCAAGAACAAGCTTGGCATGATTAATGGAACTTTTAAGAAACCACAACCTGAATCTAAATACATCAATGCCTGGGAAAGATGCAATTCCATGGTTATTTCATGGCTTCTTAACTCAGTATCTCCAGAAATTCGCCAGAGTATTGTATATTTTTCTTCTTTTTGTGAAATGTGGGAAGATCTTCTTGCAAGATACTCTCAAAGTGATATACCCAAATTGTATCAAATCAGGAAAACCATCACTCTTTGCACTCAAGGCACACTTTCTGTTAATGCATACTTCACTAAATTTCGTGGTTTGTGGGATGAACTTCAGAATCTTCTTCCCATTCCAAACTGCACTTGTGATTGTATCTGTGGAGCCTCCAAGATTCGAGAGGATTATGACCATGCCTACAAGATCACACAATTCCTAATGGGGTTATCTGACTCCTATACTGATGTTAGAGGTCAGATATTGAGGATGATTCCCTTGCCTTCTTTGTCCAAGACTGTGTCTATGCTTATACAGGAAGAAGGCCAAAGACAATGTTGCCAGTCCATTAACCATCATGATTCTCCTACTGTCTTGTTGGGAAGATCAAATAACAACAATGCATCAAACATGTTCAATAAACCTGTTCAGAATCCTGGTAAGAATCCCAACAATTCAAAGGGGAAATTCTTTTGTGAACACTGTCATGGAGACTCTCACATGAAAGAGAAATGCTTCTTGTTAAATGGCTTTCCTGAGTGGCATCCCATGTATGGTACTAAGCCAGACCCCTCCAAGATACCAAAGAACAAGATCAAATCAAAGTCAACCAGTTCTTCAAATTCTGCTCATCTCAAAGACAACAGCAGCAACTGTGGTCAGTTTACTAAAGAACAGGTTGCACAAATTCTTTCAATGATCAAACCTAAGGTCAACTCTAGTGAGGTTGATACTCCCCTTGGCAATATCACTGAATGCATGGCAGGTAACCCCACACCTTTTTCTAATGATGGTAATACTTTCTGTTCATCTAATCTCAATAACAGAACCCTAGATTGGATCATTGATACAGGTGCATCTGATCACATTACAAATTCTTTAACTAATCTCTCTAATCCCATTCATATTCAAGCTTACATTCATCTACCAAATGGAAAGAGTTCCAAAATTACTCATAAAGGCACTGTTAAACTTACTAATGAAATTACCCTATACAATGTTTTCTGTGTTCCTGAATTCCACTTCAATCTTTTGTCTGGAAGTAAACTAACACAAAACACAAAACATAATCTTATCTTTTGTGTTGATACTTGTCTTATTCAGGACCCTGTCAAGAAAACTTCCAAGGTGATTGGTAAACTCTTTGAAGGCCTTTATAGACTCCAGCCCCCTCATCTGAATGAAGAAACCAAGATCAATAACAATCTTCTTGATTACCCTTTCTGCAATATAAACAATAATGTTTCTACTTCTCTTAATGACAATGTTTTTCATTACAGTTTAGATTCTATTGACCCTATGTACTTATGGCATAAAAGACTTGGCCACTTGCCTTTACATGCTATGAAAAACATTGACTCCTTGTTCTCATTAAACTTCAAGAAATACAAGTTTATTAACTGTGATATATGTCATTTTGCTAGACAAACCAGACAACATTTTGACCTTAGTAACTCTCATAGTTCATCTGCCTTTGATCTCTTACATTGTGATGTGTGGGGGCCCTATAGACATCATACTTATGATGGTTTCAATTCCTTCCTTACCATTGTAGATGATCATACTAGAGCTACTTGGACAATTCTTCTTAAATCCAAAGCTAATGTCAATCAATTAATACAAAACTTTGTTACTATGATCAAGACTCAATTTAATAAGAATGTTAAAGAAATTAGGTCTAACAATGGCACATAATTCTTTAACAATCTCATGAATTCTCTTCTTGATTCCTTAGGTATTATTCACCAAAGTTCTTGCACAGAAACTCCTCAACAGAATGGTAGGGTTGAGAGAAAACACAGACACCTATTGGAGCTGGCAAGAGCTCTAAAATTTCAATCTAATGTACCTATTGAATTTTGGGGAGAATGTCTTCTCACAGCTACTTATCTTATTAATAGACTGCCAAATTCTGTGCTAAAATTCAAAACCCCTTTTGAAGCTCTTTATGGTGCTAAACCTAATTATGATCATCTTAAAACCTTTGGCTGTTTGTGTTATGCATCCACACTTGCTCTAAATAGAGACAAATTTATGCCAAGATCTCAAAAATGCATTTTTCTAGGCTATGCATTTACCAAAAAGGCCTATAAATTCTATAATCTCCTCACTCAAAAGGTCTTCTTTAGCAGAGATGTTAGCTTCTGTGAAGAAATTTTTCCCTTCAAACCTAACAACCAATCTGACAATACTAATAAAAATTTGTTTCCACCTTCTGACTACACTAACTTTTTGATAATGAGGAAGATCACTTTATTCCCCCTACTTTCAATACTGACCCTGGTAATACCAATAATCAATCATCTGATGATAGCTCTTCAACTCAACCTAAGATCAATGATCCTACAACAAATAGACTTGTTAGGAACAAATCCATTCCCACCAAGTTCAAAGATTATGTTGGTTTACCTTTACATCTTCAAAGCCATAATGTTAAAAACAACAACACCACCTCTCCTTATCCCTTCAAAAACTATTGTAACTACAATCAACTTTCTTCAGAATACAGGAAATACTCCTGTAAAATAAACACTATCAGTGAACCTCAAACTTATGAGCAAGCTGCCAAGGACCCTTTGTGGTGCAAAGCTATGGAAGATGAACTTAAAGCCTTGGAAACTAATAAAACTTGGACCTTGCAACATCTTCCAGAAAATAAACATAAGGTTGGATCCAAATGGATATTTAGAATCAAGTACAATCCTGATGGAAGTGTTGATAAATATAAAGCTAGGTTAGTTGCCAAAGGATTTACACAAATTGAAGGAAATGATTACTTTGAAACCTTTGCTCCTGTAGCAAAGATGACATCTGTTAGAATCCTCATTTCTATTGCAGCCTAAAAAAGGTAGGATATCACCCACATGGATGTGTCTAATGCTTTCTTACATGGAGATCTTCATGAAGAAATTTATATGGACCTTCCTCCTGGATATCATCATAATCTTCCCAAGAGCAAAGGTCCAATAGTCTGCAAATTGCATAAATCTCTGTATGGTCGCAAGCAGGCACCAAGACAGTGGTTTGAAAAATTTTCTTCTACTCTTTCTGAATTTGGCTTCTTGCAATCTCTTAATGATCACACATTATTCACTATGAGATCTAATGGAATTTTCACTGTGATTCTTGTTTATGTAGATGACCTTCTCATTTCAGGAAATAATAGAGAAACTATCACCAGACCAGACATTTCCTATGGTGTTCATATACTAAGCCAATTCATGTCTCAGCCTACAACTGAACAATGGAAAGCTGCTTTAAGGCTGGTTAAGTATCTGAAAAATAGCCCTGGTCAAGGCTTATTCTATCCATCAGACACTCCTCTAAATCTGTCTGCATTCTGTGATTCTGATTGGGCAGCATGTCCCATTACAAGAAAATCTGTTACTGGTTTCTGCATCTTCCTTGGCAGTTCTCTTATCTCCTGGAAAAGCAAGAAGCAAAGTACAGTCAGTAGATCATCCTCTGAGGCAGAATACAGGAGCATGACTAATACATGCTGTGAACTGAATTGGATCACAGCTATTCTAAAAGATTTTCAAATCAACAATTCAGAGCCTATCCCTCTTCATTGTGACAACAAATCTGCAATTTATATAGCAGCCAACCCTGTTTATCATGAGAGAACTAAACACATAGAGATTGACTGCCATATAGTAAGGAATATGATTCAGAAAAATATCATCTCTACCAAATACATCCCTTCTCATCTTCAAGTGGCAGACATTTTTACTAAAGCCCTTCCAAGTAGCAAATTTTCTAATCTGATGTACAAGTTGCAAGTTAAAAATCTATTCTCCACTTCCAACTTGAGCGGGGGTGTTAAATCCAGTTTAAATTCTCAAGAAACTCAAAGGGAAGAAGCTGCCAATAAATTCAAGGGAGCAAAGTGCAATCTGCTGTAACCATTCATCTGTTTGAAAGTTCAGGGGTGTCGAGTGTCTCTTTTGAAAGTCTGTCTGTTTTTATAGTTATTCATTAAGGGTTGTATAGTCTTTTCTCTCCCTCTTTAGCAGTTAGTCTGTTAGGATCGATTTTGTATATATTCAGGTCTTTCCCTTTTGTATATTGACTGATTGAGAGAAAGAAATAACATCAATAAAAATTTGAGGGTTATCTCCCGAAATCAATGAAGGAAATCAAGTTTCTTTATTTCTATTGAAACTCAATCTTTATCAACTTGCCATCGGGTTGGTGTACTCATGATCATGGTCTTAACCATTAGGCAATGCCAATTTCCACTTAAGATCGCAACCTCAAAAAACGAAATCCATTTGAGATCATCCACTTCCTCCGTCGCTGTGACGAAAAACGTGTTATGATTTTATGCCACTGACCAAAACAATACAGGAGCAAAACACAATCAAGCTCTGTTTCCAGATTACTTAATAATCAATAATCAGTCACCAACATTAATCAACCCAAGCTCTAACCGAGCAACCAAATAACCCAAAGTTTCTGATTCTTAATTAGTTTAATACCCAAGTATGCCTTTCTAGTATAGCTTAGGAATTAAATAGAACACATATGAACAAGAACATGATATCCAAAGTATGCTCTGCAAAATAGAATGTTAGCACAAGAAAAATAACAGAATAAACCATCAGTTTACCATTATAGAATAAAAGAACAACTCAAGAGTATCCTTGGCCGAAGCCTAACTCGAACTGTCGGCTCAGGGCCCCAATTCCACTATACACCAAGTATAGTCTGTACCAGTTCCAAGGTATTTCGGGACTACCCAACCTTCTTAACGAAACCCAAACCCAAACCCCAATGTCACGATGAAGAAGGATCACTCACAGACCCCACCACACATACAGTGTTTCACCCACGAACCAACTTACAACTTTCAGCAAAGCAAGAGAAATCAGGGAGAAGAAGAGAGAGATCAAGAGAACATGGTTTCAATGAATGGCTATGTCTCAGAAGGAGACGAGGAACAATATATATAAGGAGTCGAAGATTCCTTATGCAATCACTACGATGCTGTCACTGGAAAAGAAGGGCAATCATTGCGACGCTGCCGCCGGGAATCAAGGGAGAAAACAAATCACTATTTTGAGAAACAAAAAAGGGATACAAACCCTTATTCCATAAATCAGCTGAGAACACAAAGGGGATGGGCTACGGGTTGCTGGGCCTTACAAATAGGCTACCCAATTGTTAATTGGGCCCAGCCATACTTACAATCTCCACCGTGGAACAAGTACCGGTCCAATCACGAAGAACTCAAGGACACAAATGGGGTACATCATAGCCTATCCACAGAACTTGTTCCAACACAAAGTAGGAAACAAGAACAATAGAAAGCGAACACAAAGTAAGCATCAAATTTAACCCATTCTAACACAAAGTAAGAAGAAGGGAGACACCACAACAAACACCAAGTAAGTCGAGGATTTTCTAAGACAATAACAATAATCCACACGAATCATATTTCACATCAAAAGAATTCACAACAAGGGTTGCTCCACCACATTTGGAGCCGGGGAGGGGGAATATTAGGAACATTTAAGCAAAGAAACTCATTCTCATTAAAGATAATATCTCAACTAATGATTATTTCAAAACATGGTTCCTCTTTTAACCATAACCTATAACCTTTCTCACCCTTTGCGTACCCTAAGAAGACACACCTAACCGGTCTCGGTTCAAAAGGGTTGTTCTCTCGATGAATATATGTAGCACAACCGAAAACTTTAAAATTTTGAAAAGCAACTTCTCCACTAGAAAACACAGCTTCAGGACATCTACCATTAGACGGGATAGGAGACCTATTAATGACATATGCGGCACACATACTCCGCAACCTCATTCTGTTGAGAGCTACAAGGGATAGATTTTTGACGGTCAATCCTACTCTTGGCGTAAAATCTCTCAAACTTAGTTGCAAAACTCCAACCCACTATCCATCCTAAGCTTTTTAATTTTCATACCAGTTTGATTTTCAATTAAAATCTTCCCAAGTTTTAAAATTTTCAAAAACATCAGTTTTCTCTTTCAATAAAACTACCCAGACTTTTCGTGAGAAGTCATTAACGATAGACAGAAAGAACATATTCCCACCATGGTGGGTAACAAAGGACCCCACAGATCCACATAGATCAACTCAAGGGAATTTATTATAGAGTATTTTTTCTAGGTAATGAGGTGGAAAACTAACCCTATGATGTCCAAGGTTTTTATCCATCAAATTTGTTATATCACTCTTAACAACATTTGCATAATTCTCAATAAAAGACACAGGAGTAGCATCACACACATACAGGTTTTGTTGTTTTCCAACTTTGAAAATTACCAAGTTATCTTTTAAAATTTTCATCTCACCCCTTCCCCATTTACCCTCTAACACATCATCTTCCAATGATGCACACGAGACCAGATTATTACACAAATCAGGCACGCATCTAACATTTTCCGAAGTCAAAGTATACTTAGAATCAAATTTTAAGCACACATTGCCAATTCCAGCAGTTTGACAATTCTTACCATTAGCCAAGGAAACAGTTCCAGTTTCCACTTCTTTGTATGAAGAAAAAAAATATTTTTTAAAGGTGTCATGTGAAACGCACAAGCAAAATCTATAACCCACTCATTCATATACACATAAATAGAGTACACATAATTCACTTTGGTTTCACAAGATTCCATTATCATAAAAAACATCACCACCATCTTCACACAAGGCCAAATTACAATCTTTTTTATTATCATGATTCTAATTTTGACTTTTATTTTCAGGGTTTGTGTAATCTTTCTTAAAATGTTCAGATTCACCACAGTTGTAGCAGCTTCTTTTCTTAGATCCCGACTTAGACCTACTTTGACTTCTACCCCTATTGTTACCATAATTCTCATTTTGACCTTGATTTTGTTCTTCACCATTTTGACCATTGTTCCTATCCAGTTGTCTTCTTCTTACCATATGAACCTCACCGGTTTGAGATTTACCCCTATTTACTTTTAAGTCTAATTCTTTACTTTTTAACCCAACAATCACCTTATCAAGCGTGTTATTATCTCTACCATACTTAATAGCAGATTTTACGTCAGCATAAGAATCAAGAATACCATTTAAAAGTACAATCGCAGTGTAATCATCAATGTTTTTATCTCCGGTTTGTTTAATGTCTTGAACTAACGTAGTGAAAATATCGATATTATCTTCCATGTCTTTATCAAGGTCTAGTTTGAATTGAAAAAAAACTGTTCCAAGAGATATAATTTCCTAGGTAACGACTTTTCATAATAAAGTTCTTCTAGCCTATCCCAAAGTTCTTTAGCATATCCAAGTTTACCAACCTTCCTTATCACTGAGTCATTCAAGTTCAAAAGTATGGAATAATGTGCCAACTCGTCCATTTCAGTCCTATCGTCCGATTTTTCAGTTTCAGAAAATTTTAAAAATATAGCTTTAAAAACTTTTTCTTTTATCAAAATGTCATTCATTTTCTGTTGCCAAATAGAAAAAATATGTTTTCCCATCAAAATGTACCAAATTATAGGGCGTAGACGAGTTTGCCATTTTGAAAACAACACAAAACAATATAGTAAAAAAATCATGAAAATCACACAAAGTAATTTTTATTAATTTTTTTATTATTCGAAAAAACACAATTTTTTTCAAAATAAGAAAAAAATCTGCCAAAAATTTCTGGTAAAACTTTTCAAATTAGAATATTACCAATCAAACAACAATGCATAATGGAAGCAATACAAAACATAATTGGCCCAAACAACTAAAACTTAAACACAAATTTCACCAACTGGAAAACAAGTAAAAGTTTACGTTTGAAAAACGATACCCAGAAATCACCGACTGTGATTTCTACCTTTGGATTAAAAGTAACTCCACCGTTTGTCAGTACACAAACCAAGCTCTGATACCACTGTTATGATTTTATACTACTGACCAAAACAATACATGAGCAAAACACAATCAAGCTCTTCAAGCTCTGTTTCCAGATTACTTAATAATCAATAATCAGTCACTAACATTAATCAACCCAAGCTCTAACCGAGCAACCAAATAACCCAAAGTTTATGATTCTCAATTAGTTCAATACCCAAGTATGCCTTTCTAGTATAGCTTAGGAATTAAATAGAACACATATGACCAAGAACAGGATATCCAAAGTATGCTCTGCAAAACAAAATGTTAGCATAAGAAAAATAACATAATAAACCATCAGTTTACCATTATAGAATAAAAGAACAACTCAAGAGTATCCTTGGCCGAAGCCTAACTCGAACTGTCGGCTCAGGCCCCCAATTCCACTATACACCAAGTATAGTCTGTACCAGTTCCAAGGTATTTCGGGACTGCCCAACCTTTTCAACGAAACCCAAACCCAAACCCCAATGTCTCGATGAAGAAGGATCACTCACAAACCTCACCACACACACATTGTTTCATCCACGAACCAACTCACAACTTTTAACAAAGCGAGAGAAATTAGGGAGAAGAAGAGAGAGAGATCAAGAGAACATGATTTCAATGAATGGCTATGCCTCAGAAGGAGACGGAGAGTAGTATATATAAGGAGTTGAAAATTCCTTATACAATCACTGCGATGCCGTCACTGAAAAAGAATGGTAATCATTGCGTCGCCGTCGTCGAGAATCAAGGGAGAAAACAGATCGCTATTTTGAGAAATAAAAAAGGGATACAAACCCTTATTCCATAAATCAGCCAAGAACACAAAGGGGATCATGCGCTATGGGTTTGGAGTTTGGGCTTCGACTTGCTGGGCCTTCCAAGTAGGATGCCTAATTGTTAATTGGGCCCAGCCATACTTACAAGACGAAATCGAGAGAGAGGGCAGAGGGCAGAAAGATAGAAAGAAATAAATATTTGAATAACAATATTTTTCTCATGGATTTATAGAGCTATCAAGGTGGGTTGGCGGGCCGAGCCAACCCGCAACCCACTATAATCCACCATTTGGCGGGCGCGGGGTGAACCAGCCTACGAATGTGGTGACCTGGAAATTGCCAACTCATCATGAGTTATGGGTTAGGCAGGTCAACTCACCAATTTTTTTCACAATTAATAAAATAAATAAATAATTATAAATAACACAAAATCTCACAATTCATTTAAAAAATAATATTTTCTACAATATATTCTAAATAATGTTTTTTTAACAATTTTCTCTTATATTAATCATATAAAATTAGAAAAAAAATAGAAATAAAAAATTATTTTATCATTACTCTTTTTGTATGTTCTTATAATTTTCTTCCCGTAAATATTGCGGTTAATCTTCCTTATTTTGACATCTGTTGTTTTGTTGCTCTTAAGTGTCACTTTTTAACGTATTCAAAATCATTTACTAATATTTCAGATATAAAAAATAATTTCACATTTCAAGCGAAAATGATTTAAAACCATAGTTTCAAACTTGTTGTTTGTGCTATTTGCATTTAGTATATGATGGGCCAACCCGTTTGACCCACATTTTAGTGAGTTCATATTTTTTCAACTCAACCCACCTTTTTAGGTGGTGGGGTGAGCTAGCCCAATGGACTCGATCCATTTTAACAGCTCTATGGATTTACTGCGGCGGCAGTGGCTTGGTTAGGGATCTAGAAGAAAGGGTGAGGAAGAAAAAAAAATTGAAAGAGGAAAGAAATAAAAGTTTTGAGGAGGGCGGCATCTAAGAGAAAGAAAGGGTTTGAGGGAGGGACCTGGGTTTGGACTTCGTGGGAGGAGTCACAAAAATTAACCATTCTCATAAGCTTGAGAAAATGAACGTTAATTATGATAAGTAGTTGTGGTTAATAAAAATGAATCCTGACCATTAGTTAAATTTTTAGAAAGATTGAGCAAAATTATAATATAAATTATACAACTGCTAGAATCAAAACCACATATTAGCCACTTAATTTTTTTTATTTTCAGGATTATTCAATTGGGTTTCGTTGCGGAAACAAACTTCGGACCCCCTAGAAAGAATGAGAAATAAATTTTGTGAAATGAGTATTACGTTCCAACATTTTTACGTTGAGCTGGCATGCATTTTCTCATTTTAATTCTAATATTCACTCCCTTCAATGTTAAAATGATTTAATTTCTCCTTTTAAACTAGTTTAAAAGTAAAATTATTTATTTTTAATCTTTTTAAATTAATACGGAGTAAATAATTATTTTAATTAGGACTGGCAAAAATCCCGTTTTTCCTGACCCGTCCCGACAAATTCCGATCCCGACAAATCCCGATCCCGATTTTGTCGGGATTTTTCCCGTCCCGACATATTTCGAGACGGTATTCGGGATAATTATCAATCCCGTCGGGATTCCCGACCCGTCCCGACTATCAATCCCGTCGGGATTCCCGAATCCCGACCCGTCCCGACTAATTTTTTTATATTTATATTTTTTATATTTTTTAATATTTTTTATATATTTTATATTTTATTTTATTTATTTTATAAATATTGTGAGTGTTAGACACTGTTTATTTTTTATTTGCTAAAATTACTTAATTATGTTTGTTAAATTTATTTTCATAATTAATATTGTGGTTTTTTTATCTATCACTTTTCTGCACTTAGTGTAGCTCTTCTCCTACGAGTGAGGGGTGCATTTTGTTCATAATGACATATTCAGCAATATTCACCATTAAGTAAATATTCAAGCATACTTTGTAAATATACAGTTTGAAATCTTAATTATGATGAAGACATTTTAAAAATATTTTAGTGTCAGAAAATATTGTTCATAAATATTATAGTCGGGATTACGAGATTTTTATATCCCGAACTGTCGGGATCCCGATTCGTCGGGTCCCGACACTTATCGGGAACGGGATCGAGAAGGAAATTCAAATCCCGAAATATATCGGGACGGGATCGGGATGAAGGGTATCGGGACGGGTCCCATCCCGATTCCACCCCTAATTTTAATATAAAAAATAAAAGTAAATTACCTTTTCTTAATTTTGGTGACTGTTCAAAAAGACACTCTTTTTTGTGAACTAGCGTGTGGTTAGCTTGTCAGTCTGTCGGAAGAGAGAGAAAGGTTAATGGTGGGACTGGGAAACATGGGAGTCATCTCCTTCTCCTCTTGCCTTCCTTCTCTATCTCGTCCTCGCCAACACTCTTTCTCTACCCATAAACCTCTTGCAAGTAAGCTGGATTTCTAGATTCCTTCTTTCAAACTAATTTATTGAATATCTTTAGTAACCCATTTCCGGGTTTTTAGAAATAAACCCACCATGAATTTGATGTGATTATCATCCATTTCAGTGTCAATTACAACTTTAGTTGCACATTCTTTTATGGAATTGATGAAATTTCTAAGAAATGGACTTGTTGAGTTTCTTGTTGGTCCAATGTTGTTTACATGCTGTTCTGCATAATGTTCCTTTTTTTTTTTCTTTTAATTCCTTGTCATTCACAGTAATTTACCCCTCTTTAGACCTTTTGAAGGGTATTTGTGTTTGTTGTCATTGATTTGAGCTGAATCTGAACCAATTCATGGGTTTTCGAGATTACCCATCTGATCATACTACTGAATATTTTCTATCTTTGCTGTCCCAATGTAGTACACAAACTCATAAACACTTGTTATTTGCTAGTCCCTCCCTCGGTTCCAAAATAAGTGTTGACTTTAGATGAGTTTTAAGATGGCTATTTTTCCTCCGTGTCGGCTTTTAATCACTTTTAGTGTTAAATGATAGTGGCAACAATGAGTGGAGATCCGGTCCGAGAATGGATTCTATCAGAAGGAAAGGCAACTGAGATCACGAGGATTAGTCCTATTGGTGGTGGTTGTATCAATCTTGCCAGTCGATATGATACTGATGCTGGTTCTTTTTTCGTTAAAACAAATAGGTCCGTACTGATTTTCTTTATAATTGCCAAGTTACTCTGGATCTGGTTGAGAAAATCTCTGATTGTATTAAGCTCTTGGAGAACCTAACGGCTAACTAGTGCTGTTTATTTACTGGTTCAGGAGGATTGGACCAGAGATGTTTGAAGGAGAGGCATTGGGATTAAATGCTATGTATGAAACAAGATCAATTCGTGTACCAAGGCCATTTAAGGTAAGAAAGTCTTTGAACCAGTCAATCTAATACTCCCTCAGTCCTCAAAATGAGATTCCCTTTTCTAATGAAGTTACTAAATTCACCTTTGCCGACTTTCATGTCTCAATGTGCATTTGTAATCTGCAAGGTGAAATTAAGGGTATTTATGTATATATGCTACTAAAATGACTAAATTTACTTGTCAAAAAAATAAAAAAAGACTAAAAAGTTTCTTGAAACCCAAAAAGGGACACTCATTTTGGGATGGACGGAGTATCATCTTAACAAGCCTTAATCCTTCCTAGGGCTGTAAACAAGTCGAGCTCAAGCTTTACTCAAGCCAAGGATGTTTGAGTTCGACTCGACTTCTAAAACAAGCTGTCAACGGTTTACTTGAGCATAACTTAAAAAAAAAAAAACATTATAAGTCGTATAATATATACATGTCTTGTGTATATATTGTGATTGGCCGAGCTCATTTGTTCTGAGCCAAGCTGGGCCATTTATACCTTGACACTAAAATCATATTCGAACTCAATTTAAATGAGTGAGGTTGAGCCGGCTCCATTTAGCCCTTGTCCTATCATTATTATTATTTTTGGATATATAAGTGTGATCCCTTATTGGTATGAGGATTGGAACCAAGGACCTCATGGTCTTGTCCTAGCATTATATAGGGTCTAAAAGTGAATACTTATGGAATGTTTGCTTCATGCTTGTAGGTTGGAGCACTGCCTACTGGCGGATCATATATCATTATGGAGTTCATTGAATTTGGTTCATCTAGAGGTGATCAGGTAAGAGGTTGAAATTATTTTAGTGAAGTTGATAGTAGTTTTTGACTTAATTCTTCAACTATTCACCAGTTCTCAGTCTGTGTTAGGAAGGAAACTTGCTGAAATGCATAAAGCTGCAAAATCAACAAAAGGTTTCGGTTTTGATGTTGATAATACCATTGGAAGGTGCATGCTCTCTCTCAGACTTGCATAAAAATAAACTCCTACGAACTTTGTATCCACAGAGACACAAATGTGCTTATGCACTAAGCTCTCAGATCCACAAACACAGGCTTAACTTAGCTCATGAGTGGTATATTATAAACAGCAAATGTTATTTTTGTGGTTCAACTTTGATGCCCTTATCCGTTATCTACTTTCTTTGAGCTTACTGAGAGTGTTATGATGGTCTCTTAACTATCTTGCCTGGTTTAGTACACCGCAGATAAACACTTGGACATCGGATTGGATCGAGTTCTACGCCGAGCACAGATTGGGTTACCAGCTGAGGTTGGCACAACAACAGTACGGCGATTCAACTATATACCAAAAAGGTTCCTGGTCTTAATGTAATATTTTCTTGGTCAAATGGGGTCTAATGTATATTATCTACAAAACAACTGTTCCCTTTCAGATCGTTTTCTATATTTAATTTTATCCTCATGCTCAAGTTGTGGGGTTAATGTGGTGGTGTTTTTCTAACAGGACAGAGACTTGTAAAAATCTTGGATCCCTGTTTGAAAATGTGGAGATAGAGCCTTGTTTGTTACATGGAGACTTGTGGAGTGGGAACATCACCTCAGACAAGAATGGGGAGCCTGTTATACTTGACCCAGCTTGTTATTGTAAGTCCAAGTTCAGGTTTCAATTCCCTCAAAATTATGTGCTCTTCCCTCCTGTTATTTTATAGTACATATTACAGAAACTTGACGCCCCGTTCTTGTTTGCATCATATATAGATGGGCATAATGAGGCAGAATTTGGAATGTCATGGTGTGCTGGATTTGGAGGGTCTTTCTACAGTTCCTATTTTGAGGTATCTCCATCTTCACTATCTTGCTCAACCTACAAATTGAATTTGCCGTCCAACCATCCCCTCTCTCTCTCTCTCTCGGTTTTGATTATGTGGTTTTATAGCAGTCTAGCATCAAATTTTCTTTTACTGTAATCGTTCAGTGACATTATGCAGGTGATGCCGAAACAGCCAGGGTTGGAGAAGAGAAGAGATGTTTATTTGTTGTATCATTACTTGAATCATTACAATCTCTTTGGCTCTGGTTATCGATCATCAGCCATGTCCATAATTGATGATTATCTCAGAATGCTCAAAGCTTAAGACATTAAACTATCTTTATAAATTTCATGTATATACACTGTTTATGATGATTTAAGTGTATACGTAAAAAATATCCAGGTTTTGACCTATAATTTTGACTTTTGTTTGACTTGAAGTTGAAGAATTGACCATTTGGACTTAAACAGGAGGCTAGTGTGACCACCTCAATGTTGATACTCCTTTTAGTGTGCTCTGCTCTACATGGATGACTACCAACTAGATAAATACTCAATTTTTGTGAACATGGGCAGATGATATGGTAAAGGTGGTATACCTATAACCTATTGTGCGTCAATTTTTTTGTTTCTATATTAGAACAAAGGAAAAGGACTGAAACTTTTGGTATTACTCCCTCCGTTCCTAAACGATCATCTTATTAGACTTGAGACATAATACCTCCGTTGTATCTTTTGGTGATATCAAGAAAATGGGTCTCATTAAGTCACGTAAGTGCTTGTTTGGTGGAACGTTTTAACCAAAATGTTGGTAAAAAATATAGCGTTGTTTCTTTAAAAGTGTTTTAATGCAGCGTTTTAAAATTGTGCAACATTTTAAAACTCTCCCATTTGGAGCGTTTTAAAAATATGCTGCATTTACAACTATTTTGTATATAAAAATAGCGTTTTGAATTAGTTTTCAAACATGTTTACAAGAAAAAAAATTACGTTGTGAAAATGCTGCGTTTAGGAAAAGCTGCGTTTTCAAAACGCTGCACCAGATGAAATGCTGGTAAATCTTTAAAACGCAGCGTTTTAAAAATGTGTTGTGTTTACAACTATTTTGTTTATAAAAATAGCGTTTTGAAATAGTTTTTCAAACATGTTTACAAGAAAAAAATTATGTTTTAAAAATGCAACGTTTTAAAATCGTTGCGTTTAGAAAAAAACTGTGTTTTCAAAACGCTGCACCAGACGAAACCTTAGTTGATTTCATTTTTGTAGGGTGATAGTCGGGCTGGTCTTATGTGATGGAATTATAATTGGAAAAGATCTTTATATTTGTTTTAAACCGATAAAGTACATTTTTTGAGATAAAATAACGAAGATACCCTTAATGAAGGAAAAGCGCACGGACAAAGCTACAGTCCAAATTTGGGCGTCGTAAGGAAAAAAAAATTGGGTATCGTTTAAAATTTTGGATATGACTTAAAATTTTGGGCATCGAAATGCAAAAGTCACTGCCCAAATTTGGGCTTCGCTAAAAATTTTAGGCGTCACAATGCAAAAGTCACTGCCCACATTTGGGCATCGCTTAAAACATTAGGTGTCATTCATTTTCAAATATAAATTTGTCGTTCATTTTCAGAAAATAGAAAACCGAATGAGAAGTAACAGTCCTTGAGCAACCAACACGTACACGATAAATCCTATGAGGTAAACATCGTACCCTACGATGCAAGCATTAAGGCCTACGAGGCAAACATTGGAGCCTACGACGCAAGCATTAAAGCCTGCGAGGCCAACATCACAACTCCAAGAATGGTACGATGCAGAAAATTAGACATGGCAAGAGGTACGATGCAGAAAGTTGGCGTCGTAAGTTCCTAAATACTGTCCAAACGACACCCACATCTTAGGCAATGACGCCCACATCGTGTATGAAAAGTTTGGATTCAATTTACGTAAGGCCCAAGCTCTCTGTATTGCATTGGAATGGATGATTGAAATCTACCAATTAATTGCCATGAAATGTGCTCTTCTTCTTCAAATCTGTGATTCCTATGGAAGGTACTCTCATCGTTAACATTGGTGTCGTTGTTCATATCCCCCCTCCGCGTCGTTTTGTATTTGTTGATTTCTTTTGTTGATTCAAGTACCTGGTTTTTGTTTATCAATCACTTGAATAAAGGAAAACCATTGAATATAAGAAAATGTTAAGTACGGGGAAGAGAGAGAAAGTCATAGAAAGAGTGAAAGAGAAGGAGATAGGACGAAACAAAGTCAGGGCATTTTTGGAACAAAATTTTGAAAAAGCACTTCATTAGTTGAATAAAAAAATAGGAGAGTTTTGTGACGACCCGACCCGGATCCCAAAACGAGATCCCAAGGTCGTGCCATCAAGACAAGCTAAGAGACAGACAAGCACCTGCTAAGCATAATGGTGCGAGTCAAAAGACGAGCCAACAAGCTCAAGACAAGAAGACAAAGCCATAACGGCGATACAGGATAACAAAAACTAAAACCTGCGGAAGCAAAAACCATAATGGGACCCGAGCTAACAAGCTCCTAAATATAAACAACCAAAGAGATGGTAAATCTCTCGGCCCAAAAATTTGACGCACGTGACGCAACATTAGACACGCGCAACAAACCATCGGCAACCACGGCCGGCAACTATCAAAATCCCAACCTGATAAACACCACTCAACGGCTATAACATGCCGGAGGAACAATTTAACTATAACAATATAATCAATGCTAAACCACCAACCAAATCTCACGACTAAAACTGTCGGAGGTAGGAACAATAATAATACAAGCTAGAATAAACGAGCCACACATGCTCGAAACGACAACGGAAATAAATTCTAAGGATACAAAGGCTCGGCTATACAACCGGCTCCCAAATACACAACCATAACATAATACTACAATCTACCCAAGTAAAGTCTATATAACTTTACATCCGAGTCTCACTGATAAATAACAACAATAATAATAAATAACTCCAAGCTTATGGCTTGAAGACCACCGCTACTAGAAGTTGTTATCCGCAAAGCATTTGCGTACTAACGGGATCACTGCACACACTAGGGAAAACAATCACACGGAGTGAGTCATAATGACCCAGTAAGTTCTAAATGCAACGTATGACATATTATGACATGACATGGCATAATGTGCAATCATATAAAATCATGGTATCATGCTAGTATACCATCATGAAACATGTACTTAATTTTTAAAGCACATAAACTCACATAAATCAAGTAGCATATTATTTTTCATATAAATGCTCATAAATAAACAGGTGTAACAGTGAACGTAAATCGAACCGTTACAATCAAATCCGGGTTCAAGACCCAACCAACTTACCATGAGATCCAATCTCAAACCATGATCCGGGCTCAATACCCAATCAATCATACCCTGGGGTTTCCTCCCCAAATAATCACAACTCATCAGTTTCCCTTAATGAGTACTCGTTACATTCATCCAGTCTCGGATGAGAAATGGGAGCTTCGAAGTAGGCTAGATGGCTCTCTCTCGAGACCACATCCCACTATTGGCCAAATAGTGAGGAGAAAAAGGACCCAATGCAACGATTCATAGCGATTGTTTCCAAAGACTATAAATCGTCCCATTGCCTACACAACAACCAAACCCGCCAACTGGACTTTAAACCAAATGATCAAGTAGATATTTACTTGTATAAACCAATGAGACCAAGTTCATTATTATCGGGCTCATTAAACCATGTAGGACATAATGCTCTACAACAATCTCATAAACCATGCACATAATTGCATATAAACAAGTAGGGCATAATGCTCCACAAAATCCCATAATCCATGCACATATTTGCATATAACCACGTAGGACATAATGCTCTACGAAATCTCATAAACCATGCATATAATTGCATAAAAATCAAGTAGGGCAAAATGCTCTACCAAGTATCATAAACACTGCATATATTTGCATATAACCAATGTGTTTAACTAACTTACAAGTTTAGTCCAAAAACTACATATTGAGGTACTCATTATTCCTCAAGTCATCAACCAAGTCAAGTGTAGCATACAAGCTTAATAAAATATAATGTGAGGTCTTCCATAATCCTCAACTCAAATCAAACCAAAGACTACTACGCTAGTCTCAAAATATCCACAATTCAAGACTTATTATTTTTAGTCTTTATTTTAAGTACACCGGACTCAATCATAGTCCTAATCGTCATACATGATCGATAACACCAATTCCAGACTCAAAAACATCATGACTGCTCCGTAGTCACTTTCTCACAAGTGCTTGTATAAGCACGCAACCAAAATCCTTAAGAAGAGAATTCTTTCTTAATCTTCTCTTAAATATTCTTGTGACCATACGTGGTCTCTATTGTCCCATGCTCTAACAAGCATGCTCAAAATATATTTCTGGTAAGTCTCCATACCATGAGTGTCTCCATTGGACACAAACCAAAAACCCGGTGTGCATAATCATAACCCAAACAAACCCAAGCATTGTAGGGTTTCAACCCAAGGCTCTTTATCATTTTATTGGCCTTATAACGACTCCGTTGAGTCTTACTAACACATTTCATTCTTTATGTGTTTTATAACTCCACACCGAAATAATTCATTAAAGTTTACAAACAATTCCCAATAGTCATTCGGGCTTAGTTCCCAAGACTAAAATCTCCACAACACATCACAATCATAACCCATTCAAAGTTTGGAAGTTATATGTTTCACTTCATTAATCAAACGAAATCCAATCGTCGTAGGATTTCAACTCAAGTTCATTTAGCACATAATCGAACTTAAAATGACTCCGTTGAGTTAAATCTACCCTTTTTAAAATTTTAGGGCATAGAAGCCATGGTTCTCAACACCCTCTATATTCGTAACTAACATCAATAGCCATCTTCCCAAGTTCGTTTAACTCACATAAACCCCACAAAATAATTAACAATGCAACTTAGAACAAATTGGCCATCTTGTGCATAAATTCATTCAAGTCACCTTACCAATCATAATCTCCAAATCATGATTAAATCACACAACATGGTCTAATATGCTCTACTAAACATATAGAACATAGTAATCAAGCTCACAACAATAATTTGCAAGCTAAAACATAATTAGGGCAAAACACCCTCCAAGTATCTCTACCAAATCAAGTTCAATACTCATGGATAATTCACATAACCAAGTTCAATAGACTATTTAGAACATGAATTTCACATAAATCATGGTCTCACATAGGTTCAATCAAGTTCTACCATAAATTTGAAAACCTAGGGTTCATGCATCTCTACAAACCCTAACAATTGCTTCCATTGACCTCACATAGCACAAATGGTTGTTTCCCTAGGGTCAATGGAGCCAAAAAGAAAAGGAAGAGAGGTAGAAACTTACCAAAATTTAGCCCTCACAACTGCCAAACCCGAAACCCCAAGAGATGAGTCGTTCTCCTCACTTCTCTCTCTTCAAACTCGCAGATTGAAAGGGGGAAGAAGATCCTAGCAATGGCTTCCAAGCTCAAGCCCTTCAAGAACCCTAGAATCGCACTCCCAAGCTCCCTCTCAAGTCTCCTTGACTGCTCGCAGAAAACACAAGGGCTGAAGTCGTATTCTGGTTTGGCCGAACAAATGAGAGTGTGCGTGAGTTTTGATTTTATATGGGGGATTAATTCTCCTTAATCACTCACTAATCAACCCCTAATATCTCTAATAGGTGTTTAGGACTAGTTTAGGCTAAGTAGATGGGTTTAAGTTAGGTTTAATTTGGGTTTAATTGGATAAAATTCGGACAATGCGCACAACACTTGCAAAAATCCCGTAATTCTGCCCAGGACCCCCTTGCGGTCGCTTCATATATGGGGGATGCGAGCGCATCCTCCAGCATTCCCTTTCCCGGCCTTTGTTGCTTCCCTGCTCGATCCCGGACTCTCCCGCATGCATTCTCGAGCCTTAAAGCTTCGAAATGGCTCACAATTGAACCCTTAAAGTCCTCAAACATTAAATTAATCCATCCAAGTCTCAAACCACTTATAAAGTAGGTCTAGACTCCCATAAACAACACCCGAAACAACCCGGGGCAAAACCGACGCAAGACGTAACAACTTGCTAACGAAACGTCGAATGAAACCACAAACCGACGGGTAATAACCCATGATTGTAAACACCTTTAAGGGCTACAAAATAGGCCTGAATGCCTCTCAGATGATGAACAACAGATAGGGGAAATAAGCTCCCGAAAGACGAGACGATCGCCCGGCTCAATCTCAAACTACGCGATAAGGAGAATTGCTATTCTCGAAGCGTCAAAACTTCACGAGACTTATGGAATACATCCAATTAGAAGTCTAACACATCTAAACATGTTATTTAATCATCATGTAAAGATCTAGGACCAAATCGAGGTCAGGAACACAAAACCCGAATAAACTCTCAATCGCGTCGCATTTCGACTATCGTCGGGTTACGACTTTTGACTTTAGCAAGTCAACAACTATATGACATCTCTTAAAAGTGTTTTGGTCTTAATGTGATCTCTCATACACATCTAGACTCTCTCACAAACCAAACGAGCAATCAACCAAGGAAGAAATGCGAGCATTGCACGCAATTCAAGCTAACCGGGAATCGGGATCTTACATCCTCTCCCCCTTAAAAAGAATTCGTCCCGAATTCTAAACTATATCTCAAATCAATGCTAGGTCATCACCTCAATATGGAATACCCAGACACCACTACGGTGTCTCACAATCCCGAGTGAACACTCGATGCTCAAAACCATAAACCTAGACTCAGTCTCCGAGTCTACCATCACAATAACCAAATCAAGTATATGAGGATCAAACTACCGTGATCCAAACTCAGGTTTCAAAACCTCTCAATAGGCACCACAACATTAAACTCTTTAGATTGGAAATAATATGACTCATATTCGAGTCGCGAAAACACGTATGAACAACACTAACCAAGTCTCGTACACAACCCCAAAGTTAAACATGAAACAAGTTCAAGCACACCATAACATTCAACTACCGAAACTATTTGTCCCTAGGCACATCATAAAATTCGCGAATAACAGACTTTAAGTCACAAGGAGTAATAATTGCCTATAGAGCAATTCTCAACCAAATCGGAGGCAATCAAGTTGACATTTCAAGCCACGCAAGTAATACTCGCGATCTCCCTATCGCGGGTAAAAACACATAAGAGCACAACAATGAAATGTTTTGAAAATTCTTTCCATTTTGTCCATTCCATTTGGTAATGGGTATAGTCAATTTCTACCATAATTCATACCAATCCTAGTCCAACAACGAACCACCTTTGATCACCAATTTAGGGTACCGGCTAAATTGGATACTCAAAAGCTTTCGTTGCAAGGATGCGGAGGTTCATGATAAAAAGGTTTTAAGCATCCTTTAATAGTCTCCTATGCTAAGGAAATGAATGAGCAGGAGATAATAGTTATGGAATGAGAATTTAATATACTACAATGTGGATGCATCAAGTAGGTGTTCCCCTACAACTAATGCACATAACTGAATGAAATAAAGTCAAGTAACAAGGTCTATTACCTTGACAAACAACAATCATATTTATCACAAAACTCGTGCACCTAGCACACAACCATGAAAACTCGCTAGAAGTCACCACGTACCGACGCGGCTACTAGTAGTCGTAACGTCTATACTCCACAATTCCAACCTTTCTTAAATTCTAGACCAAGTCTACAACCAGCGTAAATTCTAAGCGTCTCCCAAACATCAACACTTCAACAAAATTGTGGTGAAACCTCATACTTGTTCACGCACTAAAATCAACCCATAGATCGCAACACTTAACTTTCGTACTTATCGAGTGTATCCTACTCGCATAATAATCATAACCAATATTACAGATGTATATTATTCATCACCTTAAACACATCCCCATAGGATATACAAGTATCATATCAAACCAATAAGTATCATCATACAATTCATGCTTCATATATATATACATATATATACAAATATTCATACCCGGCTCTTAATATAGGCCGACAAACCGTAACCCCATAAAACCATTAGTTACTATATCGTCAGAACATAAATTCATCCCCAATGCTCATTATATATAGTATAGTCCTATATATACATAGGCTACACAAGAATCCACATTAAACCATGTGTGATTACCTACCGGCAATTCACAAGTCAAACAATATCATATACCAACATCACATTGGGCTTTATCCCCAATCAACAATAAACCAATAATATGCAATACACCATGTAATGTATGTATGAATGCACATGAGCTACCGATAAGACGTGTACTCATAATAACAACAATAGTAGTAACGGTATAATATATATACGAGAACATACCTTCCTATTCGGATAGGTTTCAAAACTCCGCAATGGCCAACCGCCACGCACAACCTCAAACTCTAGGCCGACCATCACCATCTCTCTTGGAGCCACCAGATTGTCGACTAGTACTCCCAGACTGATTAACCCTCATCTTCGGGCAATCCTTACGAACATGATCACCACCACAAGCAAAGCACTTTCCTGCCTTGCCCCAACATCTGTTCTCGGCATGTCCTGTCCTCAAACAAAAATTACATATCAACTCACCGCCTCGTCGTCTCCGACTAGAGGTAGGAACATCACTGCCTACCAAGACGTGTGATTCCTTGATTAACTTTCTGAGGTGCTACTTGCCTCCCAATATTATCATCACTCTTAATAGCTCTCGAGGTTCTCTTTTGAGCATACTCCTCGAAGTCTAACTCCATCGCATAAGCACGATCCACAGCATCTCGGTACTCCGTGAGCTGTAAGGGAATAAGCTGCCTACGATACTTCATCTTTAGGCCTTTTACAAACCGGTGGGTCTTCTTAGCCTCATCTAGTACTAAGTAACCACGACGAGCCAACTCGTGAACGAATATTGAGCCACCGTCATATCTCCTTGTTCTAGCGCAATAAATTCCATTTCTCTTCTTTCCCGAACTACTGCCGGAATAAACTGTGCCCTAAACTCCATTGTGAAATTTTCCCACACTTGAGGCACTCCATGGTGTCTCCAACTATCTCGTAACACATGCCACCAATGGTCAGCCGCACCATTCAACTTAAACACTACTAAGGTCACCATCTCCTTTGACGTACAACCCATAACTTCAAAGATCTTCTCCATGCTTTCTAACCAATGTTCGGCTTTAGAAGCATCGGGCTCTCCATCGAAGCCCTCAGGTTCCAACTTCAAAAATCTCCCAAGTATAGTGGAATCGTCTTTCCCTCTAAACATTCGTTGAGGAGTCACACGCGGATCATTAACGTTTTCCCCTCTCTCATAACCACGAGCGGTACTCGAACGAGGTCTGCTAGAACTAGCTCCAAGCCAAGCTCCTGACATAATATACCTACAAGGAACACTCGACGTTAAAAATCTCAACAATAAACCCATCCCAACTAGGCCAAGGAACCTATCCTGGCGAAATAGCTAACCAATAGCTCGATATTAATCGGTGACGACCCGACCCGGATCCCAAGACGAGATCCCAAGGTCGTGCCATCAGGACAAGCTAAGAGACAGACAAGCACCTGCTAAGCATAATGGTGCGAGTCAAAAGACGAGCCAACAAGCTCAAGACAAGAAGACAAAGCCATAACGGCGATACATGATAACAAAAACTAAAACCTGCGGAAGCAAAAACCATAATGGGACCCGAGCTAACAAGCTCCTAAATATAAACAACCAAAGAGATGGTAAATCTCTCGGCCCAAAAATTCGACGCACGTGACGCAACATTAGACACGCGCAACAAACCATCGGCAACCACGGCCGGCAACTATCAAAATCCCAACCTGATAAACACCACTCAACGGCTATAACATGCCGGAGGAACAATTTAACTATAACAATATAATCAATGCTAAACCACCAACCAAATCTCACGACTAAAACTGTCGGAGGTAGGAACAATAATAATACAAGCTAGAATAAACGAGCCACACATGCTCGAAACGACAACGGAAATAAATTCTAAGGATACAAAGGCTCGGCTATACAACCGGCTCCCAAATACACAACCATAACATAATACTACAATCTACCCAAGTAAAGTCTATATAACTTTACATCCGAGTCTCACTGATAAATAACAACAATAATAATAAATAACTCCAAGCTTATGGCTTGGAAGACCACCTGCTAGAAGTTGTTATCCGCCGCTGTACTCAACGGATCACCGCACACACTAGGGAAAACAATCACACGTAGTGAGTCATAATGACCCAGTAAGTTTCTAAATGCAACGTATGGCATATTATGACATGGCATGGCATAATGTGCAATCATATAAAATCATGGTATCATGCTAGTATACCATCATGAAACATGTACTTAATTTTTAAAGCACATAAACTCACATAAATCAAGTAGCATATTATTTTTCATATAAATGCTCATAAATAAACAGTGTGTAACGAATCGAGCAGATTACAATCAAATCCGGGTTCAAACCCAACCAACTTACCATGAGATCCAATCTCAAACCATGATCGGGCTCAATACCCAATCAATCATACCACAGGGTTTCCTCCCCAAATAATCACAACTCATCGGTTTCCTTAATGAGTACTCGTTACATTCATCCAGCCTCAGGATGAGAAATGAGAGCTTCGAAAGTAGGCTAGATGGCTCTCTCTTGAGACCACATCCCACTATTGGCCAAATAGTGAGGAGAAAAAGGACCCAATGCAACGATTCATAGCGATTGTTTCCAAAGACTATAAATCGTCCCATTGCCTACACAACAACCAAACCCGCCAACTGGACTTTAAACCAAATGATCAAGTAGATATTTACTTGTATAAACCAATGAGACCAAGTTCATTATTATCGGGCTCATTAAACCATGTAGGACATAATGCTCTACAACAATCTCATAAACCATGCACATAATTGCATATAAACAAGTAGGGCATAATGCTCCACAAAATCCCATAATCCATGCACATATTTGCATATAACCACGTAGGACATAATGCTCTACGAAATCTCATAAACCATGCATATAATTGCATAAAAATCAAGTAGGGCAAAATGCTCTACCAAGTATCATAAACACTGCATATATTTGCATATAACCAATGTGTTTAACTAACTTACAAGTTTAGTCCAAAAACTACATATTGAGGTACTCATTATTCCTCAAGTCATCAACCAAGTCAAGTGTAGCATACAAGCTTAATAAAATATAATGTGAGGTCTTCCGTAATCCTCAACTCAAATCAAACCAAAGACTACTACGCTATTCTCAAAATATCCACAATTCAAGACTTATTATTTTTAGTCTTTATTTTAAGTACACCGGACTCAATCATAGTCCTAATCGTCATACATGATCGATAACACCAATTCCAGACTCAAAAACATCATGACTGCTCCGTAGTCACTTTCTCACAAGTGCTTGTATAAGCACGCAACCAAAATCCTTAAGAAGAGAATTCTTTCTTAATCTTCTCTTAAATATTCTTGTGACCATACGTGGATCTCTATTGTCCCATGCTCTAACAAGCATGCTCAAAATATATTTCTGGTAAGTCTCCATACCATGAGTGTCTCCATTGGACACAAACCAAAAACCCGGTGTGCATAATCATAACCCAAACAAACCCAAGCATTGTAGGGTTTCAACCCAAGGCTCTTTATCATTTTATTGGCCTTATAACGACTCCGTTGAGTCTTACTAACACATTTCATTCTTTATGTGTTTTATAACTCCACACCGAAATAATTCATTAAAGTTTACAAACAATTCCCAATAGTCATTCGGGCTTAGTTCCCAAGACTAAAATCTCACAACACATCACAATCATAACCCATTCAAAGTTTGGAAGTTATATGTTTCACTTCATTAATCAAACGAAATCCAATCGTCGTAGGATTTCAACTCAAGTTCATTTAGCACATAATCGAACTTAAAATGACTCCGTTGAGTTAAATCTACCCTTTTTAAAATTTTAGGGCATAGAAGCCATGGTTCTCAATACCCTCTATATTCGTAACTAACATTAACAGCCATCTTCCCAAGTTCGTTTAACTCATATAAACCCCCACAAAATAATTAACAATGCAACTTAGAACAAATTGGCCATCTTGTGCATAAATTCATTCAAGTCGCCTTACCAATCATAATCTCCAAATCATGATTAAATCACACAACATGGTCTAATATGCTCTACTAAACATATAGAACATAGTAATCAAGCTCACAACAATAATTTGCAAGCTAAAACATAATTAGGGCAAAACACCCTCCAAGTATCTCTACCAAATCAAGTTCAATACTAATGGATAATTCACATAACCAAGTTCAATAGACTATTTAGAACATGAATTTCACATAAATCATGGTCTCACATAGGTTCAATCAAGTTCTACCATAAATTTGAAAACCTAGGGTTCATGCATCTCTGACCCTAACAATTGCTTCCATTGACCTCACATAGCATAAATGGTTGTTTCCCTAGGGTCAATGGAGCCAAAAAAAAAAGAAGAGAGGTAGAAACTTACCAAAATTTAGCCCTCACAACCGCCAAACCCGAAACCCCAAGAGATGAGTCGTTCTCCTCACTTCTCTCTCTTCAAACTCGCAGATTGAAAGGGGAAGAAGATCCTAGCAATGGCTTCCAAGCTCAAGCCCTTGAGAACCCTAGAATCGCACTCCCAAGCTCCTCTCAAGTCTCCTTGGCTTTCGCATAAAACACAATTTGAAGTCGATTACGGTTTGGCCGAACAAATGAGAGTGTGCGTGAGTTTTGATTTTATATGGGGGATTAATTCTCCTTAATCACTCACTAATCAACCCCTAATATCTCTAATAGGTGTTTAGGACTAGTTTAGGCTAAGTAGATGGGTTTAAGTTAGGTTTAATTTGGGTTTAATTGGATAAAATTCGGACAATGCGCACAACACTTGCAAAATCCGTAATTCGCGGGACCCCCTTGCGTTCGCTTCATATATGGGGATGCGGCGCGTCCTCGGCATTCCCTTTCAGGCCTTTGTTGCTTCCTGCTCGATCCGGACTCTCCCGCATGCATTCTCGAGCCTTAAAGCTTCGAAATGGCTCACAATTGAACCCTTAAAGTCCTCAAACATTAAATTAATCCATCCAAGTCTCAAACCACTTATAAAGTAGGTCTAGACTCCCATAAACAACACCGAAACAACCGGGGCAAAACCGACGCAAGGCGTAACAACTTGCAACGTCGAATGAAACCACAAGCCGAGCGGGTAATAACCCATGATTGTAAACACCTTTAAGGGATACAAAATAGGCCTGAATGCCTCTCGGATGATGAACAAAAGATAGGGAAATAAGCTCCCGAAAGCGAGGCGATCGCCGGCTCAATCTCAAACTACGCGATAAGGAGAATTGCTATTCTCGAAGCGTCAAAACTTCACGAGACTTATGGAATACATCCAATTAGAAGTCTAACACATCTAAACATGTTATTTAATCATCATGTAAAGATCTAGGAACAAATCGAGGTCAGGAACACAAAACCCGAATAAACTCTCGATCGCGTCGCATTTCGACTATCGTCGGGTTACGACTTTTGACTTTAGCAAGTCAACAACTATATGACATCTCTTAAAAGTGTTTTGGTCTTAATGTGATCTCTCATACACATCTAGACTCTCTCACAAACCAAACGAGCAATCAACCAAGGAAGAAATGCGAGCATTGCACGCAATTCAAGCTAACCGGGAATCGGGATCTTACAAGTTTAGTGGGGTTTGTCTTTTCGATAGGAAAGATGTCAGGGGCTATGGTGGAAGCACCTATATGAGGATCTAGATGGTTTAGTTGGAAGGCTTGTGGGATACAATTTCACAAAAGTGTATCAATCGTAATTATTCATTTGTTTTAAGGGTGTGATAACCGGGCTGGTACCATGTGGTGGAATTATAACCGCAAAAGTTCACCATTATTTTTTAAAACCACTACAGTGCAATTTTGGGGGAAAATGATGAAAATACCCTTAATGAATAAAAGACGCATGGACAAAACCACAGTCCAAATTAGGCGTCGCTCAAAATTTTAGGCATCACTCAATTTTTTTGGGCGTTGCAATAAAAAAACCACTGCCCAAAATTTGGGCAACGCAAAGAAAAAAAAAATAGACGTAGCTCAAAATTTGGGCATCGTTCTCAATTGAAGTCCTAACCAAATTGGGCATCGCAGAAACTTGCGATGTGAGTATGACTATGTCTTTGAATTGGAGAGGCCCGCCATTCAATTCCCCACCTCCCCAAAAGGTAAGTTCACTAAATTCCCCAACTTCTAATAAGGTAGTCCGGTTGTCCCGAAGTTGTTTCGTTTGCTCAACTTTATAAATATCATAATCCATACAACTCTCTACAAATATTTTTTTTCATCCCCACCAAAACAAAAAAAGGAAAAGGGTGATGCCCACATCCAAAACATTCGACGCCCACATTGAAACATCTGACGTTTATATCGAAACATTCGACGCCCACATCGAACACATCCGAGGCCCTCATCGAAACATTTGACACCCACTTTACAAACAAATCAGATCAAGAGACTACATCGTTAGTGTTAAAAAAATAAGATGGTTAGATAGTTACAATTTTACAATAGGGACCGACCAGCAATTAATTCATTTTTTAGCTTACAAAATGACCCATAAGAAGACATAAAATTAAGCTACCATATCATTTTTTCCGCAAATAACAAATTAGTTATTTATTATTTCTCCTTCTTTTTTTATCTCGAACAGCAAAAAGCTAAATTATCGTCCTCCTTTCATTTTTTTCGTTAGTAAAATAATTGTCATTTGAGCTTACCTTTTAAACATCACTTTTATCACTTTACCCTTACTTTTCACTCATTTTAATTATGGTACGTATACATGGCGTTAAATGAAACTACACGTTAAGCCAATATAAATAATCGTCAATTACTTTTTGATCAATGCGATTATTTAGGGACGGAGGGAGTATTATAATACGGAGTACTATCATTTTGTGCTCAAAACAAATTAGTACTAGTTTATATATCCTTCATTCCTTCCCCTTTTAGCACATTGAACACGTTGATCCAGAATACATCCAATCGGATTGCTACCGGTAACGCTCTAAAATATCCCCTTTATTACACTGTACTACCCTTTCGTCTCTAATCAGGGAATCACCATTCACCACCGATCATAAGAGAAACGCATAGATTTGTACAGAGGGAGAGAGATCAGAGAAGGAACAATGGAGATGGTAGCTAATCTTGTTGCTGCACTAGAATTAGCAACCCTAATGGCTAAACAAATCCCTAACACCACCGACGCGACCCAAACTATCCAAATCTACTCCGCCCTACACGCCGCCAATTACCACCTCTCCACTTTTCTCTCCCAAACCGCCCTTCCTCCTCCTCCTCCTCGTCCCCAACCCTTTCTCCAGCCTCCCCCTATTGCCGCACAGAATTCACTCGACGATGGTACCTCACCGATGGTGGTCGGTGACGAAGAGGAGCACGATTTGATGAGGTCTAATACAGCAGTTGATGGGGTGGAGAAACGGATGAGGGATTTTTTCATTCAGAAAAAGCGACCCAAGCGGTCGTTGTCCCCGTCGGCGGTGGTGGCGAGGCGGGAGGATCAGGAGGGTGAGTTTGTTAGGGGTCGGGATCGGGATCAGGTGGAATTTGATCCTAATGGAACTAGGTTGAAGGCTTTGGAGCTTATTTATCAATTTCATAGTTAGACAAAACACTTATAATTGTCACTATTTTATTTGTTCTTTGTATTTGTATTTGTATTTGTATTTGTATTTGTATTCGTATATTACCTTGAATCATCTCAACCCGACTCATTTACGTTTCTATTATCCCACTTGACTCAAACATGTGTTTTACCTTCATTTTAAAGTTGACTCGTTATTTATGATTGTATTAACAGAGTCTATAGCCTCCGATATATTTGGATATTCCAATTTTATAATTTGGAATTAAAAATAAGACTTACAAAATCAATTCTATTGTTTGGAATTAGAATTTAAGTAGGAATTTCAAATATCTCGATTTCTTAAAACTAGTTCTATACTAAATCTAAAAAATTTAATTTCTTAAATTTTGATATATTACTTTATACAATAACAACTCACCTTTTTACTAACATTGGCACGTGGGTATCCGGTATCATTTAACCATTTGTAACATTATTATTTCTTAATAGGATAGGATGGTCCAGAAGTCTAAAATTACTAAATACTCCTTATGTTTCATGCTAACACACAAATTAAGAAAAAATAATTAACTTGATTATTAATATTTATATAATATATTATTTACTTTAAAGCTCATGTGCGTATGACCTAATTAAAGTACGGTAAAAAAAGATAAAATTGAAGTAAGTGTCGTCTTTTTTTTTTTTTTTTTTGACAAAACGACTATAATATTTTGATAATACTAGTGCCCTCTTTAGTGATAAGTAAAGAATAATAAGCCCGAAAATGAAGAGGAAAATAATGCACACACACAGGCCACAGCATGTGCTTCACTTGTTAGACAGTATTCATTAATACCTTAATTCACTAAAAGATCACTTAAAATGGACTAAATCAAGCTAGCTCTGCTTGTACCAATCATATGCTTTTTAGAATTTTATGAAATGGAGAATTCAATGTTATGTTTACATCTTCCTAATTACTAATTAGTAAGTGTACAACTGTACAGCTACACATCATAGCTCTAAAAGAAGTTAAAAGTAGAGTTGATATTTACATGCTTGAATGATCGAACAGGTATCAGAGGAGACCAGATGCTCAATCTTCATGGCCAACAAGTATATTTGCAAAATCTTCCTCACAGAAGCTGCTTGTGGTGTTTCCCACCAGCACTTGGATATCTTCACTCAAACCCAAACAATCTAGCTCATGAAGTTGCAATGGTGGCATGGAAGCTTCTTCATCGGGTAAGGAGATTGAAGGTTCCTGCAGGGAAGGTGGATTGGCTGTACTGCATTCGATGAAAGTCAAATGGTCAACGTCTGAACTGTCATTCCCTTGAACCTCAAATTGCACATGTGAGTATTGTTGCCAAGGGTAATGGTTGGAACTCTCAATCCCATGCAAACAACACTGTTGGAGAGTGGTGAAGCTAACCGGCACTGAAGGGCAGTGGTCGGGATTTTCACCCACATTAGTCATGAGCAGTGGCAGAGAACTGAATGGATATTGGCTGGAATTCTCATTCGCAATACACCCTAATTGTTGCAGAGATTGTTGGTCCGGGGTGAAGCTAACTGGCAACAGCGGGGATTGCTTGGAATTCTCATCCCCATTTATCTCTAAGGGTAGCAAAGAAGATTGTTGCTGAGACGTAAAGCTAGATGGTGAAGGGAACTGCTTAAAATTATCATTTGGGTCATTATCAAGTGTTAAGGGATACTGAAAATAATTCTTGATCCCATAAATTCCAGACGAAGAGGAAAGTACTTCAGTGTTGATTCCAAATCCACCCGAAATAACCGTTTGGCCAATTTCTACTGACTTGCTATCATTACTTAATCGAAGTCCAACAAAACCGGTATTGACATTACTACTCGCAGCAGGCTGGTTAGCATTACTAGATGACCTGCTATCTTTGAAACTAAGAAGAACGTTCTTTGTCTGCTCACCATAAACTCTAAAATTCTGCTTGGTATACGAAAACTGTAACTTCCCCAGATTGTTGACTGAATATGATTGTGCTGGTATAATTCTCAACTTATTTGTAGATGCTTCAGGGTTAAAACAGCAGTGATAGGAGCCAGGAACCGAAAGTGTCTCTCTGGATCCTTGTTGCAAGCCAAAACTCATTGGTTGGGAGTGGCTCAAAGGAAAGCATGGGTCTGTAACATCATTGATTGCGATTCTTCCATAAAAAGAATCAGCACGGGTTTCCTGAGCCTTTCTCAGGTTCATTCGATGTTTCTGCAAGATTTATTTATTGTATTTCATCAATAAATAATTCAAAGTAATCATGAAATGCATTTGTAATCACTATGCAAAGATCTGGCCTGACCATGTGTAATTAAGGACATAAACCATTTACGTTCAAGATTTAATAACCATTAATGCTTTTATTGATATTGCCTATAGTAAAATGATATTTAGGAATTAAGCTCACAGATTTTCAAATGAACAAACCCGAAATGTCTTGATACTATTCTTTTCAACTTGTTTTAATCATTAGGGAAATAAGGTATGCTATAAGCATTCAAAATGAATAACATACTTCTCTTTTTCTAGTGTTCTTAAATTGTTTTTCTATATTTTGTTTTTGACAATGAAAATCCACAATGCCAGCCCAATCTCGATAGGGGTGGAAAACTAATTGGAATAAAATGCTGAAATGTGAAGAACAAGGAACCTGCAAATGACTAGCCACATGTTCTCTAGTCAATCCCGGGATGTTCATAAGCTCAACAATCTTCTTCGGGAAAGCCCCTATATTCCACATATAATTTCACATTAAATGAAAGAATAGGTAAAGCAAAATGCTGCAAGGAATTAAAACTATATATATATATATATATACATATAAACTTACTTTCATGACCTAATTGTGCAATTGCTTCTAGAAATTTGCGATGCATCTCATCACTCCACTGGACCCTTGCCTTCTTCTCTGCTTTGGAATAATCTTTACTATCCTCGTCTTGCTCGCCTGTCTCCCCATTTTCGTTCCTTCTACACTTTCGATGAACCCTAGTCCTTTCACTAACTGCTAAATTTGATGAACTCTCAAATAATGATTCCCTTTGATGACTATCTACATCGTTTGCCACCATTTTACCTCTTTCTCGTGCCAATGCATTTTCCCAAAGATTTTTAATGTCAGTTAGGCTCGAACATTTAACCATATATACAGTGCCACCACTCTCTATGCCTCTCGACAAAATTTTCAAATTACCATCAGGTCTCATCACTGCATAATAGGTCAACCTTCTTAAAATTTGGAGCAAGAACATGCAAAAGGAAACAGAAAAACAGAAAACAGAAAGAAGACTAAGAAGAATGTAACACTTACAAGCAACGCGCAGTTTAAATTCCTTTTCGATAAGCTCAATGATCACAAATCCGTTTTCATCTGTTCTCTCAACATTTGTTATAACAAGTTCCACTTTTCCTCTCCTTTCCTTGATCACGTTTAATGCATCCATTGCCCTCTCATAATCATAAGCTGAGAAAGAAAAAGAAAACTTGTATACCATCCAGAAAAATAAAGCTCTATAAGCAATAGTATGTAATCAATATGTATACCAGACAGCCATAGATTATGACCGAAACTCATTTCCATGATAAATAAAATATATAAAACATAAAATACATGGTTAATATGAAATGAAGTGCATGAAAAGCAAAAAAAAAAAGTTTTCTATGAAATTTCTACTCAATTACCTGCCATGGTTAATTAGAAATAAAGTGTACGAAAAGCGATAAAAAGAGATTTTGATGTGAAATTTCTATTCAACTACCTTCATGATTGCAGTTTTGAAGCATATCCATTACAATATTGCGACATATAAGATCATCATTCACGAGCAATATGCAAACTTCTATCCATTGAGCGTATCTTCCAACTGAATTAATTCTTGTCATGCCCATGATTGATTGAAAGGATGGACCATGTAAAAAAGATGTCTTAATTTGGAGCTAAGTTGTCAGAAGATGAGCATATCTTGTAAAAGAGAGGAGAGGTATTAGTAAAATGATTTTCTTTAGATTTTATATACATACGCCTCCCTCTCTAAACATGTAGCGTCTTTATGAGGTGCATGATGTGCGTCCCGTTTCATTGTACCTTAAATAAGTTATGACTTAAGAGGGGAGACACGGTAAAAGAAAAGAAACACAAAATAAAAGAGGACATGCATATTATGAACCTAATTGTGAAAAGAAAATGTGAGTAGGCATTTATGAGTTTAGAATCATGTTTACTTGGTGAGGTAGAAAAATAAATAGAACAATCCACAGCATAACATGTCCGTGAGATTTTCTACTATCGACTATGAAACCTTGAATAACATTGTTTATCGACTATGAAACCTTGAATAACATTGTTTATCGACTATGAAACCTTGAATAACATTTGTTTATCGACTATGAAACCTTGAATAACATTGTAATCAATTAAGCTCATTCCTTTTTTAAGTTAAACTCTTCAGAAGTATTGATGTCACATATTTTTCATGTTATTTCTCAACAAGCACAAAATAGGAAATCCCCCGTAGAATGAAATATGAAAGCTGTTACCTCATCAAATGTTTTTCTTTTTATGTTTAAAATAATAAGAGTCTATTACTATTATAATGAGGGAGGGGTCAAATAGAAGTTCCGTCACGCTTTTTCATCCATCCAAAACTTTCCCTGTGACTAAATTTTAATTACCAACTTTAAAAATTACATGTCTACAATAATTTAGCAATAAGTACCCACATCTCCATTATCCAAACAACAACTATCCAAAACTATCGGTTTCTCCCAACTGGAGGCTATAGATAGCTATAAGGAAAAAAAGAAAGCACACGCATCGAATGTTCACTTGTATATCAAAAGTCGCCAAGGGTGTGGAAATGCTAAAAGAAAACCACCCAAGCCAAACCCTTAGAATATGATCAACAAACCTGACCACCAAGAAACAAAAAAGTTTTTCCTTCTAAGATTATGCATGAGGAATTTTTTATTTATCTAGATTTGAGCAGGAATAAGGTTTAAAAGAGATAAATTTATAGTCTCGAGTCCAAACAACCTAAAATTAAGGCCGCACACTGAACCAACCTACTCAAGACAGCGGCCAGTTTGGCATTTTCAGGAATATAATCTCATGTCCAGACAACCTAAAATTAAGGGAGCGCATTGAACCAGCCTACTCAAGCTCAGTTAACATAGCGTCCAGTTGGGCTTTTTCAAGATCAGCTTATGAATGAAACAAGCTAAGTTCATAAACATGATAAGCTCTCAAACTTTCCTTGATTTGAGATCATTTCAAAGCCTAACCTAACAAGCCTAGCTAGAATAAACTGCTTTTGGATAATTTATGGCCCTAGCATTAGCTAACATTATTTGGTTACAAGGCCATTTATATTATTTTGTCTCTCTTCCAATTATGATCTTGTTTCATAAAACATAGAAAGAATGCTATCTTCTTAAAATATTAAAAGAAATTCAGACAAAGCGACACCAATATGTTAATGATGTTTCATATTAATCAGTACAACAATAAGAAAGCAAAATATAGTATATTCTGACTTGTTTTAATCCAATTTAAGGTTCAAAATTAAGTAGAGTTAATTATCCATCTAATAGCAGGGTATCTCTCAAAATCCAAGTCATTAATTCTCATATCCTCTATATTAATCATTTTTAATGAGATGATCAGGCCCCATTATTGTTTCTTGCTTCTGTCTTGTGAGTGCTCTACACTCTAATTAGAACCAGGAGTTTTATACTCCGTCAAGTCTGCTCCAAGAGTCCATTTTTTAAAGTTGAACATTTTTTCGATTAGCATAGTTTCACATTCATACCCTTCATTTTATAAAAAAATTTAGAAAACTTTTTTTATAAGTAAATTAGAATACTTCTAATTATAAAAATAATATAATCAAGATAATTTGGAAACTCATAAAGTTTATTAGCTTTAAGTTATATGGTAGGACTCTTACCGTGGGGCCGAGGGAATAATTGCCGATACAATGGCATGCCATCTAAAAGAAAATACGAGGCCGTGGGTTCAATTCTCATTGCTAAGATTGAAAAATTAAATTATTTAAAATTTTCCAGCACTTATCAAAAATTAAAAAATAAATAAAGGAAATAAGAAGATGAGAATATATGATGCCCCCTTCTTGCCACAAACTGATTCATATTTCCACGCTCAGGTTCATCATTGCATGCATTAATTCCATATTAGGTTCTCAAATTGCACCAATGTCACATAATAAGAAGATAAATACTCTAGATAACAAATGAAAAATAAGAGTAAACATGGGCTAATGAGGAGCAAAGGGTAAAAGCAGTTCATAAGAGTAATCAGAAATCAGAACCTCTTTTTAGTTGGTAAATTTTGGTTTCAGACATTACAATGGGCATTGAAAAAAGACAACTACCAATAAAGCTACAATAAGAAGAGCTTATTTCAACTACACTCATTTTGTTAATGCATTCTTTCTTAGTTCACAACATTCCCTTCAATATAGTTTTTTTTTATAAGTAAATAAATTTATAAAACAAGGCGTCAAAACAGGTGACGCGTCCTTGTACACGGGCTTCAATATAGTAACATGACATAACATTGATAGCATGACATTTCCAAACGGGTGCACCTAGTGGTCTACGTTGTATGTGTCCAAACCATCTAAAGCAACTTTATGTCAATTTATTTGTTATTGTAGCAACTTTTACTAACTCACCAATTTGTTCCGTTTGAATTTCTTTCCCAGTTTTACCACATATCCATCTTAACATTCTCATTCCAGCTACACTCATTTTGTTACCACAATTTTTTTAATCTTTGAAGAAAAAAATCCATCAAGTAGCGCAAGTCCAGTAATTGTCCTATAAAACATTCCATTCAATTAAAGGGATAAATGCCTATCACATTAAAGTATAAAACGCCAGATGTCTGGGTGAATTTGTCCATTTTGTCCCTTCTCCATGTGGACCCATCACACAACCGATGGTACTCCATGACTATCTTTGGACAGAATACAATGACAAAAAGAGATTCTGTAGTGACCCCAAGTATTGGGAGAAAGGAAAATTTAAGTTGTGTCTATATTAACACGCTCAGGGTTATCAATGGATATTACTGCTGTTAACAAAATCAAGAGACGTGCTTTTGGTAAAATTCTTGTGCATGTCATATATAGTTTAGTAACCATCATTCCGTTACCATCATTTTCAAAGGCAGTATGATGTCCATTTTCTGGGATGTGATTTCTAAAATAGCACATTGCCTTAAATTACTAACAATGCATCTATGGATGGAGTAGTCCAGTTTTAGTTACAATGCTTGGAAATAAGAAGCCAAAGTGATTACTAGATGGTATTCAATTAATACATAACAATAAGATACGATACCAACCCAAACTTGAAAACTTTTATTTTGCTTAAATTGTAATTAACCAACATAACTACCACAGAGAAAAGTAAACCAAAAAGTAACAAGTGAAACACAAACCAAGGCTTTGACGTAATTAAAGGAACAACACTACTGAGAAGGCTGCGATTTTGGACGCTCACCATTGACATCATAAGCGCTGCATTAAATCTCGCTTTTACCATCTCCTCATCCTGTCATAATAAGCTTGTAAGCAATGACAAAAGTTTGAAATTAAAAGGAAACATACTAAATGAAGTTCCCTATAAATTCATATATCTGCGCTACTGTTCTGTCGATCCACAAAGTTTACCACTTAGAGGAAAACAAGAAAGCTTGATTTTCTCTTGTCTGCTGAATTAATGCATATTCCTCCAATATCACCAGGGAGCGTTGATACATCTGCAAAGTTGCAGTCTTTAATTGCGTCCTCAAATTTCTAATTTATCATAACTTTATTACTTTAAGGATACTAAAGGAAACGAACCCGAAAGTGGTCTGAGAAATATTTCTTTGCAAGTCCCAGAACGTTCATAGACTTGAATACATTCTTTCCATCAGCATCTGAATAGCGAAATTGGAGAAATAAAGTTAAAAAGGCGTGCGCTTGAGGCGAGAGGCGAGGGGTTGTCCCCTGGAACGACGAGCACCTTTTTTCACCTTTTTTGCGCCTTTTTGCGCCTATGCCTGTGAATGAGGATGATGAAGATTATGGAGATGATGATGAGATAGATGCCGTGGATTTTTAGCTTGTTGTTAGTTGTTAATTATTACATTTCATGACTTTAGTTCTCTTTTGCATGTCTTTATTTTCATTTGCTTTAATGACTATCTATTTTCTTGTTTGGAATTTAAGTTAAGTTCATCTAATGCTTTGGAATTTCAACTATGAATGATAAAATTTGTGTTATTAATATTATGTTGTTAACTTAGTTTTATCACTAATGACATGTTTTATTGAGATTTGTGAAGTTATATATATATACTAGTACTCTTGTCCGTGCCGATGGCACGGCGCCAGTTTGTGAATTTATCAATAAATGAAGCAGATAATGTGGAATAAATTAATATTCACTTATAATTTGTCTAAATTAATTATGATATAACAGTTAAAAAGAAAAAAAACAAATATTTCAAATTACAAAACTTACGATTTTTTTAAAAATTTATTTGTATACGAAATTGGAGGCTGGAAAAAAATTAAAATAGAAATATTCAAAACTTAGACATAAATTAAATTGGGATTCAGTTTCAAAAAATAAATTGATTAAGTTAATTACGATAACAATTAAAAAGAAAAAAAATTAAAATAGAAATATTCAAAACTTAGACATAAATTAAATTGGGATTCAGTTTCAAAAAATAAATTGATCAAGTTAATTACAATAACAGTTAAAAAGAAAAAAAAACAAATATTTCAAATATTCAAAACTTAGATTTTTTTTTTTGCATAAAATTGATTATTGGGATTCGATTAATTTCAAATTACAAAACTTACGATTTTTTTTTTTTGCATAAAATTGATTAATTAATTAAAATATCGAAAAGAAAAGGAACGTGGGTTTGGTGGAGGAAGGATTAGCGGCCACCAACCGTGAATAGTGGGGGGAGTTGGAGAGAGAGAAGGGGTAGTTGCTCAACCGCCGTTCACACATGTGAACTCGAGGATTGATAATGACCGTAGGATCTCAGTAAAGGAATCAATCTCTGCCCCTAAATAGCTTTAGTCAATTGCACATATGCGACTATGAGCTATATTGTATTATATATATATATATATATATATATATATATATATAATTTTCCTTAATATTTGTTCCGGGAGCGCCTTTTTTGCACCTCGCCTCTCGCCTCAAATTTTGACTTCTCGCCTTCCGCTTTTTTCAACTATGAGGGAGGGTTAGATATTAAACGGAAGCAAGGGAGCTCTTACATTTAAGGTCTATTTCTATTATGAGCTCCAAAAATTGGCTGTGTAGCGTATTTGTCCATTCTCCTTTAAAAGGTTCTCCATCACCCTCAAATGGTGATTTACCTCAAAGAGTCTCCACGTCATCACCCCTCTTTATTTTTTCACTGTATGCTGTTTACCAAGGCTCGCTGATGAATTATTTTTTGATTGGTTTCTCAAAAAATTTGCAGACTCCCTTATCTAGAGACTCTGCCACAACTTCGTCATTGTAATCCGCAGATAGCACTTGGTTCCAATCCCTATACCCAGGAGCCAAAATTACCTATCAAAAAAAATTATCCGCAGATAACACTAAATTTATGCAGCCATGAAAGGGCGATATGGTTACATTGTCATTTAAAAAATCTATAAGCCAGCAAAGAACTAATGAAAGAGAAAATGGAAATAAATGTTTTGTATGAGCTTCCTACTATGCATGCAGTATCTTTTGTGAGTCACTAGTGGCAATGGCGTAGTATGCTGCTCAGTGCTCACACAAAAGATTTTACTGAAAAAAGTGAGATTTAAGTGAAAATGTATAAAGCTTACCAAAGACAAGAATTTTGGATTCTTTTTCCAAAGTATCAAGGAATTCGGATCCCTGGATGTCAGACAAGTGAATGTCTGTCAGCATGAAGTCAAATTCAGCTTCACTCTCGTATAATATTGACAGGGACTCTATGCAATTCAAGGCTCAGAGGACTGACAGTTCCAACATTGACCATTTGTCTTTTGTTGAATGAACTACAACAGATCCACCCTCCATGCAGTATTACCTTCAACCTTCAATCTCTGTACCCGATGAAGAAGCTTCCATGCCGCCATTGCAACTTCACGAACTAGATTGTTTCGGTGTGAGAGAAGATATCAAAGACCTTGTGGGAAACGGGAAACACTGAACACGTTGATCCAGAATAACGTACAATCGGGTTGGTGCCCGGTACTACTTGGTAAAGCTCTAAAATATCCCCTCTACTCCACCCTAGATGCCGCTCACTGACACCTCACCTCTTTCCTCCCCAACCCTTTCTCCAGAAGATGAGGGCAAAGGGAAGCACAATTTGATGCGGATTAATACAGAAGTTGATGGGGGTGGAGGAACAGGTGAGGGAGTTTTTTTATTCAGAATAAGCGACCGAAGTGGTCGTTGCCGTCCGCGGAGGTGGCTGGGGAGAAGCGGTGGGAGTGGGAGGATGAGTTCATTAGGATCGGAATTTGATTTTAGGTTGAAGCTGATTTGTCAATTTCATATCTAGTATCTAGATTACTAAATGGGGTGGGCTAACCACACCCCAAATCCTCTCTGCACCCCCGCAAAAAGAAATTGCAAAAATGCTATCCTATGAAATGCCAATACAGACACGTGAACAAGCTCAGCCGAGCTCCACCCAACCACTCCCAACCGAACTCCATCCACGCGCATAACCAGGTCCAAACAGAGGGTTATCTGTTCGGCCAGCCGACGATGAAGATGAGGAGGCGAAACAGAGGGACGAACCATGCGATGAAACAGAGGGCGGAGGCGATTGCGATAGGGAGCTCGATTTGATTGTTTGTGGCCATGGAAGATGAAGGCGGAGATGACGATGATGAGAGACGGCGGCCATGGAAGATGACGATGGTGAGAGAGCGGCTATGAAAGATGAAAGGAATTAGGGTTTCAAAAGTAAAGGTAAGGGAAGAGGAAAATGAAGATGGTGAGAGGCGGCGGTGGCCATGGAAGATAAAGGAGAAGATGGGAGTATGCGAGAGAAGAGAGGAGGCCGGGAGAGAGAATAGGAAAGGGTAGAATGGGGAGTTAAAGGTGAGGTGGGGTGGGGAGGGATGGGGGCGTAGAGAGGGGGATTTGGGGTGTGTTTAGCCCAGTTCTTACTGAATTTATATCATCTCAAGTCTCAACCCAACTCAAAAGTTGAATCTATGATTAGCTTCACTCAACACTTATATTAGCATATCAGTGAGGCTATCCACGCCCCAAAGTTTACTCTTTACACTTGGGGCTTTACAAATATGAGGCTTCAAATTCAATCCTCACGAGTTCAATCCATGAAATGAAATTCCCTCATTGGAACTTGCATCATTAAAATGAAATATTACATGAATCCAGTTCAGAAATACATCAAATAGAGTATCTTTGGATTATTTCATTGAAAAAGAGAGAAGGAAAAAAAATGTACTCATGATTACCAACCCAAAGCACAGCTTCACAACAAGTACATCACCTTCAAACATTAACACTCCCCCATTGCTGGATTTATGATCTTGTACCATATGGAAAAACATGCTCCAAGTATTCAAATTTAAACACAATAGATACAACTTAATTGTGTGCATATATTAATGTGACATGATACAGCATGCCTGGAGTCTAAAAATCGAATCTATGTTTGACAAGACGCAGATTTACTACTTCACAGCTTTGGAGATTGTCTCCATTGACCTGTTTGCAGATATTAATGGAGCACTTTCTTCATCGACATTAATTGAGTGACTTGTTTAAGCCTGTATCAAACAGTCGACATTCGTTGTTGCCCCAGACATGTAGTTGAGCATCAGCACAGTATCTGGCTTTCCGGTTGAAAGTCAGGGACACGTGCTATGTTTTCACCATTAAATTATGCAACTTCACAAATTCTTCTAATGTGAGCTCTGCTGGCCTTGACTGCATGAATTATACCACAGCAAGAGAGAAAACAAAGGGAATTTTGAGAGTGATATAATTTCAATATAGGGTATTGAAGTTAAACATCAAGGATCACAAACTATAGTTATTTCTGACAACTTACAGTTGTCGGAAGGCCGACATTTCCAAGAGCTTCTTCAATCTCAACGCTAGTGCGTAGGTGCTGGAGTGATCTTCGCAACATCTTGCGTTTCCCATTGAATGCAGAATTAACCTTGAGCCATTTGATAGACACATGTTAGCATAAAACACGTCAAAGTTCTTTTTCTCTTCTTTGGTAAGTAGGTGGAGGGAGGGAGGAAGGAAATCTTTATTCCTACAAGTAACAGAAAGGACGTTGACATCTTCTACAACCCTGAAGGGTGGCTCAGTGATTCGTCAACCACTGGGCTGATGACACAAAGTGGAGGTCTCGAATTCTAGGTTAGCCCCTTTCCCATTCACATTTGTACAAAAATACCCATCCTAATTAACTTTCAAATCTATTGAAGACCTGTTCATTATGACTCATTTTGGTAAACTTAACTTCCGTCATTGAGAACTCAACTTTTTAATCTCAAGTTCAGCCTCACTCCATTATTTAGAGAATAACAGAACAATGGGTTCATAACCAAACTACCCAATCTGCTACTTCCTAATCCGTTTAAAGGGCTGACCTCTCTCTCCTTCCCTCCCTCCCATGCACCCATAGTAAAGCTCTTTATGATTCAAAATTCAATTCCGTGACCGAAACATGCCTATTACAAAAGGGGTTGAATTTATATGACTTTAAAAAGATACGCCCATTATCTGAAATTGGTCCCTCTTTTAAATTTTTTTGTCCAAGAATGATCGTCTCTTTTTTTAATGAATCCACATAATTCACCAATCCTATCAACCATCTCAAAATGTGCACTTGCAATAATATAGTGTGGACACTAATGTCATTCATGCAAAAAACTAAAACCCTAAAAGTCAACTTCCTTAATTTATGCAAAAAACTAAAAAGGAGCACTCATTTTGGGACAGAGGGAGAACTATTTGGGGAGGGGAAAAATGAAAAAGAAAAAAGACACCATTCTGAGATTTATGAGTTCGTCAGTTCTGTGGCTCCTTGCCAAACAGCCTGATTCAAGGGAGACCAGGTAGCATCACCAAGGATACAAGCCCAACTAAAAAAATAAAAGTAGATAAAATACAGAAAATCGGATTCCCATAGGCGGTATGGGGAGTGAGGGATTTTGGAAAACCGCTCGCTCAAAGCTTGTAGTGCAACCAAGAACATGACAAAAGCTCTTTTGTAGTGTTTATGATGAGAATATAACAGGAGAGAGAATGGGATCAGTTGTTACCAATGAGAAGAAACTTTTGGTGGAAGAAACTTGGGGATAATTGACAGGTTGCTTCAGTTTAAAAACAACTACTGCTGCATCAACCTACAGAACCATCAGAGACGATCAGTAGAGACCACTAATAATATACAAACCATGCTAGCTAAAGCAGCATATCTGGCAAATCAAATGGCTACAGTAGGAGGCTACAATCAGCATTAACGAGAAAATACATAAATTACTTACATTTGGCTGGGGAAAGAAATAGGCCCGTGGAACCTTAAATTTATATACGGGATCTGAAGAGAAAATTATGAACAGAAAACCCAAGTTATATATGTTCAGAAAAGGGATCGTTCAAACTACTATAAGTCTCAACCTCACTGCAAGCTTGTCTTCTACTCCCTCCTTCCCCCAAAAAATAGTTCCATTTTGACTTTTTTTGGTCAACTTGATTACATTTTGACCAAAGATTTATAAAATATACTTATCTTTACAAAATTCTATAAAATTATTATTGATAGCATTCTTAATATTGCATCCATGATTGAAACTTCATTACCTAAGACATAACAAATAAGTGGTTTGATATTGTCCTAGGTTGACTTTCAATAAGGAAAGGGGACTATTCTTTTGGGACAGAGGGAGTAATATTTACATGATAATATGACACTGATGATCATGTTAGCGAACTAAACGGAAGAGATCCCATTGAAGTCATGACTGGACTTGAATTAAGCTTGAAATAGATGATTTTAAATGACAAAAAATTCTTTAAGGCGGTAAATTATGACCTTAGATTTTGTTAAGAGTATAAATTTGAAAATGAGAAGACACAGGAAAGAAATAATTTGTAGTAGCAAAAGTTGCTTGGGTGATTTTTCCATCTTTTATGTGCACTAGATATTGCAGACTTACCTGAATAAAAATTGATGAAAATACTGACTGGTCTATACTCAGTTGTTCTCAATGTTGGGTCCACAAAGCGCAAAGCCGCCTCCTCCTGAAAGGATTCAGTCATGATTACTAATATCAGTGGTAAGTATGAAATTAATAAATTTTCAGTTCATTATTTTCATAAACTGAACTTGCCACCAAGTATGACCACAATTGAAATTACTCACAAGTTAAAAAGGTGTATAAACAGTCAGTGAACCACATCAGCAAATGAAAAGACAATTTCCAAGCCAATGATAAAGAATGGAATTTATAATATAGAAAAACTGTGTAAGACATAACTAACTATATATGCAGACCTGGAGTAAGAGAACAACTTCAGAGATGAGGTCGCCCATCGGAAGGAGAAGTTTAACTATATCGGTTGTTACATTAAAAGGTATATTGGCGACCACCTGCAAAAAAGAAATTGAATTAGATTCTTTAAACAAAAGAAGAGCTATATATATACTTTCTCATTAAGGAGCAGCTCTTACCAGGATTTAGATCGTTTAGGGGTGTAAATTTGGAGAAACTAGAAAGGTAGAGTCGTCACCTTTGCTAATTGCGGTTTTCCATCTGAGGATCCCAAGTATGGCGACAAATGGGAGCGCACATGACATCTTGTAATATCCTCTTCCAAGACCTATAGAGTTTGTTTGAAAGTGTGGTAAGATTTTTCATGCGACATTTGAACACATATGACATATCGATATATATGTACGTGGATAACTGTCAAACAAGTCTTCAAGCCAAGTACTAGAACCAATTACCTACTATAAATTGAAACAAATGAGCGTATATTGGGGACATGAAAGATATTAGCAAAAGCCAAAAGGGTTAGCTGAAGACAAAAAAGATACAGAAAAAGAACATCTAGTGATGCATGAATTACCTTCACGCGATCATTGTCAGCAAATCGTTCTCTCACAAGTGCAGCCATGTAAGGATCCTAAAATTACCAATAACATTGAAAATCCAACATGAGAAAAATTAAAACCATTGAGTTTACATAGGGCAACATATATATCAAAAACTGTCTCATGCTTACTGAAATGCCCAACACTAGGCTTACACCAAAACCATTGAATACCATGCGTATGTGCACAACTTTGTTATACTATATTTTAGAATCAGCAACGCAAGGGATAAAAAATATCCAAACTTTGATTCTGATGTACCAAGCATGTGAATGGTTAGTTTGTGGACCCCAAGAGTAAGTGGTTTGATGTCTTACCTATTGCATGCTAGACACATCGGTTATAATCCTCCATTTTTCTTCACTTCCAAATATGGGAAATTCCAATTATAAATCACATTTTACATTGCAGATAACAGATTCAGCTAAAAGACTATTGTAACTGACCTTCTCAATCCCAAGAACTGTTGCACCGGACTCAACAAGAACGTTTGTCAAAGACCCAGTTCCAGGTCCAATTTCAAGCACCAGATCACCTTCTCCTACATTAGCAGCAGCAACAAGTCGTTCATTTACCATACCATTCAACATGTAATGCTGCAGAGAAATCACAAATCATCACAACCCATTTGATAAAATGCTACAGTTATAAGTCCAATCATAGATACAAAAGTTGCCCAGAACCAATTTGGAGAAATTCCCAGTGGAAAATACTTGTATGATTGCTAATACATTACTTACATGTAATGCTGCATAAACCCACCAAATGTCCGCTACCTATTTGATAAAATGCCCCAATGCGAAATACTTTGAAAAAAATGTTAAGACATTACTTACATGTAATTCTGCATAAACCCACAAAACGTACACAACTCATTGGACAAGATTCCCCAATCAAAAGAACCCACTAATTGGATATACCTGGCCGAGGGATTTGCGAGGTGTACGGCCTTTGGACTTGAGAGCTTTGAGGGTGGCATGGTAGTCGTCTTCTTGGGTCTTATCTTTGGTTTTAGGTTGAGGTTTATAGCCTGCTACAATACGTGGAGTTTTCTGGGTTATTGAGCTTACCGCTTTGCAATTGTGAAGATTTCTATTGCAAAGTGAAGGATTTGATGAAGTAATTGGCGGGAGGTACTGTGGTAGACTTGTCATCTTCTTTCGACAAAGGTACCTAACTACCTACCCTAATCCTCGGAAAGAGCTATTTATATGTTTCTACTTTAGTACATATATTCCACCAATAAATAAATAAATAATACTTCATCTATTTCAAAATGTGTATCTTTTTAGCAATTGGCATATTGGTTAAAGAAACTTATTAAAAGATTGACGTACATTTATTTTAGTTCATTTAATGTAGTTAAGTTGCACTAGTATTTTCTTTTTTCTCTTAATAATCTCTCTCTAACATCATTTAATTTAAAAATAATAAATAAGGACAGTTTTGACAAAATATAAATAAATGTTTCTTGAAATCCTATAATTACACTTTTTTGGAACAATTTTTTTTTTGCTAAAACGACACATATTTTGAAACAGGGGAGTAGGATTTATATGTTCATAATATTAATATTTTTGTATGGATGTCGTTACAGAAATATCGTTAAGTTCCACGTAGATTAAACCAAGGACCAGGGCTAAAATAAAAAAAAACTCATACTTAACTTATATCACAATAATTTGCAATCGAGTAACGAATTTGAAAAAAAAAAAACTAAAGACCTTCTTCGCTGAAACACACCGCATGTATATGTTTTCCCATTAATCATCCTTCTCCACATGGGTTGAAATTAACCTCAAAAACAAAATTCACCACCCTTACTTCCTTCCATTTCCTTAGTCCTCAAAACCCTTAATTTTCTCAAACAATTTTTTTTATAGAATTGTGGTTGATTATTCTTGTTAAATTAGATTTTAAAAAATCATATATGATATATCTAACTCAATTTAATTAAAACAGTGACATTCTTTGAAAAGAAAAATCCACAACCTAAATAAAAATAAAAAGATCCAAAGGCACGAACATGTGCTTGTCCCAATGGCAGCAGCAACAGCAACACGCTTAAGACCTTTCTTCATCAAAATGAAGCTTGAACCAACGAACAAGCTCGACAGCATTCCTAGATTTAGCCCTCTTGTATTGTATGACATCCCCATCTCTGTCTCTCTATGTGTATGAATATATGTATGTATATGATACAAAATTCAGCTCTTACTGTTTCTGCAAACTCCAATCGAATCAACCAAAACGTGTTGGCAGTTGATCCTTTTCAACTAGTACAATCTGCCAAAATACTCGACTTTGTGTTTGATTCAACTCAAATATGAGAGGTAAATGTTGGTAAGCTGTTTTGGTTCCTGCTGAAAAGATTAGTAACGTGTGTTTAAGGTCTACTGAGATTGAGAATCTCTTTCCTTGAGACAAAAACTGGTGTCGTTACTGGAATGGACGAACTATGTCAGTGAGTCTCTCAAGGATAGGAATCTTACGTGACTGAAGAGGCCAAACCTTCCAAATTCAATCACCGGCGAAACGAAACTGCTGTTGTATCTCTATTTGCAGTAAGGATGGATTGAAATGAATGTGAGAGAATGGATTTTTCATAACTGGACTGTTGGTTTCCCTAGGGTAATAAATAGGAAGGAAACGTTGGGAGTTGGGAGCGCACTACTAGAAAACCGATAATCAGTGACGAAACCCTCCATCACTAATCAGTGACGGAAAACCCACTTAAGGGACGGGTAGTTTATCGTTGTTTTGGTGGGCTTTCCCTTTAGCGACGAACATTCAACCGTCGCTAATTTCCATCGCTAAATAAACATCTTTTTAGAATATTCATTTTCCTTACATCGCTAAACGCTCTAAAATTCGCGTCAGATTTAGCGACGGAGATTCTGTCACTAATTGATTTATTCTGTCACTGATCAGTGACGGAAAACACCGTCTCTGATCAGCGACGGTTTTCTCGGTCACTAATATAAAAAATTAATTATTTTTTTGATAAATAAATTATAATTGTTTCTTAGTAGAAAAATATTATAATCATTTTAATGAATGATATTTTATCAATTTATGGATGTAAGTGGTTTGGTTTTAGGCCAAAACCACGAACCAAACCGCACCCCATTGGTTCCAAAAATTTCAAACCGAACCACTCGATTCGGTTCGGTTTTGTGGTTTATGTAAATTGCTTTTAATCAACTTAACCATCATTAAAAATAAGAATAAAAATAAGATTTTAATCTGGATTTAACATCAAAATTAGATAATAACCTAGTAAATAAAATTATCATAAAGATTACAATACAAGTTAATTACAAAAAAAGCACAAACAATGGAAGAAATAATAGTTCTTCAACAATCAAAATTTTGTTTGTTTAGTATGTGTGTGTGTGTGTGTGTGTGTGTGTGTATATATATATGTTATATGACTAAACCAAGATGATCTAAAAGTTTAGAATAGTTAACAAATGATATATACTATACATTATATAATAAATAAATAAAAATATATAGGTTGGTTTGGTTCGGTTTGGTTCAATACCAAAAACCGTGAATCGAACCAAACTGAGTGGTTTCCAATTGTTGAAACTGAAACGGAAACATCTTTGATCAAAACCGAACCAAACCGACCGGTTCGGTTCGGTTCGGTTCGGTGGTTCCGATTTACACCCCTAATCAATATAATTACAAAAATAAAAATATTCACATTACAACTTAGTTTATATATTTAAGAAAATTATAACAAAATAATATAAATAGAGTCAATTTGAATTTGCATATGGTCATACTTTGTTGTCTCTAGCACATTATATTCCTTGATATGAATCAATGAATTATTAAGCCCATCGGGCCAAATGTTTAAATTAAGCCGTACTAGGCTTGCCCGAAATTTATGTGGGGTCAAAACTAAAGCCCAATCCCACACAAAACCGGCCCGACTAGGCTAGCCCATAGGCCTACCCATTGAATGGGCCAATTTTACCAATTTTTTTACCTACAGCTAAAGCTATCAAAACGTGTTGGGTCCGTTGGCATAGCTTGCCCCGCCACCTAGAAGAGGTAAGTTGAGTTAGGAAAATATGAACCAACTATGAGGCGGTTCAAACGGGTTATGAACCCGCAGCGGGTTGGGCTAGGTTGGCCGACCCACTTAATGCACAACTAGAGCTGTCAAGCGGTCCGAGTCGGGCCGGGCCGACACAAACTGTTGCAACTATTTGGGTGGTTGTGATTTGTCTAAACAGACACTACCATTTGGGTCATAACTGCTGCAACTGTTTGGTTTTAAAAGGGACACATCTGCTTGGAAAAACTGGCAGCAAAAAGAAAGGGGCCAAGCCAGTCAGTCGACCAACCAAGCCAAGCCGGGTTAGGCGAGCGATGGCGGTGCGCGCGCGTAGTTGAACTTGCACTTGGTTATGTCTTTCCTCCTACACAAAAGTGTAGTGGCCCTAAGGGCCAACCATCACCTCAAACTCTCTCCTATATAAAGTAGAGCTCATTCCTTTATTTTCCCAATGTGGGATTCCCCACTAACTACCTATATGACTTTCTCATTCAAGTATATTTTGGAAACAAAATTCCAACAATCCCCCACATTGAATGAGATATCATGTAAGTTGATGACATGAAGACGACACAAAGATACAACTGAGAGTAACTGATAAGTTACATAAAAAAACATATTTATTGTAATTATTTCCCCATGTTTATGACATTTATTTTTGTCAATTATTTGAATTTTAATGGAATTATTGCTCTTGTAGGAGTTTTGTGACAAATGGCTTAAATGGACTTAAATGCAAGACTTTATGTGTGATCAATTGAAGCTAAGGAAATCTGGAGTCAAGTGTGAGCACAACTTATCAAATTGCGGATCCAGAATTGCAATCTTAAGCTAAGACGTGGGCACGCTACGAACCGTTGCGGGAATCTCAACCAAGTGACGCCCCATTTAATTCAAAAAATAGTTTTAATGTAGTTTTAAGTAGAGAGGATGAACCTAGACCATTTGAGGGATAAGGGGGAGCATTTACTCAAAATTAGTGGGTATTACTCAAAGTTAGTGGGTTAGTGGGTTTTTATGAGGAGACCTTGGAGACTCCTATATAATCTTGGTCCCTTCCTTTCTAAAAAGAGAGGTGAATCTTTCTAATCTCATACTTTCTTCCCTTCTGATATTTCAAGCAACTTTGTTCATGGAGTGCTAAAGGCTTTTTTTAGCCAAAGGATAATTGAAGTATTGGTTCATCGTGACTTGTGAAATCTAATTGATTTTATCTTTTTCTTCTATTTTCTCTACTATTTATATATTTTCTACACTTATTATATATTGTTGTTTTGGTTGGTTGCATAAAAAGGCGTCTTTGTTCAATTGTCAAGATAACATATCACCATTAGAACGTTAAATCTGTAATTGTTTAATTGTTCTAATATTTGTGGTAAATAGTATAGTTGATTAGAACCATATTTTCGTTCTATACTATGGAAATATATAATCTAGTTTAAATGAACCTACATGTGCGTTTGTTGGCTAGAATTGGTAGCTTCTCTAGATTGTAATGCTATTGATAAATTAAATTCTATGATCATATCTAGAATTGTTTATTGGCTAGAGAAATAATTAGAGAACGTTTCCTGATTATCGAAAAAGTAAGGAAAGGCAGGTTGTTAGGTCGTACCAATAACCATAACCAGTTTAGTAGAGAACAGAGAAATTAATCTTTGCATCTATGATCAAGTCCACGAACCAGTATTGAGATTGTTCCTTTGGTTGGATATTTCATCATACTGAATCACTTTCACTTAATTGTTTGCTAGTAATTTTTAGTTTATTTAAATTTTCTCACAAAAAAATCTCAAACCCCCCCTATTTTTATTTTTTATTTTTGGTTACAAAAGTCTATATCAAAATTAAGTCTAACCAATCTCAGTGGATACGACCTTGCTTACCACTAATACAAATCCATAATTTTGAGAAGCAAGAATTATTATTGTTGGTTTCGACAACCACCAGTAACTGCACTGGAATAGGTGGCTTTTGGCTTGAACCTTTCCTTACAATATACGATCGGGATGACTTACTAATCTCTGACTTGAGCGTCTTGAACTAAATGGTGATTAATGTCATCCAAGACAATAGTAATCACACAGCTACCCCCAAACAGGGTTTGATTCTTCGGTTGTGTTCATTTTGGCCCTGAACTATACCTGGTTTTGCGAATGCTTTAGAGAATTTCAGCCTCTAAATTCTCATAAAATCGGTCAATTTTACATTCACATAGGTGACTTCCTATAAAGAGTATTTTGTCATTACTCTGCTTGATAAATCAAGTCATAGGATGATGCGGGAGCAAGGGCTCAAGACTCCACAAACTTTAAAAGCTTTGAAGAGATGCATGAGAGCCACAAATGGAGGACATGGCAGCCGTGGATTTAAGGAAATACAAGGGGGACAAAGGGGATAAGGGACCAAGAGACCATGAGCCTTGCATGGGGGTTAAAGCCATGGGTGTAGGTCATAGGTGTTTGGCACGGCTCAAAGGGGGCAACAAGGGTGGTGCATGGCTACACTTGGGAAGGTGGCACGGGTGGAGGAAGTCATACATGGGCATGCATAAAAGGCGGGCAAGGCTTTGCTTGGAAGAGTGGCCACCCACCATGATTTCTATTTGCAAAAGAAGTGTAGTTTAGGTTTTTAAAAAAATCTGCCATTAGTTTCCCATTGAGATTAGTTTCCTATTCTTGTTTTAGTTGGTTAGGAAGTAGTTAGTTTTAATTAGTATAGAGTTTCTTTTCCTCCAAGTTTTGGAGTTCCTTTTTAAATAGATGTAGGACAAGTTTGTAAGTCTTTTTAAAGGCAGTTTTATTTAATAACACGGGAGATCAGTTTTTGGACGTTGAATAAGAGACATAGAACAAGGTTTTTGCTTCTTCTAAAAAATCGGTTTCTTCTTTTTTAAGGTGATTGAAGTCTAAGAGAGATTGAATCGTCGGAATTTTTTACGTTAGACGAGTGAAGTCTAACCGATGAATCCGCCTATCCTTTTTATTATTTTTGTTCGTGGCAGCCTTGTTCATCAAAGGCGTGGGCTATTTTTTTATTTTTGTTTTTGGGGTAGCCTTGTTCGTCTAAAAAGTGGACTGTTTTAGGGCAGCTTGTTCGTAGCCTTGTTGGCAGGTTTTAGGGCTATTGTGAAGCCTCTTGAACTCTCGGCCAAGGTAATCCTTTTGAGCAGTTTGGACGTGATCAAGGGAGAGTCGGGTTGCAAGGTTTTGTGGCTGTTTTTGGGCAGTTTTCGGGCTGCTTTGGGACTGTTGGTTCAGCCATAGGGCTGTTCAAAAAGGGCTGGACAGATTTGTGGTGTTCTAGTTTTTGACACCGTATCAAGTGGTATCAGAGCATAGCTATTACGGATCCTTATTCATAATCGATCATGGAGGACGGAAGCCAACGAGAGCAGATTTTTTGGACGAAGTGTCTCGTACAAGAAAGGGTTTGTAATGTAGTTGTGGATGGAGGTAGTTGTGTTAATGCCGTTTCCACTTTACTTATCGAGAAGCTGGAAGTACCAACCATAGAGCATCCAAATCCGTATGAGCTGTTTTGGCTTCAAAACAATGGGGGAATCAAGGTAAATCTACAAGCTTCTATTTCTTTTTCGATTGGTAGTTACAAGGAAGAAGTCTTGTGTGATGTTTTACCCATGAACACTTGTCATATTATGTTGGGAAGGCCATGGCAATTCGATGGGTGCATGACCCATAATGGCCGAGAAAATACTTTTATTGTGGAGAAGAACGAAAGGAAATTCAGACTGAAACCATCGCTTACAATGAAGGATGAGAGCAGCCCGGGGTTGTTACAATCTGTCCCGATTTTAGAAGAGAAAAAAATTGAAACGGAAGGAGTTAAGATTCAAGAAAATCGTGAAGGAATGGAAGAAGGAAAATCTAAAAAGGGGCGAAGTGCACCTATGAATGAAGAAGAGAGGATGCAAGTGGTTCATGAGAAAGGGTTCGTATTCGAGTCTGACTCGTATTCAGCCAAAGGATTCGGAGCTGATTGCAAAGGAACAAAGTTCGGGGCTGTTTTACACGAAGACTCCATCAAGGCTATGTATGGAGAAGGGAGCGTACATGGTGGGCTGAATATTGTGCACAAACGAGTTGGAAGTATGCACAATGGGCTGAATGGTGCACACGGAATGGTTGACATACACGAAGAGGCTATTTTAATTCCAATAGAGCTGCCTATCGAATATATGGTTCAAGGTGAATAATTAAAGCCGAACAACACCGTGGCTAGAGAAACCAAGTTGTTTGCAAACGGGGGTAACAACTCATTGCAAGGGGCTGATCACGCAAAGAAAAGAAAGCATGAAGACTTCGGGTTAGAAGGATTTTTTAGGACAAGGCGGTTAGCTCATGATAGGCAAAGAAAGGTCTTGGCTTTGGAAGAAAATCAGAATTTAAATGAATTGGCAGCCCAATCATTTAACAACGAAGGTCACATGATTCAGGTTTACTTATCACATGGTTCTCGAAAAGAAAGAAGCCGAAGAATGGGTAAGTTTCTTGGATGCTTTCTTAAAGCATTCAAAATGTATGAGCAGTCAAAGGAAGGTCCTCAAGGCATGAAGGAATACATGGACAACCTATTTGAAGATGCAAAAGGGAAGGGCAGAGAATTGGGGTTCGATTTGCTCATAGAAGGATTAGAGAAAGAAGAAGCGACTAAGGGAATCGGGTTTGGCAAACATGCAGGAAGTGAAGGTATCAACCAAGGGGTACATGGACATCCTGCCAAGAAGGTAAGTGACCAAGAAATGTTTGAGTTATCGCAAGATAGAAAGAACCAAGGATTGAAGGTAATCCTTTTTCAAGAAGGGGGGTATGATGCGGGAGCAAGGGCTCAAGACTCCACCAACTTTAGAAGCTTTGAAAAGATGCATGAGAGCCATAAATGGAGGACATGGCAACCGTGGATTGAAGGAAATACAAGGGGGACAAAGGGGATAATGGACCAAGAGACCATGAGCCTTACATGGGCGTTCAAGCCGTGGGTGTGGGTCATGGGTGTTTGACAAGGCTCAAAGGGGGCAACAAGGGTGGTGCATGACTACACTTGGGAAGGTAGCACGAGTGGAGGAAGTCATACATGGGCATGCATAAAAGGCGGGCAAGGCTTTGCTTGGAAGAGTGGCCGCCCACCATGAGTTCTATTTGCAAAAGAAGTGTAGTTTAGGTTTTTTTAAAAATCTGCCATTAGTTTCCCATTGAGATTAGTTTCCTTCTGAATATAAGCTCGGTCTTGGTCGAAATATGAAGCACAAGTGGACGCGTAACTGACTCAGCGCGAGTGATATGGTCCTTATTTGCTGCATCGGGAGGACAATATGAAGCTCAGCCGCGAGTAAACTAGAGCGGGGAGCATAATGTAAAGCTCGATTAATTAGGCACGAGCAAAGATCAGGAACAAGTATGACGCGACGCTCTAGAACGAGTGTGACATACTCGGTCGCATGAATAATATGAAGCACATGCACAGTATGAAATATAATCTGCAGCTCAGGTATAGGCGCGAGCATAGCGTGCTCGGGCACGAGAAATGATAATATGAAGCTCAGGCACTAGAACGAGCGTAGCCGTGCATGGGCACGAGAATAATAATATGAAGCTCAGACATTGGCGCGAGCATGGAGTGCACGAGCACGAAAATAATATGAAGCTCGAGCATTGGTGCGAGCGTGGCATGCATGGGCACAAAATAATATAAAGCTCGAGCATTGGCGTGAGCGTGGCGTGCACGGACATGAAAATAATATGAAGCTCGAGCATTGGTGCGAGTGTGGTGTGCACGGACACGGAAATAATAATATGGAGCTCAGTCGTGAGCTAGATGAGCTTAGGCATTGGCCTGAGTATGGCAAGCGAGGATCTTTTGAATAGTAGTCTCTATCATCGTGGATAATATGATATGGATGAAGATGACATGTAAATAACTATTGTGGTCGTTGTGGGGCTTTGTCATATAAGAGTGTTGTAGGATCTCATCAGTTATGGTAGTAGTAGCCCCCCACTTCTTGAGCGTAGAAGGATCCCCGTAGATCGAGAAGTAGTAAAGATTTCTATTTGTTTCAGGCCTCAATAGCAGCCCCCCAGTTAACTATTGTTATTAACTAGGCAATAATAAATCAATAAATGTCTTGGCTTCCAGTAATGTTGTAGTTCTAGATTCGGTGAAATAATGATTTTCGAAATCTTCCTTGTAAATAATAATGTAATTGTCTGTAGAGGGACACATATGCTCGTGGTTTCCACGGCTATGCCAGTTTGTATTCTATACCTGAAAATTTCGAAAGCATCATTGCGAATCAAGCATATTCCATTTTTAATAGAAATGCGTATTACTAATTTGTCCTTGCGCAAATAATAAAGTAATCATGCTCGCATTTAATCACTTTATAATTTTTTGTTATTTGAATGCGTAAAATTAAGGGATCATACGAGTGTATCATGCTAAGATAGTATAACTAGACTGGGCGTACTACGCCGAGCATTATAAAACAGACAGTTTACGAGTTTCACGTAAACGATTTTTCAACTATTTGATATGAGTAGGTGAGTATATAACTCAAAAATGGAGGCACATTTTAATCCAACATGTTATACGTCTCACAGACGGGTGAGCCTGCATCGCATCTGATTTTTCATGATTATGCTGCCGATAATTAACTAATATAATATTTAAGTTGATAAGACCGATGATCCTGTGCTCGTCTAGTCGAAATAATATTGACCTATTGTCGCGGCATTTATGATTATATCGTATATATAAAAGATGTCGAAAACGACATATCAGCAGTACACATACTTAACGTATCAAGTATATGTTTTAATCACTCTTATATCAAATGTGTAGTTATTGTTACATGAATGTGGAATTCGTAAGTAATTTATTACTCTTAAGTAATTATGGAACAAAATAAATCATGTCTAACACGTTAATATGATAAATTCACAATGTGATCAAGTATTCCAAGTATGCAAGGCAATTTCATGTATAATTGATACACAACTTTTCTTGTATAAAATTTATTAAATCGACATAATGGTATAAGCATAGTATCTCATGCATTATTATATCAGATATTTCGAGATAATAATTATAAAATATCGACAAATGTTTTTCGTAGTTAATCATCATTCCACGTAATGCCCCTTAATTATATCATGAATAATGATTTTCAAGGAAACTAGTGTCTCAAAGTTATGATGCCATCACGTTGTTTGGTATTTTCGGGCATAAACATGCTAATTTTGAACAATAAAATAAGCATATAGATTATTCATAATTTTTTCCTTTGTTAGTTAATCGTGTGCTGAAACCGATGCATTATTATATACAAGATGAGTTACATTATACAATATTGAAGATTGTCGATGCTATCAAGCCCGCATGTCTTCGGTTGAAATAATAATACCGACACCAGTTTTAAGTGATTAAGTAATCATAGGCATTAGTTACGAATTTTAATTCATGTTTAGTTGCCAATCACTATTTGGATGTATAACATACCGCTACAATAATTAATAGCATGCACCAAATTCTTATCAACTCATTATTTTCTAATTTTGCACAATCTTGTTTATCTGATTGTTTTTTAATCTAAATGGCATTTAATCGCTAATAGCATGTCAATTGTCGAGTAATAAAATATTATTCACTTCATCTATTATAAAATATTATTTAACATGCTATTATCATTCAATATTGTTGTTTGATCGTGATTGTTGCACAATGCAAGTCCATGAGATTTTTTATGTCTATAATGTGCATAGACGTGGAAGCTGAAAACATTATAAAAATAATGGTTACACTTGTAATATTAACAAAAGCTGAGGGTATAATTGAAACAATGACACCTGATAGTGGTGTTGGATGACATCACCCGACAGCCATGACTGATTTCCATTGAGTAGTGGAATCTTGCACCGAGCTCTGTACCAACATTTTTTGGAGTGCACGCATTCTTTCTGATAGGGTGTGTTGAATAATTGAAACTAATGCCGATGATTATATCGTAGAAAATATTGAATGCAATGAGAAAACACAGATGAGCTACATCTCAAATCGAATAGATTTACCGCTTGTGGTGGCTTAAGCTACATCTCAAATCGAATAGATTTTGGTGGCCTTAAGCTCCAACCAAGGCAAACCCCAGTTATGTTTTTTGTTTCACGCACGAGGTCATCGATCTGGTATGCATCACATCCATTTGACCAGAGTGTGAAAACACGTGTGCTCGGATGACAACGATTTTGGTGGCTTTGGACTCGCCCACCAAGGCGAATTTAAGGGTAGGGTAGCATTAGAATGTTATTCCGTTGCTTTCTTCGTCAATCTCACATGCATAGTTTGTGTGTTTGTGTTCGGGCAGTGTTCCCTTAGACCCCTTAGGAGCTCCGCCGAGGTTGACGGAGACAAAGGACTAGAGAGGAACAAAATAAAGTAATTCCCTAGCGGAACCACTTGATCATGCCACGAGAGGGGTGCCGAAAGTCTCATCGTCCGCGGATCGTCCGTGATGTAATCGGGTGGATATCTAGTCGTTTAGTTTGCAAAGAGAGAGAGAACACCGAACATTAGGGAGTTGGGAAGTGATCATAGCTAAAGCCCTCTCGGTGTGACCAATAATAACGGATAATATGTGTCTGAGCTTAGGTGTTCCCTCGAGCTACCGGTGAAATCAAGATTGAAAGTGTGCTTTAAGAGAGAAAGAGAGGTTGAGGAGTCCTCTCAGAATGAGGGAATACCCTCTATATATAGTACCTCATGGGCCTTTACTTACTTTGGGCTTGGGCCCTTCCTTTGCTACGGGCCTTTTAGCGAGCACTTTGGGGGGTGTGTTTTCGATGCACATCAAAATAGTTTTCCAAAACAATTTTTTCATTACATTCAAACATACATTTCACCTCAAATTATTTCTCATTTAAATACCTAAAAATTTTCTTTTCACTTCTTTTGTTATGGATAATAATTTTTTTATTAATTTATTGAGCTCTTCAAATGATGATGAGTCTGTCAATACTCAAACTCCTCCAAATTTGCTAGCTCTTCAAAATTTGCAAGCTCCGCCAAATTTTCAAGTTCAGAATTTTCAATATCCTAATTTTCAAAGTCTTCTACATTTCTCTGTTCCTCCAACTAATCAAGATACTTTAAATATTCCAAACATTCCTTATGCTTCATTTTCTCAATTTCTCATGTATGCGTAACATGGATATTTTCATCCAGCTATGGCGAATCAATACGCACCCGGGTATTATAACCAAAATATGAGCACTAGAAATCCAACAACACCGATGGATACAAAAAAGGCTAGTCTCAGCTCATCTGAAGGTCCTTATTTTTTCACTCAAGAAAGGGTTGAAAACATCGTTCTAGATAAAGAAGTAAACAATCAAGTTGAAGACAAGCAAAAAGTAAAATGAAGCATTGAAGGTGACAAATTGTTTGCAAGTGCTTGGCTCATTGTTTCAACGATTAGCGTGATTGACAACTCTCAACATGATACGAAGTTTTGTAAACGAATTACCGAGTACTACAACAAGAGTCGAAAGACGGAAAATTCAAGAAAGTTAACTGTCTTGAAAGCACATTGGTGCACACTTCTTCCGATGGTTAACGAATTTAACTAGTACTTCGTCCAAGTATGAAATCAACATAATAGTGGGTGGTCTGATGACCAAGTGAAAAAAGCCGCACATGATTTTTTCTTCTCAACACGTAAAAAACATTTTAGATACGAGCATGTGTGGGCAATGGTGAAAGATGAGTCAAAGTGGAAAGGTAGAAAATCAAGTAAACATTCCTCTAAAAAGACAAAGATATCTAAAACTGGGGCATTCACATCAACATCGACGACAATGAGGTTGAAGTTCGCCCGATTGGTCAAAAGGCCGCAAAGCGGAAAGGGAAAACAAAAGAAGAAGATGATAATGAACGGGCTGCAATAGAAAAAGAGAAGATTTGTGCACTACGTGTCAGAAGCAATAAACATGTCGATACTTGCAAAGAATTATAAAATCGTCTGTAAGGATACTAGTGGCATGACGGATGAGCAACAACAAATTCATCAACAAGTTTGCGCTATTATTAAAGCCAAATGTAATATTGTCTACTTTAAGTTATGTAATTTTTAATTTATGTACTTTTAATTATGTACTTTTAATAATGTACTTTTATTTATGTACTTTTAATTATGTACTTTTTATTCTTAATTATGTGTTATTATCAATATTTATCTACTTTTAATTATGTTTCGTATGATTTTTATAAACTACTAATTGGAAAAACTAATCGTTGCAAAACTAGCTGTTATGAAAACTAACCGTTATAAAAGTAGTCGTTATGAAAATAAATTTTTTAAATATTTTTTATGTTTTAAGAATATATATTTATTATTGAAAATAAAATTATTACTTTTAAATAAATATTGTGAAAGAATGTAATTTTAAATGAATGTTGTGAAAGAATAAAATATTTATTTGTGGGTCCATGCTATAAAGCTTTTTGAAGGTTTATGTGAATGTAGAGAAAATGTTTAAAATGAAAAGGTTTATAAGTTGATAACATGACATGTTGGATAAACTTTTTAAAAGGTTGATGAGTGTAGATGCCTTTATGAGTACATGTTATAAAGCTTTTTAAAGGTTTATGTGAGTATAAAGAATAAATTTATAATGAAAATGTTTATAAGTTGATGACGTGACATGTTGAATAAACCTTTAAAAGGTTGATGAGTCTCGGATGCTTAAAGTCCATGCATGAGGTGTCATAAGAACATGAACAACAGTTTGAATCAAACAACCCAAATCAAACACAACTCATTAAAAACTAATAAAATAATCAATTTGATACTCATTTGATTCAAAACCAAAAAACTCTTACAACAATGACACAAAATTCAATACTTTTAAATATCCCACCATATTTATCTCCATTACTTTATTTTTTTAAAAAAGAAAATAGCTAAAAACTTGAAAAAATCATTTAAAAAAATTATGATATCCAAATGAAACAAACAAAATCTCTATTTATAGGTAAAAATATATACTTTAATTTAGGAAGAAAAAAATTATAAAAAAAAAAATTAGCCAAAAATTGGCCAAGAAAAACGAGGTAAAAAAGAAATTGAGACCACTAGCAAGCTGCCATGTGGAAAGGGGGAGTGGAAAGGGGAGGGTAAGCGGCGTCAGTGGCTTTCGGCCACAAGCCTTTTTTTTTTTTTGGCCTTTCAAATGTTGATGTTTTGTGCTTTTAAAGGCCAAAATGATGTAATTTAATGGTTTGATCGAATGGTTGATTGGTTTGATTTTTTTAAATTTGATTTTGGTTTTTAGCCTATATTAATTTGAATCAAACCAAATCAAATAAGAATTGAATTTTATTTCATTTTGATCCACCGTTGGAAGCTTTGATTCGCTATGATTTTTTTAAAAACCTCCGTTGTCACTACTCTAAGGAAACTAGCTCATATTTGTGATGTCATGATCCAATTGGCTAACACTAGTTAATCTAGCTCAAGACTAGTTGGTCACCACTAATACTGGATGTATTTAATTATGATCAATTATAATTTATTAAAACTAATCATAATTCAAGTTTAAAAATATAGATTTAACTAGATAAAATAAAACTATTAACGTACAATATACTTTGTTTAATATTGGTCAACTTAGCCAAAAATAAATATTTAAATGTTATGGACATGAACAAGTAATTTATCACACATATGCAACTAACAACCTAAACATATTATAACATGAACCAAACTACATTAAGATGCAATAATATGAGTTTTAAAACCTTCGTGTTACAATAATAGGAAAACGATATCCTAAGTTCACTTGGATTAGAAGGGCTAATCATAATTAGAGATTGAGAATGAACGTGAACATGCCCCCTATTTATATAGGGTAAAAACTTGTGTAGGACGGTTTTACAGACCTTGAACCTGTAAGACGGAGGAGCTCCGAAAATAAGAAGAAAGAGGTTGTTTAACTGGACAACTCATCAAAGAAGACCACATGTTACACATCAATGAAACAAGTAAAAATAAGAGAGAGAAATAAGCTGAATAGGTAGGATCCAGGCCGAATCAAATGACCCGAACCCGGACCCATATTAGAAGAGGCATAGATCTTGGCATGTTAACACGTTAATGAATATTTTCATTAATTGTTCCGGTCCCTTCCAATTTCTAAATCTTGTGCCGGTGTTGTGCATTTTCCAAAGTTTGCTTATGAAATCTCTTTGTGCACAAATTTTACATTTTAGTCATAAATCAACTTATAACTTTAAGTAGCTTCATTTTTAATACATAATGTCATTTTGGGTTCAAAAGTAATGCATTTAAGGACAAAAGTAACACTTTTAAATGACAAAATTGACACTTTTTAAGTAAAATAATAATAATTTTCATTAAGATACAAAGTGACACTTATAGGACCAAAAGTGATACTTTTAATTTAAAAAAAAGTGACACATTTAATGCTAAAAAGTAACACTTTTAAGGTAATAATTTTTATTTATAATGCAAAATGACACGTTTATGGCAAAAATGACACATTTAATGCTATAAAATGAAACTTAAACGGAGAAATGACGAGTTTTATTTATAATGCAAAGTGACACTTTTCAAAGCAAAAGTAATAAATTTAAGGCAAAAAAGTGACATTTTTAAAAGGAAAAAAAGTGATAATTTTCATTAAAAATGCAAAGTGACACTTCTAAGGTCAAAAGTGACACATTTTATATTAAAAATGATACTTTTAATACTAAAAAGGGACATTCTTAATTTATAAACGTGAGGGATGACACTATAATTTTCAAAAACTAAGGGGTTGTATTAAAATTTCTGAATTTTGACTCATTTAACATGAATAGATTCGTTTTACAAATTAAGATCCTAGATCGTCTTACATGAGACCTACTCTTTATATAGGAGTGTGCCTTCTTGAGAACAAAAGAGTTGAGGGTGCAGAAGACAATTTGGGACACAAAGCGAGAATTTGTGGTCGATGGTCTCAAGGTCTTAGCGCAATTAGACAAAATAGTGTGTGTGACTATTGATCAAGGCGCCAAAGCACAACAAGAAGACACTTGACCCGGGACCTACGAACCCAAAGTTAAAAGTAAAGAAAAGGCCAAATAACTTTTATCCCCACATGGAAGACCACGCGCGATTTAACATCTTCATTCAAACAAAAATAGACGGGAGGGGGTTAAATGAGACAAATAGCAACCTTGAGAGCTAAAATGTGATAAACCTTAGTTTAGGCGATAAACTGGGATTTGGTGTAAACTTTAGGGGGTAAAAAGTAATTTGGCCTAAAATTAATTGCATATTATAAGAGCATGGACAACAATTAAATCATATAACTCAAATCAACCACAATCCAATTAAAAACTAATAAAATAATCTATTTGATACAAGTTTGATCCAAAACCAAAAAACCTACACAACATTGTCACAGAATCCAATACTTTTTTCATACTCACTTTCTTTATCTCTATTAATTTTAATTTTTTTTAAATGGCTAAAAACTTGAAAAAATCATAGAAAATATTTCTGATATCCAAATGAAACAAATCAAGTCTTTATTTATAGGTAAAAATGTGTACTTTATTTCAAAAAAAATTTAAAAATAATTTTTTTAACCAATAATTGGCCAAGAAAAACGAGGTGGAAAAGAAATTGAGGTCACTTGAAAGCGCCATGTGTAAAGGGGGAGTGGAGGGCGGAGCGCTGCAGCCTCTGTCGGCCACCAACCAATTTTTTTAAAAAAAATTCGGTTTGAAACGACGTAGTTTCATACCATTTTTACCGATTTTAGCCCAAAACACCGTAATTTAATGCTTCAGCCGATCGATTTGAGTTTTTTAAATTTGGTTTTGATTTGTAGCCTCTATTGATCTGAATCAAACTAAATCAAATACGAATTAGATTAGATACACTTTAGATTCACCATTGTAAGTTTAAGATTTTGTTTGATTTTTTTGATTCGATGTTTGATACATCGTTGTTCATGCTCTAAGCCTTCAAGTAACAGGTAAAAGGAACAAGGAAGCAATACTATTTAGCAACCGTACAGCTTCACATCATAACTCTAAATAGTTAAAGTATGTTGATATTTACAGGTTTGAATTTGTATGATCAAAAATGTATCAAAGGAGAGCAGATGGTTAAGCTTCATGGCTGAAAAGTATATTTGCAAAATCTTCCTCACGAAAACTGCTTGTGGTGTTCCCACCAGGACTTCAATATCTTCGCTCACACCGAAACAATCTAGTTTCGTGAAGTTGCAATGGCGGCATGGAAGCTTCTTCATCGGGTAAAGAGATTGAAGGTTCCTGCAGGGAGGGTGGATCGGCTGTAGTGCATTCAATGAAAGTCCAATGGTCAATGTCAGAACTGTCGTTCTCTTGAGCCTCAAATCGCATAGGAGAATATTGTTGTGAAGGGTGATGGTCGGAACTCTCAACCCCATGCAAAGACCACTGCTGGAGAGTGGTGAAGCTAGCAGGCACTGAAGGCCAGCGGTCGACATTTACACCCACATTAGTCATGAGTGGTGGCAGAGAACTGAAGGGGAATTGGTCAGAATTCTCATTCGCAATACACCCTAATTGTTGCAGAGAGTGATGATCAGGGGTGAAGCTAACTGGCAACAACGGGAATTGCTTGGAATTCCCATTCCCATTTATCAGTAAGGGTAGCAATGAAGATTGTTGCTGAGGTGTAAAGCTAGATGGTGAAGGAACCAGCTCAAGGTTATCATTTGGGTCATTATCAAATGTTAAGGGATACTGAAAAGAATTCTTGATCCCATGAATTCCAGATGGAGAGGAAAGTACTCTGTTGATTCCAAATCCACCGAAATCCCGTTTGGCCAATTTCTACTGACTTGCCATCATCAGTCAATCTAAGTCCAACATAACTGGTATTAGCATTACTACTTGCAGCAGACCGGTTAGCATTACTCGATGACCTGCTATTTTCAAGACTAAGAAGAACATTCTTTGTCTGATCACCATAAACTCTAAAGTTCTGCTTGGCATATGAAAATTGTAGCTTCCCCTGATTGTTGACTGAAAATGATTGTGCTGGTCTAGTTCTAGACATGCTAGTAGATGATTCAGGGTTGAAACAGCAGCGATAGGGGGCAGGAAATGAAAGTGTCTCTATGGATTCTTGTTGAAATCCGAAACTCATTGGTTGGGAGTGTCTCGAAGGAAAGCATGGAACTTTAACATCATTAGCTGAGGCTCTTCCATAAAAAGAATCGGGGTTTCGTGAACCTTTCTCAGGTTCACTCGATGTTTCTGCCAGATTTATTTATTGTATTTCATCAGTAAATAATTCAAAGTAATCATGAAAGCATCTGTAATCACTATGCAAAGATCTGGCCTGACCATGTGCAATTATGGACGTAAACCATTTACATTCTAAATTTAATGACCATAAATACTGTTATTGTGATATTTCCTTTAGTAAAATGATATTCATGCATTAATCTCACAGATCTTCAAATGAATAAATTCGTAGTGTCTTAATTTCATTCTTTTCACCTTGTTATAATCGTTTGGAAAAGAAGGTATGCTATATGCATTCAAAATGAATAACATACTTCTCTTTTCAATATTTTGTTATTGACAACAAAAATACAATG
>CM028383.1:22851356-23002503 GCA_013146195.2 Codonopsis lanceolata | reverse complement strand
AAAAGTTAATATTATGAACACATTCTGAGAGAGGACCTCAGTGGAATATTAAGGTTGATGATGTGGTTAGAGTGAGGTGATACCTCCCGAACCGTAGATAGGCAAATCCGTAGACTAATAAGCGGAGTGGATGCTTTTACCTAAAATCATAGATGAAGAGGTGATAAATTGTTGTATAAATTTCGCTTTTGATAAATGGGACACCAAGCGTAGGTGTTGGAGCAATATAGACAAGTGTTAAGCTTATGGTGGTGATCACATTAGAATGGATTACCTTAATTTAAGGATTAATGACTCTAAAAGCACTCAATAAGCGCCTAGTGACCCTTAGTGAAATGGTTATGCACGAGTTGGGCTTGAGGTTGTATGTGCACGTGGCGGTTGGCATTATCAAGAAGTTTGAGACCTACCTTGGATAGGAGGTAATTCATTATACGGATATTATGGTTGCTATTATCGCTATTATGAGTGCACGTTGTATCGGTAACTCATATGTATTAATACATACATTGCATTGTGTGTTGAGATTCAATTATTTTTGTTTTCCTCGATTTATGGATATTATTGAGGAGGATGTCCCGGTATGGGATTGGTTTACGGTTTTGGTTGAAATTTTGATTGTCGGTAGACAGTCGATTGCAGTAAAGTAATACGGTTATGTAAGCCTATGTGGATGGCGATGTTATACATATGTGGATATTGAATATGTGATAATGCTACTAGTGGTAAATACTAGTGGTGCGTTAAATGTATGCTCTATAGAGATATATGTACAAAGAAAATAATTATACTTTGTTGTGTGATTTTTATGCGAGTAGGACGCGCTTGAACCGCACGATTGATACTTAGTGGATTCTAAGATGGATTACGGTTATTACGAGCAAATATACCGCTAAATCACGACTAATAGCGTGTCGTCGCCGCGCGAGAGTATTTCATGTGTGTTTTGACGAATACGAGATTTGGGACTAAGGTAATGAAAGACTTTACAGGGTTTTGACGGTTATGAGTACTAGAGTGAATGCTACCTCTTTACTCGAGTTACTATGGAAGTATCAAGTTAGGCGAGTATAGTGAATATACGAACCTTGTTATTTATTAGAATCACCATTGTACATAAAATTAGCGCGATGGAACTTTATGAGTATATACGATTGGATTAGTAATTACACATAACATAGTAATTGCTTGATCGTGTCATATGCATGGTTATGAATTACATGGAGTATATGAGATGATGTATGATGATACTTGGTTATTTTTTGTATCGTATTTGCATGATATACATGTGTACATGCGACAATCGCAAATGATAGGAATTTTATCATTTCGTTGATGATTAAATTATGAGTAAATATATTTGTGATTATGAAGTATAGACATAACTTGTACCGGTGCGTCTATTATTTTCAAAAGGAAAATTAATGTATGATCCTTATGTATGAGCATGCATGGTAGATGCATTTTGTTAAAAGAAAAGACATGGTTTACAAGAGTAGTAAATATGTCTAACGGAAATAGTTGTGTTTGAGTATGAACAAGCTTATATGCATTAGTAAGTAATGTAATTTGTTTAAAGTATAGCATGATAAAATCTTGATTCTCATGCCTTATGGATATGCCATGATTACACAGCTTGCATGATTATGTGAGAGTCAGCAAAGGATGCTTAAGATTTTTCTCATAGCCCTTCGCATCCTTGCAACGAAAGCTTTTGAAATCCAATTTAGCCGGTACCCTAAATTGGTGATCAAAAGAGGTTCGTTGGTGGACTAGGATTGGTAGTAAGCAAGTTAGAAATTGACTAAACCTCTTACCAGAAGAAAAGGAAAATAAATGGAATAAATTTTCACATGATGCTATTATGTGCATTGTCTATGATTTGGAAGTTGCGAGCATGACTTGCATGATCCTGAATGTTAACTTATTTGTTTTAGAAGTGTGTTGTGGAACACTCTTCCTTAAATTGTGAATTGCTCTATCGGCCATTTTTACCTCTCATGATTTAGAATTCTTGTATTTATATTTCATGTTGTAGCTCCGAAGCAAATAGTTTCGGGAGACTTATATTTATAAAGTCCTTGGATACGCTTCAATGATATATTTGGAATTCACATGCTTAATTAATTAGACATGGAAATTGTGAGTGCTATGTGACTCAAGTATGAGTCAAGATATTTTCAACCTAAGTGCTTGGTATTATGGTTATTGAGAATTTTCGAACTTGTGTATGTGGGATTTTTGGCAGTTTGATTTTTGCCTACTTGGTTAGTTTTTAAGATAGTAGACTCGGAGACTGAGTCTGGGTGTATGGTTTGAGTAGAGTTTGTGTTCCCTCAATTGATGAGGTGAAGCAACTTGTGTTGGGTGAAGCCCACCAGGTAAAGTATGTTATCCATCCGGGGAGTATGATAATATATAAGGATTTGAAGAAACAATTTTGGTGGAATGGCATGAAGCGACAGATAGCGGATTTTGTGTCGAGGTGTCTCACCTGTCAGCAGGTGAAGGTGGAACACCAAAGAACCGCGGGGTTGCTGCAGCCATTGGATATCCCGGAGTGGAATGGGAACATGTTACGATGGATTTTGTTTCCGCGTACTCGTAGAGGTTTTGATGTCGTTTTGGTTGTTGTTGATCGGCTCACGAAGTCGGCTCATTTTATTCCGAATGCTATGACTTATTCATTGAGTCAGTTAGCGGCATAGTATGTGCAGGAGATTGTTAGATTGCACGGGGTTCCAGTTAGTATTGTTTCAGACCGGGATCCAAGATTTACATCGAGGTTTTGGCAGGTTTTGCAAGAAGCTGTGGGGACCAAGTTGAATTTTAGCACAGCTTTTCACCCTCAGACAGACGGTTAGTCCGAGAGAACAATTCAGATACTGGAAGATATGTTACGGGTTTGTACGATTGATTTTAAGGGGAGATTTGGAGTTTCAGGTTGGAGACTTTGTATCTCTTAAGGTATCGCCTAGAAGGGGTACCAAGAGATTTGACTTACAGGGTGGCTTTACCGCCGTCTTTGTCGGAGATTCATAATGTGTTTCATGTGTCTATGCTACGGAAATATCTTAAGGATGATCCCCATGTTCTTGAGTATGAGGAGATTTCTTTTCAGCCGGACTTGTCTTATGTGGAGCAGCCGGTGAAGATACTTGACACCAAAGAGCAAGTTTTGAGGAGCAAGAAAATTCCGTTGGTGAAAGTTCTTCGAAAGAATCATGAGATCGAGGAAGCAACTTGGGAGACCGAGTGGTAGATGCGTGAGAAGTATCCTCATTTGTTTGATGACTACGGTAAGAATTTAGGGGCTAAATTCCTTAAAGTAGGGGAGAATGTAAAACCCTGAAATGTTGCTTGCTTGTGTTATGCATGAACTCATACACTTATAATCATTATAAACATGTTCATTTAGCTCCCGTTTATGTTTAGAGTCAATAGCATGAGCGTTGACGTCGTTTGAGATGCACGTATGCATTCTTCTTTCGCGAGGTGCTTTGAATCTCGGGTTTGTGATTTATGTTGTAACTTCATGGATAATTGTTAGAGGGCATTTAAAACATCATTTACATGCCTTGGATGTTGGTTAGATGCTAGTTGCATCGACGGTTTGGTTGCTAGTTTGATTCTAGCGATAACCCTTCTCAGTTTGACTTTTTCGGTTGTCGTTCGGGAGAATTCTGCCTGAGTTCTTGGCCATGTTTTGTTGGGTTTTGAGACTTGATTCCTTTGGTTATAGATTGGAGGACATTAAGGTTGAATTGTAGACCTTTTTTGGCTTGGAAGGACTCGAGGACGCATGCGGGAGAGTCCGGATCGAGGGGAAGCAACAAAGGCCGAGAAATGGAATGCAGAGAGGAAGCGCCGCATGGTCTTCACCCCATGCGACCGCATTGGTCCCCGAACCCGTTACGGATTTTGCTCCCTTCTTCACACTGTTCGAATTTTTGACCCATTTAACCCATTTTAAACCACACCTTAACCCTCCTACTTAACCTAAACTAGTCCTAAACACCTATTAGAGTTATTAGGGGTTGATTAGTGGATTGATTAGAGGATTTAATCCCCCCTATTTAAACCCCAAATCTGATTTCTCTCTCATTCTATCAGCCACGATTCAGCTCCCTTGTGTTTACGCCTTCACTCCTCAAAAACGTGGGAGGCACATTTGAGAGCTTGAGAGGTCAAATTCTAGGGTTCTTGAGGGTTCCATCTTGAAGGACATAGCTTGGGAGCTTCATTTCTCAAGGTACACCATAGTTTTGAAGAAGGGATTGAAGAGAACAACCCCCACCATGATGGATTTCGGGATTCAACCTAGAAGGGGGCTGAACACAAGTAAGTTTCTACCTCTCTTCTTCTTTTTGGGCTCCATTGACCCTAGGAAACAACCAATTGTGCTATTTGAGGTCAATGGAAGCCATTGTTAGGGTTTGTAGAAATTCATGAACCCTAGGTTTCAAATTATTGTTAGAGATGGGTGAACCTATGTGAGACTTGATTTTTATGGAATTCATATGCCAATTAGTCTATTAAACTTTGCTATATGAATTGTTCATATGTATTGAGCTTGAATGACAAAGATACTTAAAAGGGGATTTTCCCCAAATTGTGTTTGGGCTTGTTAAACATGATGGTAAGCCTAATTATTGTGTTATACATGTTTAGTGGAGTCTATTGAACTTAGTTGTGTTGATTATCCATGAGTATTGATGTGGATTTGGTTGAGATACTTGGAGGGTGCTTTGCCCTAATTTTGTTCTAGCTTGCAAATAGATGATGTGAGCTTGATTACTATGTTTTATATGCTTAATAGAGTATATTAAACTTTGCTATATGAATCGGTTATGTGTATTGAGCTTAAATGACAAAGATGCTTGGAAGGATTTTCCCCAAATTGTGTTTGGCTTGTTAAATACGATTGTAAGCCTAGTTATTGAATTACACATGTTTAAGAGATTATATTAAACCATGTTGTATAATTTAATCATGATTTGAAGATTATGATTGGTATGGTGACTTGAATGAATTTATGCACAAGATGGCCAATTTATTCTAAGTTGCATTGTTAAGTAAATTGTGGGGTTTATGATAGTTTATTGAATATTGGGATTATGGTTTTGGCAGTTATGAACTTATGGGAATGATGAAGCCTAAGCTTCTATTCCTTGAATTTTCGGAAAACTTAGATTGAACTCAACGGAGTTAACCTTTGGGTTAGAATGAATCCTAGGAACTATAATCTTAAGTCCTACGGAATTTTGGGTAGAATTCATGGAGGTTGAGCCTCCAAGAAGTTTAAGGTGTGTGAAGCACACTTGATTATGAGAACTTATATGATTCTCGGTTGTGATGTTTATGCTAGTTGTGGATGAATTGCATGACTAGTTTGATAGTAGAGTGTTTACCTACTTGTTTTGAGCATATGAGTATATATTACTTGTGCTTGGGTTTTGAGTCCAGTGAGTCGGTTTGTTGAGTTTTGGTGGGACGATACATCGTCTTCACGAATTGTGAGATTCGTGATCGCGATGGATCGCCGTGTCGGGTTTGCACACCCCTCCATCGATGGCCACGGTGGGGAAGTAGTTTATCTTAGTTGTAGTAATACACATGACTTTGATAACTATGGAACTCGGCGGAGACTGCTCGGGACGTCGATATCTACGAGAGGGATATCGAGGGCACATAAAGGTTTTGCACGTGTTTTTGCAGGAGCGACACGCGCGGAAGAATTGGTAATGGTATCATATCCCGTTTATATGAATTGTTTCACAAGTGCTTATGTGAATAATGTGCTTGGTGATTTGGATATGATATGATGGTTGTTTTGGTTTTATAAATGTTATACTTTATAGATAACATGTTGTTTAAGGTTGTTAAGCATGAATGCTTAAACATGAAAATCATTTGAATGATGCATTAAGCCAAAAGCATGGATCATTGTTGTTAAGTTTATATGCCTTGACATGAATATTATGGGAAGGCTGTGTTATAACAATAACATGAATTACTGTGTTAAGCTAGTAGGCTTTAACATGAATATTATTCGAATGCGGTTTTATGCCAGAAGCATGAATTATTGTCGTTAAGCTTATATGCCTTGACATGTAAATTATTGGAAGGTTATGTTATACCGATAACATGAGTTATGATCGTTGAGCATAAAATGCCTTGATATGGATTTTAGTGAGATGTTATACTATAATGATAACATGTTCTATTAATGTTGAGCATGGATGCCATAACATGATTTATATAAGGTTATTTCATGACGATAGCATGATGTAATTTATGATTGAGTATTATGCCATGATAGGAAGTTACGGTTAGTAACTTACTAAGTCTTTGTGACTTACTTTTATTTGTTGGTTGTTTTCCCTAGATCCGAGCCGAGCGTGCGGATCCAAGTAAATCAAGAAGATTGCGTTGACGAAGTATTATTTCTGGCAAGGTTGCTACTTAGATAGTTTATCTGTTTTTGGTGAGGTCGTTGGGGAAGATGAAGTTATGTAAACTTCATGTTGGGGTAGCAACCTAAATGTGAATTGTGATATTTGTAATTATGTTGTTTAGCCTATTCTTTTGGTAGCCGACGAGTAGTAGTCGTGCTGGGTGTATATTTATGGTTATGATTCCATATGCTTACCTGTTGTTGGTACTTATCATTTCAGTACATGTATTATTTGTAGCCGACTTGTATTAGTCGCGCTTGGTAAAATTGGTGAATATGTTTAGCATGATACATTGCTAGTTAAATATTATGTTTGTTCTCCGGCATGTTTTTAGCCGTTGAGTTGTTAGACTAGAGTCTTAGACTTAGTTTAATGTTGGGTTCCGGCCGTAGTTTCGCCGATGACTTGGTTTATATTATGCTTATTATTGAATTGCATAACAGGGAGTTTGTCCTACGTGCCCAATGTTGCGGCACGCGAATCGAATTTTTGGACCGAGAGATTAATTATCTCTTTGGTTGTTTTTAGTTTGAGCTTGTTAGCTCGGGCGCCACTGTTTTATTTTATTTCGCTTCCGCATGTGTTTTGAGTTGTCGGTGTATCGCCTTTATGGCCCTACCCATTATTTGTTACTTGATTGTTGTTATTTGCTTTCCGGCGGCACGACCTTGGGATTTCGTCTTGGGATCCGGGTCGGGTCGTCACAATACCCATAAAGCATCCTTGAGTTTAGATTCCCAATCTTTACGATTAGGCCTAACAGTCTTTTCTAATACTGCTTTTATCTGCCTATTGCTTACTTCTACTTGTCCGGATGTTTGTGGATGATAAGGTGTAGCTAACTTGTGAGTTACACCATGCTTTCTAAGAACATTGTTTAACAACTTATTGGTAAAATGAGTTCACTTGGTCACTTATTATGGCCTTAGGGACTCCATATCTAGCAAATAAATCTTCTACAAACTTGACTCTTGTTTTTCCATCATTAGTCTTGGTTGCTCGCTTCTATCCATTTAGAGACATAATCCACGCTACTAGAATATACTCACAATTATTGGACACAGGAAGGGACCCATAAAATCAATACCCCAAACGCCAAAAATTTCAACTACTAAATTAACATGTAAGGGCATCTCGCTTTCTCTTTCCTATACCACTGCTCTTTGGCATTTGTCACATGTTCTCAGAAACAGTTCACAATCTCTAAAAACAAGAGGCCAATATGCACTGATTGCAAAATTTTACGAGCGCTTTTATTACCACTAAAATGACCTCCACAAGAATATCCATGGCAAATTCCATGATACCTTGTTGGTCTTTTTTCGGAATACATCTTCTTATTAAAGAATCGAACAAATTTTGTATAAATGAGGAGCTTCCCAAAAATAATTTTAGTTTCCGCCAAAAATTTCTTCTTTCGTAATGATCAAAATCCGGATTAATGATATCGACATAGTAGTTGACAAAATCAAGCATACCAAGGGTCGAGAATCTTTAATGGCTAAGAGTTGTTCATCAGAAAATTGTCATTTATGGGGATAGGATCATCAAGAAATTGACGTACAAGCAAGGGTGAGAATTCTAACCTAGACAAATGGTCAGCAACAACATTCTCGGTTCCCTTTTTATCTTTGATAGTAATGTCAAATTCTTGTAGCAATAACATTCATCTAATTAATCTTGGTTTAGCATCCTTCTTACTTAACAGATATTTTAATGCAGAATGATCAGAAAAGATTATCACCTTTGATCCTAGGAGATATGATCTAAATTTTTCTAAAACATATACTCGCTAAAATTCCTTTTCAGTAGTGGTATAGTTCAATTGAGCATCATTTAGAGTTCTACTAGCATAATGGATCACATGAGGCTTTATATCTACCCTTTGTCCTAACACGGCTCCAATCGCAAAATCTGATGCATCACACATGATTTCAAAAGGAAGCGACCAATCGTATCGGATAAATTTGGGTAGTAGTTAACTTTTCTTTTAATAAATTAAAAGCTTCTAAACATTCTTTATCAAAAATAAATTCTGTATCTTTTGCTAGCAAATTACATAGAGGTTTACAGATTTTGGAAAAATCTTTTATGAATCTTCGATAAAAACTAGCATGGCCTAGAAAACTTCGAACTCCTTTAACTGAAGTGGGAGGGGGTAGTTGTGAAATAACTTCAATTTTAGCTTTGTCAACTTCAATGCCTTTATTTGAAACAACATGCCCTAAGACAATTCCATGTTTTACCATGAAGTGACTTTTCTCCCAACTTAAAGTTAAATTAGTTTCGCAACATCTTTTTAGGACAGATGTAAGGTTTTCTAAACAGTGATCAAAAGAATTTCCAAAAACTGAAAAATCGTCCATGAAAACTTCTACGCATCTTTCAACTAAATCTGAAAATATAGATATCATGCATCTTTGAAAAGTAGCTGGTGCATTACACAACCCAAAAGGCATTCTCCTAAAAAGTAAAGTACCAAAGGGACATGTAAAGGTTTTCTTGGTTTTCTTGGTCGTGCAACAGCAACATGGAAAACCTTAAAACCATCAAGAAAGCAATAATATTCATGACCGGCTAATCTTTCAAGAATTTGGTCAATAAATGGCAAAGGAAAGTGGTCTTTCCTAGTTGCCGCATTTAATTTCCGCAAATCGATACACATTCTATAACCAGTTATAGTCCTCATAGGGACTAATTCATCTTTCTCATTTTTAACAACGGTAATTCGACTTAGGAACTACTTGGACAGACTAACCCATTTACTATCCGATATAGGGTAAATTATACTCGCATCTAAAAGCTTAAGAACTTCTTTCCTAACAGCTTCTTCCATGTGTGGGTTAAGTCTTCTTTGTCTTTCTCTTGAAGGTTTACTACCTTCTTCTAAATGTATTTTATGCATGCACATCGAGGGACTAATTCCTTTTAAGTCAGCTAAGGACCATCCTAAAGCTTCTCTATGTGTCCATAAAACTTTTAACAAACTTGCTTCTGGTGTTTACGTTAAATTAAGTTGCTATAATAACAGCAGTGTTACCTTCCCTAAAAATGCATATTTTAAGTGGGATGGTAATGGCTTTAATTCTTCGACTTTGGGAGAATTAATGGAAGGCATAAATTCAGAATTTTCTACTTTAATAGTTTCTTTTATTTTAGCTTCATTATTCTCTTCTTACTTTTCTTCCTCGATATTTTCTATCTCAATCTCTTCAAAGAGAGATTTTAGAATCTCTACTTCATCATCTTTGATTCCATAATTTTCTTCTACTACTTTTTCTGACTTATCAGAATTATTTTCCGATTCTGATTTTATTTCTTTACCTTCTTCATTTTTCTTTTTACTAGCTTCTAATTTTTCTTTCTCTAATCTTTCCTCTTCTTCAATTTCTCTTTCAATTTCCTCAATGTCAATTTTTATGGGAGGGATAGGACTATCATCATAGACGATAAATCTATCTCTCTCATACTCTTCCTTTTCTTCAAAGGTTTCGGTTGATAATTTATCAATCTCATCTATTGAAAAGCAGGCACTTATGTCACTAGGTCTATTCATAGCATCGAATACATAAATTTCAACAGTTTCACCTAGGACTGACATTGTGAGTTTACCATTTTTCACATTAATCATTGTATTGGCGGTTGCCATAAATGGTGCCTAACAATATTGGGACTTCATTATTGGTGCATATCTTCCTTTCCATCTCTAGAACCACAAAGTCAATCGGTATGATCAATTTATCAACTTTGAACTAGGATATTCTTCCACTATACCCAAAGGATATTTAACTGAGCGGTCAGCTAATTGCAATTGCATATTAGTGGGTTTTAGTTCTCCTAAACCTAATTGTTTATAGACCGCGAAAGGCATCAAATTAATACTTGCTCCTAAATCTAGCATTGCTTTCATCTTTTTAGAGCTTCCCAAGGAGACTTGGATATTAAAAGCTACGGGTCTTTCAACTTAGGTGGTAATTCGGGTTGTAAAACGCTGACGCGTTTTCGAAACAACAATCTTTTTTGTTGTTTTCAAACTTGTGTTTTTAGAGTGAAGATCTTTGAAAAACTTTGCATATCTTTGGAATATTTTTAATAACATTAAGCAAAGGTAAATTAACATTTACTTTGGATAACATATTATAAATTTCCGAAAACTGTTTGTCCATTCGGTTTTTCATAAGTCTTCTTGGAAACGGAATTGGAGGAACATAGGGTGGTGGAGCCACATAAGGTTCCTCTTCTTCTTGATCCAACTCTTTTTCAACTTCAATTGTATTATCTTTATTTTGAATTTCTTCCTCTTTTTCTTGTTCCTTATTTGGAAAATCTACTTCTACTTCTTTTTCTTTTTCTTTTTCTACCTCTTGATTACTTAAGTCATTAATCTTTTTATTACTATCACTATCTTTTTCGGTTTCTTTTTCAATTACTTTCGTAATTTTCTATCAGAGGCATATTAGAAGACGGATCAGGATTACTTACCTCTTCACCTATCACCTTACCGCTTCGCAAGACGGTGATTGACTTGGCCTGCTCAGTTTGACTAGGGAACTTCCCTTCTTCTCTTTTATCTGCTCCAGAACTTTCAATGTGTTTCTTTAAATTTTCGATTTCTTCAAGCATGTACTTCATCAAAGCTGCTTGTCCTTTACTAGCTACTTCTTGCTTGGGAACTTCTTCAATTCTCAACTGATTTTGATTTGGCAACTGTGGTGGTTGTGGTGGTTGAGGTTGGAATTGTTGAGGTTGCAAAGGCTTATTTCCTCCCCAAGAAAAGTTAGGATGATTCCTCCAACCAGGATTATATGTGTTTGAATAAGGATCATTCCTTGGCCTTTGAGGGTACATATTCATAGCATTAGCCTGTTCAGAATACATAGCACTTGACGGACAAAAATTAGTAGCATGAGAATATAATCCACATAAGGCACATGCTTCTTGAATTTGCCAATTTTCAAATTGAGCTTGTGTATTTGAATTATCTTGCAATTGATATAGGCTTCTATTTTTACCTCTAGCACTTTTCTGTTGGGAATTAATACTTAGCATCTCAAATAATTCTTCTAATGCTTCGTGTCATTCTATTAATAGAACCACCACTGCACTATCAACCATAGTTTGTAAGCTTTGGCGAAAGACCATGATAAAATTGAAGCACTAACACATGTTGAGCCAAATTATGATGAGGACACATAATAAGCGATTTTTAAATCTATCCCATGACTCATGGAATGTTTCACAGGTTCATTTTGGAATGACATGATTTGTTTTCTATACTAGTAAAAGATGCATGTTTATAAAATTTGCTCATAAACAAATCATATAATTGTGCCCAAGTATAAACACTATTTGGTGTTAGGTTCATAAACCATCTCTTTGCCAATTCTTTTAATGCACTGGGAAAATATTTCATTTTGATTTGATCTTCAGTCAACCCTCCTAAAGGAAAAGTACTCATCATGTATTCATATTCTCTTAAGAAGCGGCGACAGATCTTCATGGGGCATCCCATGAAAAGATGGTATGACATTAAAATAATGTCCTTTTAACTCAAAATTCCTAACAAAGATCCGGCAAGACTAGACATGATGTCACAACATTTAATGAAGGTCTACTAAAGTCATTAATAGTTCTTTGATTTACCACTACTTCCATATTTCTTCTTGCTTGGGCTCTTCTTGTCTTTGATTCCTATTGATTGGGTCAACTAGGTTTTCGGATTACGATTATTGTTATTTTCTTCCATTGGAGGATCAACCAGAGGATCCTCTTGATTCAATTGGTCTTGATTATCAGGCTCGAAAGCTAGATTTTCAAAATATTCTTGATATCTTTTAACAATATTTATATCTTGATCTAAGTCTACCAATTTAGGATTTAAAGATCTACGACCTTGCATAAAAATTAAAGTAATTTAAAAACAACTAACTATTAAAATAAAATAAAATCTTTTTGTATTTTTATTTTTTTGAAAACTAAAAATTAAACTAAAAACTAAATTAAATTAAAAACTACGCTACCAACAAACTAACTACGTGAACTAGCTTGTCCCCGAACGGCGCCAAAAACTTGATCGATGTTTTAATTTAATCTTTTTCCTTGCAAGTGAACAAGACTATTATAGAATAGTATTGGAAGCAAGGGTCGAACCCACAGAGACAAGTGATCACGAACAGTGCAATTATTGATAGCAAATTATTAACCTAAGGGAGGTTTTTATGTTTAATTCTACTCTAAACTACTATTTATAGATGTTTAACTAATTAGACAGTAATAACAGATATGAAGATCGTATGGTGGGTGGAAATCTAGGATTCTAGGTTTCACTTATATCTCCTTTATGTTCAATTCATAATAATGTCATTCAATGTCTTGGGTTCGTTCACTAAAAATAGATATAGTCTGTTGAACAATTGGTTCAGCCTCCATCCCCGCAAAATTCATCCATTCCATATCCTAAGCACAGGAACTGTTAATCTAGTTGTCACCTAGATTTATGATCTATCTGTCACCTAGATCATGTAAGAACCTGGTCCTAACTTATCACTCTCGTGCATCGATAGGTCCAATTTATTGTGTTGGTGAGCCAGTGTACGACATATGCACTTGGTCATGCAGTTATCCGCACCTCTAAGCCTTTATTATTTGCGATTACATTCATTTGTTCAAAGCAAAATAATATAGGGGTTGATAAACAACACAATCAACAAGCATTGAATAGACATATATATATAAGAATCAAAACATAAATTCGATACAAGTTACCTCCCACCTCCTAGATTATGGATGATTTAGTTCATCATAGACAATGAACAACACATGGAGATGATCGGATACATGATTTGATCTTCAATACTTGAAATTACAAAATCTAACTATGTTATACAATCTAAAACTACCTAAAATCTATGAAAGAGAGCTTCCCCTCCTCCTATGCTTTGGCTCGGCCTCGGCTTCTATATATACTCGGGAGTTGTAATCGGATCGAATGACCGTGTGAAAATCCGAAAGGTCGCATTCGCCCACCTTGCGGTCGCAGGTCTGGTACCTGCGTCCGCAAGGTCTCAGCAGTAAGGTGGCTTTTGATTTCTTTGATTGCTGGCTTCGAGGACCGTCGCTTACCTTGCGGTGTCAGAGGCACCTTGCGTCCGCAAGGTGTCCGTGCAGCTTCCTTGTTTCTTCAATTTTCCTCTTTGGCCCTTTCTTGTAATTTGCACTTAAAACCACGGAGTTTAACGTATTTTCACGAATAATCGAAACTCACAAAACTCACCGAAAACATATATTAGTACTCAAAAGACTCGTGAAATAGCATAATTTAAGTCATAGAAGTATATAAAATCGACGTATAAAATACATCGATCAGCAGCCCTTCCTTAACAACCTTTTCGCCTTCAAGGAAGAAATAATACAAGATGGAACTACTGTTTAGACCCCTTAAAGTAAATTCCGCCTCACCCGCATGCAAAATCGACTTCCTTCTCGAACAGTCTACCTTAGCGTGAAACGCCGCTAGCCAATCCATGCCTAATATTAGATCAAAGTCCTCGATATCTAAGGGTAGCAAATCAATAGGCATTTCTCTATCCTCCAGTTTCAAAGGGCATGACTTATACACTGTGGTTACAGGAATGGATTCTTTAGTAGGCGTGTCTATAACTAGGTCAACTCCAAAGCTTTGAGAACACAATTTCATACGATAATGCGAAAGTGTGGTACGTATAATTGAGTGTGTGGCACCAGATCAATCAATGCATATACGTCACGAGTAAAGTCGACGGTACACGCCACCACGTCATTTGTAGCCCTTGCATCTCTAGTTTGTCATGGCAAATATCCTTCCTTGCCCCTCTTGGTTTGTTCTTATCTTCCCCTCCCGTTTCCTTGATTAGCACCACCCTTTGGTGGTTCAAGGCGCCCCACGGCTTTATGTCCCACCTTGCCGCAATTGAAACAAGCTCCCTTTGTCCAAAAGCATGCTTCAGTCTTGTGGTTCTTCCCACACCTACCGCAAGTCTGAATGGTATTCTGATTCCGTCCCTGTTTCTGGTTACGCCATTGAGCGGGAGCAAATTTAGACAATTCGATGAATTTTGCATTGTACTCATCAACCGTCATCTTCCCTTGCTCAAGGTTAAGAAATTCCACTAGCTTCCTATCCTTCATGCTTGGTGGAAAATACTTCTTGTTGAACACCTCCACGAATATGTCCCAAGTAATCACTTCAACACCCCGAGACTCTAGTGTACTCTTCTCAGAATCCCACCACTGACTAGCTTCCCCTTGCAGCATAAAGGTTGCTAGTTTCACATGTTGTTCGCTGGAGCATGTCATTGTCTCAAGGATCTTCTTCGTGTGATGCAACCACTCATCGCTTCTCGTGCCCGTGCTCACAGTGCGTCCCTTAGGTTTCGTTTCTGGAAACTTTCTAGCGGATCCTTAACTGTAGGTTGAGCTGGAGCTACAGGTTGAGTCGGTGCTGCGTTTCCCTGGTCCCTATTTCCCACAAGGGCCTGTGCTATAGTCTGCAGCAAGGTATATAAGGTAGGGTCTCGCACACCGTAGGTACAGGTCCATTAACATTTGCGTTTGGTTGGACTACTTCGGGTGTATTGCCAGAAGTGGAGTCTTCCATGACTCTACCAGCTCTAGTACCCCTACCACGTCCACGTCCACGAGCTCCAGTGCGTCATCCACATGCCATTTGGTACTGAGATATAAATGGCATAGTGTCAAATAGTGTGTAAAATCTTTATCACACTGAAATTGGTTTTTTTTTTTTTTGGTATTCATTATGATGTAAATGGGAACAACTTACATAATTGTTACATATCATCTTTTCATTCAAAACTCATCTTATAATCGTAAGCACTCAAACATGCATTAATACAGATATAGTTGTAAGGAATATTGATGAACATTCAAATAAATCCTCAAATTTATTAATGCTAAAATTTTTTTTCCAACATCTCAAAATTTGGGTACACAGGGTATCCCATGTCTCTTAACTAAAACAATTCTCTAAACATACTCAACGACTGAGGCAACTATAAAACAAAAAATAACTAGCGTGATGTTCTATCTAGTTTTCTGTCTCCTCTTCATCTTCCTCTATGTCCTCTGGATTTTCTTCTGCCAGTTGTCCATTATTCTTGGCCACTTGGACCGCGTCCAAAATGTTCTTAGCTAAGAAGTTAGTGTTGTTCATCCTAGCTCCAACCTCCGCGTGAGCCCTCCTAGCATCTTCTATTTCATCAAAATGCCTAAACAAGACATCTTCTGCCTTCTCTAGTGCATTCATCATTTCCTTGATTCGTTCTAATAGTGCCCCTTTTTCGTCCACCAACGTCTGATTACCATTTCTTAGTACTTGATTTTCATTCCTGAGTAGTTGGTTCTCCTGTTCCAAGACATGATTAATTTCATCAAGTTCGGCTAGCCTAGCGTGCATCGTACTCGCCTTGTTCCGGTGACACTGTGGAACAACCCTTGCTACCGGTATTGTTACGCGCCATTTCCTACAAGTAACACGAGTATATTAGTTTAACGAATTAATAATTTTCTTAATCATCAGTGAGATCATAACTTAACTATAATCACAACTTAATGCTAATATCATAATTCTATCGTAGTATCACTTCTTATTCTTAATTGTTCCTAAATCTTAAGACCATCCGGATCTAAAGCCTAAGCTCTGATACCAACTTTGTTGTGACTGTTGTGAGGTTCAGGATGTGCTCCGCCCGCCCTTGATAGGGGTGCGCGGATGCAGATCTGACACCACCAACTTGCTCTCGTTCCACCCTCCCTTGTTTGGGGAAGACGAAATCCAAAGTGCGAGAGGAGTCTTTGTCTATATTAGCACGTTGGAATGTGCCTCGGTTGCCTTGAGTGAATTTTGTATCCAAAATGGGAACTAAGGTTTCCTCATGTCAGGTTATCCCTTATTTCGTGGATAACAGGATATGGGAATGCATTACCTTTCCATTCTCATTCTCCCCTTTTTTCTGTCAGGGGATAATAGAGAAGTGCAAGAAAAGATATTGCGACGCCCCCACTTATGGATTTATTAAAATGGCCTTATGGCCCAATCGGATCGCTATGGGAGCTATGGGTTTCCGCGCATCAAGTTATCCCTTGTTTAGGGGATACCAGATATGGGAATACATCACCCTCCATTCCCCAGATCTCCCTTTTTTGGGAGAAACAGAAAGTGCAAAGAGGGAATGTTGCGTGGCCCCACCGGATCTGAAAGTTTTAGAGTCGCCACCTTTATTTTAAGGCAAAAATAAAGGAAAACCGTAAGAGAAAACCGTAGATTTTAGAAAACGGGTTCGGGGCTAAGTTACGAGTTGGGAAGGTGCTAGGCACCCAACTCGCCCTTTCGGTCTCAAAGCGTTTTTGGCTGAAATATGCTCATTGTTATATTAATCTAGCAAATAAATAAGGTCTTATTTTGACAAGGGAAAATTAAACAGATACATTCGTGGCTACATTATTTACTTGACTGCGCGCCTCCTTCCAATAATTACAAACACATTTAAGAATATTTGGCCATTATAACGACTCTTTTACATAATTTTTCCTAATCTAATCCCGGCACAACGGCTTATATTGGCTACATTGTGCGGATTTAAAATACAACTTTTTTGAAAATAAATAAAAGAAAAAAATATAAATGAAATAAAAATACGCCTTAAAGGTATTACCTTTTAGGCGGTGGTGTGCTCGCTCATACTCATGAGAGGGAGTCTTTTTTTGTTTTGAATTGAACCTGACTGAATTGAACCGGATTTGAAGCTGGATTTGAGATCGGGCTAGTCAACTCGAGGCAGAGTGGTGACTTTATTTGGGTAGGTTTTGGCCTTTTCGGGGCGGAACCTAGACTTAAGTTTTGACTTTTTAGCTCGTTGCAGAGTAACTATTTTGGGATTTTTGACGGGTTTTAAGGTGGATACCTAACAACTAGGCTAGGGATCACTTATAACCTATGGGTTTTTGGTTTGCGAGTTTGGTCAGTTTGGAGATTTTGGGCTTCCACTCACCTATCTCGCACCTCTCGTACTAAGTTATCTCGGAGAAAACGGCAGAGAGCCATTGCGATCTAAAAATCGCCGAAGTGAAATTGTGTTGAGAACCGAGGCATGTCTATTTATACTTGCATTTAGGGACACTACCGGAATTCTTTCATTTCTTCTCCTGCATCGCTGAGTTGTACCTGTGCGCATAAAGACTTGTACTTATTTGATTCTCGTGAGAGATCATGAATGAAAGCTTGGTGCCACTAAGCTATTGCTTGTGCGGCACCAAGCAGCCCTTAGGTGGCACCAACCCTTTTTGAAGTTTGCAAATTTGACACTTTCCCCTGTTCATTTGTTTTCTCGCTTTTTTTCGCATTTTTGACTTCTCGCAACTTGACATTTGTTAAGTTTTAACTTTTGATATTTTATGTCATTACATGTTTACAAATTGGGTGTCTACAGCCCCTCAACGATGGAGTTTACTCGTAACCTTTTTCTACCGAGTAGACGAACATCGTTGATTAACAAGAGACTCTCCAATTTCGCTCATTTAAGAACAAGAGAATGCAATTGGTAGCGCTTATAATGCATGGAACATGTTATCCAAACTCTATAACCTAGACATTTTTAGTCGGTTATAAAAGATTATCGAAGTTTTTAAGCAGATGTGAATTTAATGTGCTCGATGGTCGGACCTACTAATGTCGCCCACGTATTCCCTATTAAAGGAAATCGACCAAGCGTAGTTCAGGCCAAAACCTTAAACTACAATGGAAAAAGATTTTTGTGTTTTAAAAGCCGTATTCTCCTGGTCCGAAACCGTTGTCAAATACGGATGAAGATTTGAATGTTTTTACCACCTTTACCACCTTCAATACCTTGGCATTGAAATGTGTTAAGAAGAATTTTCTAATTATGTCCGGCCTTGATCGCCGCCTTGTTTCCGACATAATCCGAAAACTTTCAAATATCGAAAAAACCGTGTTTGACTAAAGATCCGTTGTCGAGCATTTCAAATTGCTACCACAATTTCAACCTGGTCAATACCTTGGCATTGAAATGTGTTAAGAAAACTTTCTAGGTATGTCTGGCCTTGATCGCCGCCTTGTTTCCAGACATAACTCGAAATTTTCGATATCGAAAATTGTGCTTGACTAAAGATCTCCGTCGCCGAACACGACGAATTGATCATTCTTCAAGTATTTTCGAAAATTGTGCTGGAAAACATTCTTTTTCCTTCCCTTCCTTTTTTTTTTTTTGTTTTTTCTTTATTCCTCTTTTTTTGTTTTTGAAATATTCTCTTTTTTTTTGTGTTTTTGAAATATTCCTCTTTCTTTTTTTTTTTTTTTTTGAAATATTCCTTCTTTTTTTTTGTTTTGAAAACTCATTTGAAAAAGAGTTTTTCTTTTATTTGAAAATAAAACAAATTTTCCTAAAAAGGAATTATTCTAAAGTCGTGGTAGGAATATCAGACTGACTTACCTTTCATACCGCCGGTGTCACGCAGATTCGGCCGGATTCATTGACATTTTCACTCGGGAATTTTTTTTTCTGCTTTATGATTGTGATGGTCGGACCCATCCGATGTAGGTCGCCACGTGATCCTTTTTTTTCATGAATCGACCAAACGAGTTCGCCCGATGCCGAATCTTGCTCATTTTTTTTCTTTTTTTTTTCTTTTGATTTTTTTTTGATCCGCTGGGATTTTTCTTTTTATCATCGTTCGCCTTCGCTGGAAAGTCTTTTTCCCTTTGTCCCACTTTGTTTTCGCTTTAGTCGAAAATTTTCTTGATGCCGCGTGATTTGTTCTTGTTGCTCCTTCTAACCTTGGTCGAAGCTCCTTTTTTTTTCTTGTCAGAGCATCTTTTGTATCACCGATGTCATCTTTCTTTGTCGTTGTTTTCTTTTTTGCTCCATTTTCTAGCTTCAATGAAAATTTCTTCTTCACGTCGCCAAGATTTTCCTTTGTTGCATGTACCGAAATTTTTTCTTCTTGTACATACATTTTCCCTTCTCCCAATTTTTTTTCTTTTCGTTTTTTTTTTTTCCTGAAACACCGATTTCGCCGGATTTTGGCACTGTTTGGCACTTTTTGAAGTATCCCTGACTTTATTAATGATGCATGTGCATGTCCTATTTATGCCTAAATGATGTAATTTAGTGATAATGCATGTAATTTCTGTGATTTATTTTTGCGATGCATGATTTGAAATAGTGGTCACTATTTGACCCTACTATGCATGATTTATGTTCTAAATGCAACTGGGGCTGTATGATGCATGTTTTACACTAATTTACATTTTTGCATGCAATAGAATGGCGAAATGGAATATTCGGAGTATAAATTTAATTTTTCCGAAACGCTTTTCGGGCATATTTTCGGATAAAAACATGACAAAACAGATATTTTTCATGCCCTTAGCTTATTTTCCAAGCATGCAATGTCGCAGGGTATAGTAAATACCACAAAGATATTTATTTTGATGATTGGTGATATTTTACCTTCTTCTTTGTCGCACTCCATGGCAAGCCTTATTGGACAAATGAAATGCACAATATGAATGCGTGAATTATTTTATGCGATGCAGATGCAATGCAGAACATGTATGAGAATGATGCACGAATTTTCACATTTTATTATGCATATGACAAATGCAGTTATAATATGTATGTTAAGATGCAAAATTAATTACATATATGAATTGCTTTTTTTTTTTTTATGAATGAAATTTTTTTATTTTATTTTATTAATTTTGAAAAAGAATGATTTTTGAGAAAGAATTATGTTTATTTACATGTAAATTTATGTACATGTATGAAAATAGTATGTGACAATCTAAAGAATTATTTTTTTTTTTTTTTGTTATGAACAAGATTTTTTTTAATTATTTTTATATTAAAAGAATTTATTGTAAAAAAGTGAAGTATAAAACATGTGATATGTTTATTATTTACTTAAAGGACTGTACAGGGAAGGAGATAAGGGTAGAGAACTTACCCCGTTGTTGTTTTTTTTTTTTTTTGTTCGCAGGAGCAGCCTCAAATGACGCCAAGATGACGACGATGATGATGATAATGATGATGATGATGCCGACGGGTTCAAGCCGCCGGGCAGGTCGAGGATTAGCAACGGTCCCGTAGTCGTGGGTGGTGGTCTTCCCGGCCATTCGTCCCGAGCACATTAGCTTTGAGTTCCCCGCGAACATTAGTATCTTTTCCTTTTTTTTTTTTTTTTTTTTTCTCGTGAAAGAAATCAGACAAACATTATGAAATAATGCAATATAATGTATACGATGCAAGATGTTACACATGCAAAAATAAATTCACACGTAAAATAAAACTATGCCAAACATCTAAAATGTAATAGCATCAGACTTTGCGTAAAGGGTTTTTGAGAATACACCTTTGGATAAGAGCGGCTTTTTGGGTGATATTGAACGGAAAATGGCCGAATCTCTTATTCTTTCTGCATTGTGGTCGTTGAGTCCGTGGGTCGTAGTCTCCTTTGCGTTTTTTTTTTCGCGATCGACGCAGCAGCAGATGATGGTCGGAGCCGAATTATCATGGTACAGCAAAGATCTCTATCCGGATAATGGGGACATTGATGATGAGGATGAGGACACTTCGGGGCTCTCATGCCGATGAGTCTAGGGTTTCTTCTTCGCCTCGCAAGGAGTATATGGGCCCGGCTGGACGCCGCAGTAATCGATGGACCACTCTGGCTATGGTCGCAAGAAAAGGATTGTTTCGGGAAACCAAAGGGGGTACAGTGCAATAATAGATATGTACATGCCATTAATGCATAATCTAAATTTCTTTTGCAATTATTCCTAAGTTGCACCTTAGGACCCGTAATATTATATTTTAGTATTTTATTGTGAGCTTATGTCGTGGTTTTTCTTTTTCTTCTGGCGAGCCGAGCCTCTTTGCTCAAGACGAGAAATAGGATGCCGAGGTTTCAAAGAGTGTCTTCCTCTCCTTATTCTCCTCGATATATATTTTTTATTTGTTTGGCTCTAACTTTGCCTAGGCCGCCTCTTTCGGTTTTCAACCTAGCGAGCCCTTATTATTTTTTTTTTTATATTTTATTTTTTTGTCTTTTATGCTCTAATTTTTGCCTAGGCCGCTCTTTCGGTTTTCAAATTTAGCGAGCCCTTATTTCTCCTTTTTATTTTTCATTTTTTTTTGAATGCCCTAACTTTTGCCTAGGTCGCTTTAAAAGACCGCTCTTTCGGTTTTCAAATTTAGCGGGCCGAGAGGGAAGCACTTGCCGGATAGAGTAGATCGAGCACCATACCTTTAGAGCTCGTTGAAATTGGAGGGCTGAACAAGGTCTTCTTTCTTGGCTTGTGGGGAGTACGACATCTCCTGACCGGATCTTTTGACAATATACGGCACATCGTGGAAGAGAGGGGTAGCAGCCTTTGATAAGTAGCCCCCAGCATTTTTTAGTCCAGACGGCATGACATGATAGCAGTAGGTTTCCCAAAGGGGTAGTGAATAAGGTCTTTTCTTGGTCTCCTACTGCCTTTGATTTGACTATAGCTCAGAATGCTGTTGTTGGATTTGGGAATGGTCACTATTTTTGACAACCGATCGGTATTTTTTTTTTCGTCTTTTTTTTTTTTTTGTTACTATTTTTTTTTACCCGAATGAAGTTGACGTTCGGCTGTTTCATGCTTTCTTCTTTTTTTTTTTTCAACTTGTAGTGACCATTCTGACTTGATGCAGTGGAGCTTTTGTCTGATTGGCTGAGCATCCGGACATATGAGGGTCCGGTGTTTAACCATGGCTGGGTCTACCCTTGACACATCTTTATAGGACCAGGTAAGCATGTCCACGAACTTTTTGAAAGGATCCATGAGTGGTGTTCTTTTGGAGCCTTGCAGGTAGTTGCCGATTCTGACTTCTTTTGATTTCCTCGTCCAGCCCCAGATTGATGGTGGATCAGTCTTCAGTTGCTGTTGATGATGTCTCTGGCTCTACTGACTTTACAAGCTCAAGAATTTTCTTTTCTTTTGGGGTCCAATTAAATGACTCATTATTATATTTATTTAATGTGTCTTTTAATGTAGGTGCAACTAAGAAATAAGCAAAGACGTTTAGATTATTATTAAAAGCACATCGTATAGGGTTTATTACATTATTGAGGACCTGGGGTTTGAGATCCTCAATCATAGGTAGCGGATTGGTAGATGACCAAATCCGTAAGGCTAGGGAAAGGAATAGGGGTACTCAATTTTAGGGATCGGATTGGTAGATGACCAAATCCGTAAGGTTAAGGAAGTGAATAGGGGTAATATATCCGAAGCGGTCCATCAAATCTGCGGGTGTCAAAAGTGGGTCGGTCGCGGTATACTAGTTCTGCAGAGGCTTATTAGAAATGGACTCAAACTCAGCAATGAGCTTTTTTTTTTTTTTTTTTCAGAAGTGCCTTTATCCATCATACCCAGAAAGCTGTTCCCCAAATTTTCATTAGAAACTTATTGGTTTAGAATTTTGAGCATCATGGTTTTCACATCTTCGATGTCATCCTCCAATTTGGCAGACGGGAAAGTTGGGTTTTGGTATATGTTGGCTGGATTTAGGAAAGCTGGGTTATTTTCTGGTTGAAGGTGGGGATTCTGGGCTGGTGGATTTTGGACAGTATATGGGTTCTGGGTTAATGGAATTTGGGCATTATAAGGATTCGGTTGATATGGGTATTGGGTTGATAAAGGTCTTGGGTTATTATTGGGTTTTGGATAATATAGGGATTTTGGTTTGGATAAGAATTTTGGATTGGATAAGGATTTTGGACAGGATATGGATATTGGATTGGATATGGATATTGGATTGGATATGGATATTGGGCTGGATAGGGATGTTGGGTTGGATAAGGATTTTGGGTAGGATAAGGAGGGTGTGATGAAAAAGGGTTAAATTTTTGGTAATAATAGGCATTTGGGTGGGTTGGTGTTTGGCTGGGAAATTGGATTTGGAGGAATATGGAAGGTTGATGCTTCTTGGGGGACTATAGCGGACTGTTCATTTTGTGCTGCCATACTGCTTGATCTCAGATTGCATCGACTCGCCTCTTGTCCGATATGATAGTGATACCCTCTGTTCTGATTTCTGCACTTGTTTTCCTTATCAATCGACCAGTACTATTTTTGCCTTTCCAAATTTGGGCCAGATTTGTGAGGAAAGTGGGTTGTGGAGGTATCAGGAGGCTGGCTGAAGGCTTTTTGGGTTTGGAGTACAGCGTGCCTTTATTAGTATATTTTATTATTATTTGTTTGTTCCCTACAGTTGACCGGATAAGCACCTGCTTTATTTTGACGGTCTCAGGACTTTTCCTGGAATAGTGGATTCTTTCTCTAGAGTATAGGACCAACGTATTCCACCTGCCTTTCGACTCCTCAGATCGGATCGTCCCAGCGAAGGGCCTATACTCTTTCCAGGATCCACCATTCGAAATGGTCTAGGTCGAGCATCTGAGGATTATAAATCAGCCCCTGTTTATTTATTGTCTATATATTTTTTTTTGTGCGCAATTATTATATTTATTTTTTCCAAACTTGCGCTTTTTTTTTTTGACATATATATTTATTTTTTTTTTCCTGATTGATTTTTTTTTATTTGATTGATTTTTTTTTGTACAGGGGCTGACCCACAATTCAAAAATGCAAAAACCGGTCGGTCTGCGAAGTGTCCTGAAAAACTATATGTATTCTAACGTTGGCTTATGCAGGGGGTAGGCTGGCCATGGTGTAGGGTAACAGTTCGGAATATAGCTATATGCATGTGCGTGTGTGTGGTATCTAGAAAGCAGTAAAATCTTTATTTATTTACAGATTTATGAACGTAAAAATAAAACAAAGCTTATGGCATGTCTTGTCGCTTGTGTGGATTTTCTCGCTTTTTAGTTTGAGCGCGCAAGCAAGCACATCACATTAAGAAATAGAAAGAAAAGTGGGGAAACTATCTATCCCTATTAATTACAAATTTTGGTCCTATGTCCCCGAAATAAAATGACAGAATGAATGTAAATATATACAAATGTACAGAATTACAAAATAAAGTGAAAAAGAAAAATGAACTGAAAGAAATAAATGAAAGAAAATAGAGCCAGAGGTAAAGCCCCAGCTCTTTTGTTGTGCTGCCCGGAATTTATTTGTAAAATATATAATATATATATTTTCTTTTTCTTTTTTTTGATTTTTTGAATTTTTTTTTTTATGTATATATATATAATGGTGTTTGAAGGCTTTTGATCGGCCAAGTACGCGGCGTTGTATGCTCTGACGATACCACACTCTATTCAGAATGCTTTAAGGGTATCAATGGAGTTTCCAGCCAATATACTTAGACCGCCTTATACATATATATATATATATATATTTTTTTTTTTTTTTTTTGAATTTTTTTAATACTCTCGAACATGCCCAATGTATATCTGAACAGATCGCCGCCGATGGAGGATCATATCCACAAATATAGCCACCGTAATGGGAACACTTTATTGAAATGCGTAAATTAATATAACGAGCATATGCAGCCGAAACAAAGAAAAGCCAAAAAAGGTTTTATTTTATGAGTCTAGCCCTCCATTTTATTTAAAATAAAACGACATCCCCAAAGAAGTCGCCACCGTGAGGTTCCCGGATGTGCTCCGCGCCCGCGCCTCGATGGGTGCGCGTGCGACGCAGGACACCACCTTGCTCTCGTTCCACCCTCCCTTGTTTAGGGGAAGACGAAATCCAAAGTGCGAGAGGAGTGCTGTCTATATTAGCACGTTGGAATGTGCCTCGGTTGCCTTGAGTGGATTTTGTATCCAAAATGGGAACTAAGGGTTTCCTCATGTCAAGTTATCCCTTATTTCGTGGATAACAGGATATGGGAATGCATTACCTTTCCATTCTCATTCTCCCCTTTTTTCTGTCAGGGGAAAATAGAGAAGTGCAAGAAAAGATATTGCGACGCCCCCACTTATGCAGACTCAAAACGCACGCAGAAAGCAAAGCTATACCGACCTAACAGGTAATGACACGCTGTTTCTCCAAAATGGATTTTAAAGGAATATACCTTCGGGTTTGAACATGCTTTCCCTTTTTTTTATTTTTTTTTATGATGTGCGGGGAGAAGAAAAGGCAGATACCTCCTCCTGTTCTTGGCCATATATTTGTTGCAGAGCTATACTTGGCATAAGACTATTCTCACAACCCCTTGCATTTTTCTTCGCAATCAGACAGGACAACAGTGAATGGTCGGAATCCAAGTCGTCTGGCTATTTCAGGACAATGGCAACGCAGATGATAAATAGGACGAGGACACTTCTGGTGCTTCTCATTTCGATGAGATCGAGCCTTTTTCAGGCCTTTAAGTAGCATACGGGGCCGCAGACGCGCCGCAGTAATCTTGATGGACCACCTTGGGGCTTAAGCTGCAAAAGAAGGGATAATTTCTGGGGGAAACAAAAGGGGGTATAGGCAATAATAGATATGTACAGACAATTAATGTATAATCTAAATTTCTTTAGCAATTATTCCTAAGTTGCACCTTAGGACCCGAAAATTTTATATTTTAGTGTTTTATTGCGAGCTTCCTGTCGTGTTTTTTTTTTCTGTCAGTCGAGCCTATTTGCCTGCTGAAGATCTGGAGGTAGGATGCTGAGGTTTCAAAGAGTGTCTTCCCTCTCCTTATTCTCCTTATATATATATTTTATTTGGCTCTAACTTTTGCCTAGGCTGCCCTTTCGGGTTTTCAACCTTGCGAGCCCTTATTTCTCCTTTTTATTTGTTTTTTTAATATATGCCCTAACTTTTGCCTAGGCCGCCCTTTCGGGTTTTCAGCCTAGCGGGCTGAAGAGGGAAGCACTTGCCAGATAGGGTGACTCAAGCATAATACCTTTTGAGCTCATTGAGATTGGAGGGCTGAACAAGGTCTTTTCTTTACTGGCTTGTGAGGAGTATGACACCTCCTGATCGGATCTCTTTGACAATATACGGCACATCGTGGAAGAGAGTGGTAGCAGCCTTCTGATAAGTAGCCCCAGCATTTTTTTTAGCCCAGACGGCATGACATGATAGCAGTAGGTCCCCCAAGGGGTGGTGAATGAGGTCCTTTCTTGGTCTCCTTCTGCCTTTGATTTAACTATGGCCCAACATGCCGTCGACGAAGGATCTGACTTTGTGAGCAGCAACTGCGTCTACCACAATATTGATATTGAGTAGAGGGAAATTATCTTTAGGGCGACGCTTTGTTGAGGTCGCGAAAATTTATGCAGATCCCAGACCTTCCCGTTGGGCTTGGGAATGGTCACTATATTGGACAGCCGGATCGGGTATTTTTCTTTCTTTTTTTTTCTTTTTTTTTCTTTTACTACCCGAATGAAGTTGACGTGCGGCTGTTTCATGATTTTTTTTTTTAAAACTTGTAGTGACAATTCTGGCTTGATGCGGTGGAGCTTTTGCTTGATTGGCCGAGCATCCGGACATGTGGGGATCCGGTGTTTGGCTATGGCTGGGTCTACCCCCGACATATCTTCATAGGACTAGGTAAACATGTCCACGAACTCTTTGAGGAGATCCATGAGTGTTCTCCTTTTCAGAACCTTGCAGGTAGTTGCCGATTTTGACTCTTTTGATATCATTGTCCAGCCCCAGATTGATAGTGGGTAAGTTTTCAATTGCTGTTGATGAATGATGCTGTCCCTGGTGCTCGACTGACTTTACAAGCTCAAGCAAATAATTCTTTTGTTTGTTCGGGGTCCTATTAAATGACTCATTATTATAATGATTTAATGCGTCTTTTAATATAGGTGCAACTAAGAAATAAACAAAGACATTTAGATTATTATTAAAAGCAAACCGTACAGGGTTTATTACATTATTGAGGACATGGGGTTTGAGATCCTCAATTTTATGGAGCGGATTGGTAGATGACCAATCCGAAAGCTAGGGAAAGGAATAGGGATAATATATCCAAGCGGTCCACTAGATCTGCAAGCGCCCGGCCGGGTCGTAGTATACTAGTTCTGTAGAGGCTTATTAGAAATAGACCCAAACTCAGCAGGGAGCTTCTCATAATCAGTGCCTCTGCCCATCATACCTAGGAAATTTTCATCAACCTTAATCATGTTGATTTGAGGTAGAGGGTTATTGATTATATTTGGTCTGGGAGAAGGCTTTTCAATAACCTTATCATCTATAAGATCCTAGATAGCATCTTTGAGCAGATAGCATTTATCGGTGAGGTGACCACTGCATCGATGATATTCACAAGACCTGGGATGATTTCCGGTCCCGGGGAGGGGGGTCGGGTGGCTTATAATTTTCCATAGGCTTTAACACTCCTTGTGCCATAGCCCCTGTAGGATTACGTGGGAGGCTTGCGCTCATCATAATGCCTTCGATTTCTAAAATTTCTGTTCGGGCCATTATTCCTTCCAACTGTGTTGACAGACCTGTCCGCTCCATAAGACCATGGAACAGTGCCATAACTTTGGGTAGGAAAAGTGGTTGATGCATTCCCTACCATATTGACGGTTGGTGCGGGGGTGGCTGTGGCTGTGGCTGTCTTCCCTTTAGAGTAACGGAAAGAGCTAGGAGACGTATTGACTTGTAATTGCCCTGTTCGTATATCATCATCTATACGAGCTCCTATCTCAACTATTTTTTTAAAATTGGTGTAGGGGAGATACCGCATGTGTTCGAGGTAAATGAGCTGGAGGTTTTTGATGAAGATTCGACATGACTCTACTGGATCGAGATGCCAAAGGTCTGCAGGCCAACTTTCTTCCATCTCGACCGCGAACTCAAAGACATGCTTTTTTTCCCTCTGGTGCACGACTCAAGGTCCCTTCTATTTTCGTGGATCGGTGTTGTCTTTGTACCTTTCCAGAACGCTTCTATCTCGGTCCCACGTATTCATGGTGCTGCTATCAGACAACATTAGCCATTGCTTGGTAGCCCCTATCAGGGTGAGGTGAAAATTGGAAGCCATAGCCTCAAAGCTAGCTCCCCTTGACTGCATGCCAGTGGAATAAGATTTTAAGTGGGATATAGGGCATCCAGTTCCATCAAATTTTTCTATGTCGGGCATTTTGAATTTGAGAGGCAATCGCCGCAGTTGTAATGTCGTGCCAGCGCAGAGAAAATTCCCCTTTGTTGAGAAGTTTGAGTACCATGGCTTTTATATTTTCCACGTCGGCCTCTACTTTGGTGGTCGGGGAGTTGGCTTTTGGTATATCTTGTTTGGATTAGGGAAGGTCAATTTCCTGCTGTGTCCGTAAGGATTTTGGGCTGGATATGGATATTGGGCTGGTGGATTCTGGGATGGATAAGGATTTTGGGTTGATGGAACTTGGGTAGGATATGTATTTTGGGATGGTGGAATTTGGGTAGGTGGATTATTGATGGTTTCAGCTGGGCGGCCAGGATCATTATAAGGTAAGTATGTGGTAACTTGGCCTGATGGGTTATAGTTTTGTGGGTCCATATGCGGGTTATTTTGGAGTGGGTTAGTTATGGGAAAAGGGAGGTCATTTGGGCTTTGGGGAATATTGGTGCTCGGGAGAGGGTATAGAGGATAGTGCGGGTAAGGACTGATGTTTGGGTAGTAAGAACTTGGTGGATGATTGGGATTCGGGGTATCGGCAGTATTTGGTGGGTTAGTGTTTGGCTGAGGAGTTGGGTTTGGAGGCACATGAGATGTGGATGCTCCCTGGGGGACTACAGGGGAAGAGATTACCTCACCACTGGATTTTAAACTTTGCACCAGACTAGCCATTTGGCTCATCATACGATCAGTCGCTGCACCCAATTTTTGGTCAAACCATTCCTACATTGCTAGAGTCGGAGCATATCCTGGAGCCCCTGAATCTGTACCCATATCGGACTGTTCATCTGTTTCCATACTGCTCGGATCTGCACTCTTGATCGATTACGCCCTTATGCGATATGATACCGATACTCTACGTTCGATTTACGACTTATTTCCCGTATCAACCGGCCAGTACTATCTATGCCTTTCCAGATTCGGGTCAGGTTTTTGAGGAAAATGGGTTTTGGATGTATCAGAAGGCTGGCTGAAGGCTTTCTGGGTTTGGAGTACAGCGTGCCTTTATTAGTATATTTTATTATTTATTATTTTCCCTACAATTGACCGGATAAGCACCTGCTTAATTTTGACAGTCTCAGGACTTTTCCTGGAACAGTGGATTCTTTCTCCAGAGTATAGGTGTGAGGTTCCCGGGATGTGCTCCCGCGCCCCGCGCGCCCTTGGATAGGGGTGCGCGTACGTGCGGATGCGGGACACCACTGCTCTCGTTCCACCCTCCCTTGTTTAGGGAAGGCGAAATCAAAGTGCGAGAGGAGTCTTGTCTATATTAGCACGTTGGAATGTGCCTCGGTTGCCTTGAGTGGATTTTGTATCCAAAATGGGAACTAAGGGTTTCCTCATGTCAGGTTATCCCTTATTTCGTGGATAACAGGATATGGGAATGCATTACCTTTCCATTCTCATTCTCCCATTTTTTCTGTCAGGGGAAAATAGAGAAGTGCAAGAAAAGATATTGCGACGCCCCTACTTATGGATTTGTTAAAATGGCCTTATGGCCCAATCAGATCACTATGGGAGCTATGGGTTTCCCGCATCAAGTTATCACTTGTTTAGGGGATACCAGGATATGGGAATACATCACCCCTCCATTCAGTATCTCCCTTTTTAGGGAGAAACGAGGGAAAGTGCAAAGAGAATGTTGCGAGGCCCCATTTGGATCTGAAAGTTTTAGAGTCGCCACCTTTATTTTAAGGCAAAAATAAAGGAAAACCAGAAAAGAAAACCAGAGATTTTAGAAAATGGGTTCGGGGGCTAAGTTACGAGTTGGGAAGGTGTTAGGCACCCAACTCGCCCTTTCGGTCTCAAAGCGTTTTTGGCTGAAATATGCTCATTGTTATATTAATCTAGCAAATAAATAAGGTCTTATTTTGACAAGGGAAAATTAAACAGATACATTCGTGGCTACATTATTCTGGACTCATGCGCCTCCTTCCAATAATTACAAACACATTTAAGAATATTTGGCCATTATAATGGCTCTTTTACATAATTTTTCCTAATCTAATCCGAGCAACACAACGGCTTATATTGGCTACATTGTGCCGGATTTAAAATACAACTTTTTGAAAATAAATAAAAGGAAAAATACAAATGAAATAAAAATACGCCCTTAAAGGTATTACCTTTTAGAGCGGTGGTGTGCTTCTTCTCCTCGCGGAGAGGGAGTCTTTTTGTTTTTGAATTGCTGGCTGGAATTGAACTGGATTTGAACTGGATTGATGCTTGATTTGATTGATGTTTTGAGGCTGGGGCCTGTCAACTCGGGGCAGAGTGACAGCTTTATTTGGATTGATTTTGGCCTTTTTAGTGGGGCGGAACCTAGACTTAAGTTTTGACTTTTTTAGCTCGTTACTCAGGCATAGTAACAGCAGGGTATATATTTATGTGTATTTTTGTGTGTGCGTTTTTATATATTTGTGTGTGTGTGAGTGCGTGCGGGTTGAGTGTGTGTGGGTAGAGAGAGAGTATATGTGCGGGTGAGTGGCGGCTGGAAGTGGAGGAGAGTAATTGTGAGTGGGATTAATTGATTGAGAAAAATGATAGAGTGGGCCGGCTAGAGTGAAGAGAGAGGGAGAGTTCGCTGGAGAAATTGTGAGTGAGAGGGATTAAGAAATTGAGAAAGAGAGATTATGAGAGAGTCTGGCAGTGAGGGAGTATATATGTATATATAGTGGGTAGATTAGCTTAGTGGAGAAGGAAAAAAAGGGGGGGAACCGGCTGGAGGGGGCGGCTGCCGTTTCTTTTTCTTTTTCTTTTCTTTTTTTTTTTTCTTTTCTTTTCGTTTCTTTTGCTTTTTGATTTTCTTTCTTTCTTTTTTTTTTCTTTTCTTTTTTTCTTTTCTTTCTTTTTTTGTTTTGTTTTCTTTTTGATTTTTGTTTTATTTATCTTTTCGTATTTTTATTTCTGAAACATATAAGAGATAATTAGTAGTCTCTTTTGCAATATTTATTTAGACAATATAAAATAGAGTGCAATTTGGGGTGTCTGAGCCCCTCAGCGATGGAGTTCACGGGTAACAGAAGCTTACCAAGTAAGCGAACATCGTTGAAAAGATAGACTCCCAAATTCGAGATAAGAAATGCTAGGGAAGATGTAAATCAGATATGCAAATATTTTTATGTTGCAATGGTCGAACCTACTGATGTAGGCTGCCTACGTATTCCCTATGAAAAGGAAATCAGACCAAGCGTAGCGTCAGTTCTTCGGGCCAAACCTTAAACTACAATGGAAAAAGATTTTTGTGTTTCGAAAAAGCCGTATTCTTAGGTCCAGAAACCGTTGTCAAATACGGTATGAAGATTTGAATGTTTTTGTTACCACCTTTTCAATACCTAGTTGAAAGCGTGTTAAGAAAATTTTCTAATTATGTCTGGGCCTTGATCGCTGTCTTGTTTCCAGACATAATCCGAAAACTTTCAAATATCAGAAAATTGTGTTTGACTAAAGATCCGTTGTCGAGCATTTCAAATCTGTTACCACAATTTCAACCGGTCAATACCTTGGCATTGAAATGTGTTAAGAAAACTTTCTAGGTATGTCGGGCCTTGATCATTTGTCTTGTTTCAGACATAACTCGAAAATTTTCGGATATCGAGAAAATTGTGCTTGACTAAAGATCCGTCGCCGAACACGACGAATTGATCATTCTTCAAGTATTTCCGAAAATTGTGCAGTGGAAAACATTCTTTTTCCTTCCATTTTTTTTGTTTTTTCTTTATTCCTCTTTTTTTTGTGTTTTTGAAATATTCCTCTTTTTTTGTGTTTTTGAAATATTCCTCTTTTTTTGTGTTTTTTTTTTTGAAATCAAAACTCAATTTTGAAAAAGAGTTTTCTTTTATTTGAAAATAAAATTTTTTTTCAAATTTTTTTTTTTAAAAAGGAAATTATTCTAAAGTCGGGGTAGAATCTATACGACTTACCTTTTTCCGGGTGGGCGGATTCGACATTTACGCCACTCTTTCTTTGGGAATTTTTTTTTTTTTTTTTATGATTGTGATGGTCGGACCTCGATGTAGGCGCCTCGTATCCTTTTCAAGGAATCGGACCAAGCGTAGTTCGGCGATCTTTGGGAATTCTTGCTTCTTTTTTTCTTTTTGATTTTTCTTTCTTTTTTGATTTTTTTTTTTTTTGATCTTCTTTGGGGATTTTTCTTTTTATCAACATTAGGCCTTATTTGGAAAGTCTTTTCCTTGTCCCACTTTGTTTTCGGCTTTAGTTGGAAAATTTTCTTGATCTTCTTTGCATTTGTTCTTGTTGCTCCTTCTAACCTTGGCGGAAGCTCCCTTTTTCTTCTTGTAGCATCTTTTGGTATCGGTGATGTCATCTTTTCTTTCTTTGTTGTTTTCTTTTTGCTCCATTTTCTTGCTTTGTCGAAAATTTCTTCTTCGCCGCATTTTCCTTGTTGCATGTACCTGAAATTTTTTTCTTCTTGTACATACATTTTCCCTTCTCCCAATTTTTTTTTTCATTTTACAAATGTTTTTTTTCATGTATTTTACATATTAAAAAAATGGCAAGTGTTTATTGTAAAGAATGATACTTGATATATTCTTTGCTAGATTTTGGCCTTTGTTTGGTACTTTTGAAGCATTCCACGACTTCATTAATGATGCATGTGCATGTCCTATTTATGCCTAAATGATGTAATTGAGTGATAATGCATGTAATTTACGTGATTTATTTTTGCGATGCATGATTTGAAATAGTGGTCACTATTTGACCCTACTATGCATGATTTATGTTCTAAATGCAAATGAGGCTATATGATGCATGTTTTACACTAAATCACATTTTTGCATGCAATAGAATGGCGAAACGGAATATTCGGAGTATAAATTTAATTTTTCGAAGCGCTTTTCGGGCATATTTTCGGATAAAAACATGACAAAAGCAGATATTTTTCATGCCCTTAGCTTATTTTCCAAGCATGCAAATCTTTGCGGGGTATAGTAAATACCACAAAGATATTTATTTTGATGATTGGTGATATTTTACCTTCTCTTTGTCGTACCTCCATGGCAGCTTATTGGACAAATGAAATGCAAAATATGAATGCATGAATTATTTTATGCGATGCAGATGCAATGTAGAACATGTATGAGAATGATGCATGAATTTTCACATTTTATTATGCATATGACAAATGCAGTTATAATATGTATGTTAAGATGCAAAATTAATTACATATATGAATTGCTTTTTTTTTATGAATGTTTTTTTTATTTTATTTTATTAATTTTGAAAAAGAATGATTTTGAGAAAGAATGATGTTTATTTACATGTAAATTTATGCACATGTATGAAAATAGTATGTGACAATTTAAAGAATTATTTTTTTTTTTTTTTTTATGAACAAGATTTTTTTTTTTTATTTTTATATTTTTTTTTTTGCTAAAAGAATTTATTGTAAAAAAAGTGAAGTATAAAACATGTGATATGTTTATTATTTACTTAAGGGTATGCAGAAGGAGATAAGGGTAGAGAACTTACCCGTTGTTGTTGTTTTTTTTTTCGGGTTCGCGGGGAGCGGCTTTCGGTCGGCGGCCGGACGTCAAGATGAGCGATGATGATGATGATGATGATGAGGTCAAGCCGGCCAGGCGGAGGTCGAGGATTAGTAGCGGGTCCCAGTCGGGGTGGTGGTCTTCCCGAAGCCATTCGTCCAGAGCACATTAGCTTTGAGTTCTGCGAACATTAGTATCTCTTTTCCCATTTTTTTTTTTTTTTTTTTTTTACGTGAAAGAAATGCGTACAAACATTATGAAATAATGCAATATAATGTATATGATGCAATATGTTACACATGCAAAAATAAATTCATGCGAGAAAATAAAACTATGCCAAACATCTAAAATGTAATAGCCGTTGTACTTTGAGAGAAAGGGTTTTTGAGAATACACCTTTGGATAAGAGCGGGCTTTTGGGTGATATTGGAATGGGAAAATGGCGAATCTCTTATTCTTTCGGTGCATTGTGGTGTTGAGTCCGTGGCCGTAGCCTCCTTTTGTAGGTTTTTTTTTTTCGCGATCGAGGCCGATGAAGCGATGGTTGGGCCGAAATATCATGGTACCGAGCGGCATCTCTATCAGGGATAATGGGGACATTGATGATGAGGATGAGGACACTTACAGGGGCTCTCATCTTGATGAGTCTAGGGTTTCTTCTTCGCCTCGCGAAGGAGTATATGGGCCGGCTCGGTGGGCGCCGCGATGATGGACCACTCGGGGCTATGGGCGCAAGAAAAGGATTGTTTGGGGGAAAACAAAGGGGGTACAGCAATAATAGATATGTACATGCCATTAATGCATAATCTAAATTTCTTTTGCAATTATTCTAAGTTGCACCTTAGGACCCGTAATATTATATTTTAGTATTTTATTGTGAGCTTATGTCGTGGTTTTCTTTTTCTTTGTCGGTCGAGCCTCTTTGCTGCTTGAAGGCGAGAGATAGGATCGAGGTTTCAAAGAGTGTCTTCCCTCTCCTTATTCTCTGATATATATTTTTTATTTGTTTGGCTCTAACTTTTGCCTAGGCCGCCCTTTCGGGTTTTCAACCTAGCGAGCCCTTATTATTTTTCTTTTTTTTTTATGCTCTAATTTTTGCCTAGGCCGCCCTTTCGGGTTTCGACCTAGCGAGCCCTTATTTCTCCTTTTTATTTTTCATTTTTTTTGAATGCCCTAACTTTTGCCCCTTTCGGGTTTCGGACCTAGCGATTTGGAGAGGCACTTGTTGGATAGAGTGGATCGAGCACCATACCTTTTGAGCTTCGTTGAGATTGGAGGTGAACAAGGTCTTCTTTCTTGGCTTGTGGGGAGTACGACATCTCTGACCGGATCTTTTGACAATATCGACACATCGTGGAAGAGAGGGGTAGCGACCTTTGATAAGTAGCCCCGGCATTTTTAGTCGACGGCATGACATGATAGCGATGGGTCCCCAGGGATGAGGTCTTTTCTTGGTCTCCTGCTTGCTTTTGATTTGACTATAGCTCGGCATCTTTGTTGTTGGATTTGGGAATGGTCACTATTTTTGGACCGGATCGGGTATTTTTTTTTCTTTTTTTTTTTTTTTTATTTTTTGTATTTTTTTTAGAATGAAGTTGACGTTGTTTCATGCTTTCTTCTTTTTTTTTCAACTTGTAGTGACCATTCGACTTGATGCGGTGGAGCTTTTGTCGATTGGTGAGCATCCGGACATATGGGGTCCGGTGTTTGACCATGGTGGGTCTACCCTTGACACATCTTTATAGGACTAGGTAAGCATGTCCACGAACTTCTTTGAGGAGATCCATGAGTGGTGTTCTTTTGGAGCCTTGCGGGTAGTTGCGATTTTGACTTCTTTTGATTTCCTTGTCCGGCCCAGTTGATGGTGGATCGGTCTTGATTCTTTGTTGATGATGTCTCGGCTCTCTTGACTTTACAAGCTCAAGAATTTTTTTTCTTTTGGGTCCTATTAAATGACTCATTATTATAATTATTTAATGTGTCTTTTAATGCGAGGTGCAACTAAGAAATAAGCAAAGACGTTTAGATTATTATTAAAAGCACAACGTCTGGGGTTTATTACATTATTGAGGACACGGGGTTTGAGATCCTCAATTGTAGGGAGCGGATTGGTAGATGACCAAATCCGTAAGGCTAGAGAAAGGAATAGGGGTACTCAATTTTAGGGAGGCGGATTGGTAGATGACCAAATCCGTAAGGCTAAGAAAGGAATAGGGGTAATATATCCAAGTAGTCCACGGATCTGCGGGCGTCAAAAGTGGGCCGGTCGTAGTATACTAGTTACTGAGAGGCTTATTAGAAATGGACTCAAACTTCAGCGGAGCTTTTTTTTTTTTTTTGAAGTGCCTTTATCCATCATACCAGGCTGTTCCCCAAATTTTCATTAGAAACTTCTTGGTTTAAGGATTTTAAGCATCATGGTTTTCAAATTTTCGATGTCGACCTCCATTTTGGCGGGCGGGAGAGTTGGGTTTTGGTATATGTTGGTGGATTTAGGAAAAGGTTGGGTTAATTTTTTGAAGGTAGGGTGGTAAGGATTTTGGACGGTATATGGGTTGGGTTAATGGAATTTGGGATTATAAGGATTGGGTTGGATATGGATATTGGGTTGGATAAAGGTCTTGGGTTATTGGGTTTTGGATAATATAGGGATTTTGGTTTGGATAAGGATTTTGGATTGGATAAGGATTTTGGTGGATATGGATTATTGGATTGGATATGGATATGGATAGGGATATTGAATTGGATAAGGATTTTGGATTGTGGATTTTTGGGATTTTGGGCGGGATAGGGATATTGGGTTGGATAAGGATTTGGGTAGGATAAGGAGGGTGTGATGAAAAGGATTAAAATTTTGGTAATAATAGGTATTTGGTGGGTTGGTGTTTGGTGAGAAATTGGATTTGGAGGAACATGGAAGGTTGATGCTTCTTGGGGGATATGCTCACTTTGGCCATAATGCTCGGATTTTTTATGCTTGATTATGCGATATGATAGTGATACCTACATTCGATTTACGCACTTGTATCAAACCGGTACTATCTGCCTTTCCAAATTCGGGCCGGTTTCGAGGAAAATGGGTTTTGATGTATCGAGGAGGTGGTGAAGGCTTTATGGGTTTGGATGCAGCGTGCCTTTTTATTAATATTTTATTATTATTTATTTTCATGTTCCTACAATTGGCCGGATAAGCACACGCTTTATTTTGTGATCTCGGGACTTTTCTGGAATAGTGGATTCTTTCTCCGAGTATAGGACCAACGTATTCCACACGCCTTTCGACTCCCAGGGTTTGGTGGTCCCGAGGCGAAGGGCCTATACTCTTTCCAGGATCCACCATCCGAAATGGTCTAGGTCGAGCATCTAAGTATTATAAATCAGCCCCTGTTTGTTATTTATTGTCTATATATTTTTTGTGCGCACTTATTATATTTATTTTTTTTTTGAACTTGCGCAGTTTTTTTTTTGACATATATATATTTTTTTTGATTTGATTTTTTTTTTTTGATGATTTTTTTTTGACGGTGACCCACAATTCAAAAATGCAAAAACCGGTCGATGCGTGAAGTGTCTGAAAAACTATATGCATTCTAACGTTGGCTTATGCGGGGTAGGTGGCCATGGTGTAGGAGTAACGATTCGAATATATTTACATGCGTGCACGTGTGTGCGGTATCTAGAAAGCAGTAAAATCTTTATTTATTTTACAGATATAGAAAATAAAACAAATTTGGTCTGTCTTGCTTTGTTTGTGTGGATTTTCTCGGCTTTTTTTTAGTTTGAGCGCGAGCAAGCAAGCACATCACATTAAGAAATAGAAAGAAAAGTGGGGAAACTATCTATCCCTATTAATTACAAATTTTGGTCCTATGCCCCCAAAATAAAATGACATAATAATGAATGTTGAGATGTACAAATATCTGAGTTCTGAGAATAAAGTGAAAGAGAAAAATGAACTTTGAAAGAAATAAATGAAAGAAAATAGAGCCGGAAGTAAAGCCCCAGCTCTTTTGTTGTGCTGCCCGGAATTTATTTGTAAAATATAATATATATATATATATATTTTTTTTTTCTTTTTTTTCTTTTTTTTCTTTTTTTTTTCGAATTTTTTTTTATGTATATATATATAATAGTGTTTGAAGGCTTTTGATCGGCCAAGTGCAGCGGCGTTGTGTGCTCGGCGATACCACACCTATTCGAGAATGTTTTAAGGGTATCAATGGAGTTTCCAATATACTTAGACCGCCTTATATATATACATATATATATTATTTTTTTTGAAATTTTTTTTTATTTGATTGATTTTTTTTAATACTCTCGAACATGCCTGTAACAGATATCGGAACGAGACTGCTGCCAGATGGAGGATCATATCCACAAATATAGCCACGGCCGTAATGGGAACACTTTATTGAAATGCGTAAATTAATATAACGAGCATATTGCAGCCAAAAACAAAGAAAAGCCAAAAAAAGGTTTTATTTTATGAGTCTAGCCCTCCATTTTAAAATAAAAACAATCCCAGAGTCGCCCTTGTGAGGTTCGGTGCGACCCGCCCCGCGCGCCCTTGGATAGGGGTGCGCGTACGTGCGGATGCGGGACACCACTGCTCTCGTTCCACCCTCCCTTGTTTAGGGGAAGACGAAATCCAAAGTGCGAGAGGAGTGCTGTCTATATTAGCACGTTGGAATGTGCCTCGGTTGCCTTGAGTGGATTTTGTATCCAAAATGGGAACTAAGGTTTCCTCATGTCAGGTTATCCCTTATTTCGTGGATAACAGGATATGGGAATGCATTACCTTTCCATTCTCATTCTCCCCTTTTTTCTGTCAGGGGATAATAGAGAAGTGCAAGAAAAGATATTGCGACGCCCCACTTATGGATTTATTAAAATGGCCTTATGGCCCAATCGGATCGCTATGGGAGCTATGGGTTTCCGCATCAAGTTATCCCTTGTTTAGGGATACCGGGATATGGGAATACATCACCCTCCATTCCGTATCTCCCTTTTTAGGGAGAAACAGGAAAGTGCAAAGAGAATGTTGCGTGGCCCCACTTGGATCGAAAGTTTTAAAAGTCGCCACCTTTATTTTAAGGCAAAAATAAAGGAAAACCGAAAAGAAAACCGAGATTTTAGAAAAGCGGGTTCGGGGGCTAAGTTACGAGTTGGGAAGGTGCTAGGCACCCAACTCGCCCTTTCGGTCTCAAAGCGTTTTTGGCTGAAATATGCTCATTGTTATATTAATCTAGCAAATAAATAAGGTCTTATTTTGACAAGGGAAAATTAAACAGATACATTCGTGGCTACATTATTCTGGACTCGCGGCCGCCTCCTTCCAATAATTACAAACACATTTAAGAATATTTGGCCATTATAACGGCTCTTTTACATAATTTTTCCTAATCTAATCCGGGCAGCACAACGGCTTATATTGGCTACATTGTGCCGGATTTAAAATACAACTTTTTGAAAATAAATAAAAAGAAAAAAATATAAATGAAATAAAAATGCGCCCTTAAAGGTATTACCTTTTAGAGCGGTGGTGTGCTCGCTCTGTCCTCTGCGGGAGAGTGAGTCTTTTTTTGTTTTGAATTGACTGGAAGGAATTGACCGGATTTGAACTGGATTTGAGACTGGGGCTAGTCAACTCGGGCAGAGTGACAGCTTTATTTGGGTAGGTTTTGGCCTTTTCAGTTGGGCAGAATCTAGACTTAAGTTTTGACTTTTTTAGCTCGTTACTCGGGCAGAGTAACGGCTTATTTTGGGATTTTTGGACTGGGGTTTTAAGGTGGATACCTAACAACTAGGCTAGGGATCACTTATAACCTATGGGTTTTTGGTTTGGCAGAGTTTGGATGGGGTTTGGAGATTTTAGGGGCTTCCACTCACCTATCTCGCACCTCTCGTACTATTTTTAAGCGAAGACGAAGGATCGCGAGAGCGAGCTTTTGCGATGAAACCGCGTAAATTGAACGCTGAAAATGTGAAGTCGGGCCTTCTATTTATAGCAGTGGAGAGGGACGCGGCAGGAATTTGTTGATTTGTTTCCGTGCATTGACCGCTTGTACCGCGCGCTTGAAGACTTGTACCCATTTGATTTCAGAGAACGCATGAGTGAAAGCTTGGTGCCACCAAGCTTATGCTTGGTGCGGCACCAAGCTGCCTTGGGGTGGCACCAACCTCTTTTTGGAAGTTTCAAATTTTGACACTTTCCTCCCCTGCAGTTCACTGTTTTGCGCATCCTGCTTTTCCTTTCGCATTTTTGACTTCTGCAACTTGACATTTGTTAAGTTTTAACAGTTTTTGATATTTTATGTCAGTTACATACCAGGGGTACGAAATTGGGGTGTCTACACCATGACTGATTTCCATTGAGTAGTGGAATCTTGCACCGAGCTCTGTACCAACATTTTTTGGAGTGCACGCATTCTTTCTGACAGGGTGTGTTGAATAATTGAAACTAATGCCGATGATTATATCAGAGAAAATATTGAATGCAGCAGAGATGAGAAAATCATATCTGGTACGTATCACATCCATTCAACCGGCGTGTGAAAACACGATGGCATTCCCAGCCGCTTGTGGTGACGCGTTACATCTCAAATCGAATAGATTTTGGTGGCCTTAAGCTCGTCCAACCAAGGCAAACCCTGCAGTTATGTTTCTTTTTTGTTTCACGTACCGGAGGTCATCAGATCTGGTATGCATCACATCCATTTGACCAGCGTGTGAAAACGCGTGTGCTCGGATGACAACGATTTTGGTGGCTTTGGACTCGTCCAGTCAAGGCGAATTTAAGGGTAGGGTAGCATTAGAATGTTATTCCGTTTTCGTTTTCTTCGTCAATCTCACATGCATAGTTTGTGTGTTTGTGTTCGTCGGTGGTGTTCCGGCACCCTTAGAACGGAGCTCCGTCGAGGTTGACGGAGACAGTGACTAGAGAGGAACAAAATAAAGTAATTCCCAGCAGCGGAACCACTTGATCATGCCATGAGAGGGGGTGCCGAAAGTCTCGTCGTCCGTGACTGGTCCGTGATGTAATCGGGTGGATATCTAGCTGTTTAGTTTGCAAAGAGAGAGAGAGAGAACACCGTTAGGGAGTTGGGAAGTGATCATAGCTAAAGCCCTCTGGTGTGACAGTCAATAACAGGATAATATGTGCGAAGCTTAGGTGTTCCCTCGAGCTACCGGTGAAATCAGTATTGAAAGTGTGCTTTAAGAGAGAAAGAGAGGTTGAGGAGTCCTCTGTAATGAGGGAATACCCCTCTATATATAGTACCTCATGGGCCTTTACTTACTTTGGGCTTGGGCCCTTCCTTTGCTACGGGCCTTTTAGCGAGCACTTTGGGGGGTGTGTTTTCGATGCACATCAAAATAGTTTTCCAAAACAATTTTTTCATTACATTCAAACATACATTTTACCTCAAATTATTTCTCATTTAAATACCTAAAAATTTTCTTTTCACTTCTTTTGTTATGGATAATAATTTTTTTATTAATTTATTGAGCTCTTCAAATGATGATGAGTCTGTCAATACTCAAACTCCTCCAAATTTGCTAGCTCTTCAAAATTTGCAAGCTCCGCCAAATTTTCAAGTTCAGAATTTTCAATATCCTAATTTTCAAAGTCTTCTACATTTCTCTGTTCCTCCAACTAATCAAGATACTTTAAATATTCCAAACATTCCTTATGCTTCATTTTCTCAATTTCTCATGTATGCGTAACATGGATATTTTCATCCAGCTATGGCGAATCAATACGCACCCGGGTATTATAACCAAAATATGAGCACTAGAAATCCAACAACACCGATGGATACAAAAAAGGCTAGTCTCAGCTCATCTGAAGGTCCTTATTTTTTCACTCAAGAAAGGGTTGAAAACATCGTTCTAGATAAAGAAGTAAACAATCAAGTTGAAGACAAACAAAAAGTAAAATGAAGCATTGAAGGTGACAAATTGTTTGCAAGTGCTTGGCTCATTGTTTCAACGATTAGCGTGATTGACAACTCTCAACATGATACGAAGTTTTGTAAGCAATTACCGAGTACTACAACAAGAGTCGAAAGACGGAAAATTCAAGAAAGTTAACTGTCTTGAAAGCACATTGGTGCACACTTCTTCCGATGGTTAACGAATTTAACTAGTACTTCGTCCAAGTATGAAATCAACATAATAGTGGGTGGTCTGATGACCAAGTGAAAAAAGCCGCACATGATTTTTTCTTCTCAACACGTAAAAAACATTTTAGATACGAGCATGTGTGGGCAATGGTGAAAGATGAGTCAAAGTGGAAAGGTAGAAAATCAAGTAAACATTCCTCTAAAAAGACAAAGATATCTAAAACTGGGGCATTCACATCAACATCGACGACAATGAGGTTGAAGTTCGCCCGATTGGTCAAAAGGCCGCAAAGCGGAAAGGGAAAACAAAAGAAGAAGATGATAATGAACGGGCTGCAATAGAAAAAGAGAAGATTTGTGCACTACGTGTCAGAAGCAATAAACATGTCGATACTTGCAAAGAATTATAAAATCGTCTGTAAGGATACTAGTGGCATGACGGATGAGCAACAACAAATTCATCAACAAGTTTGCGCTATTATTAAAGCCAAATGTAATATTGTCTAGTTTAAGTTATGTAATTTTTAATTTATGTACTTTTAATTATGTACTTTTAATAATGTACTTTTATTTATGTACTTTTAATTATGTACTTTTTATTCTTAATTATGTGTTATTATCAATATTTATCTACTTTTAATTATGTTTCGTATGATTTTTATAAACTACTAATTGGAAAAACTAATCGTTGCAAAACTAGCTGTTATGAAAACTAACCGTTATAAAAGTAGTCGTTATGAAAATAAATTTTTTAAATATTTTTTATGTTTTAAGAATATATATTTATTATTGAAAATAAAATTATTACTTTTAAATAAATATTGTGAAAGAATGTAATTTTAAATGAATGTTGTGAAAGAATAAAATATTTATTTGTGGGTCCATGCTATAAAGCTTTTTGAAGGTTTATGTGAATGTAGAGAAAATGTTTAAAATGAAAAGGTTTATAAGTTGATAACATGACATGTTGGATAAACTTTTTAAAAGGTTGATGAGTGTAGATGCCTTTATGAGTACATGTTATAAAGCTTTTTAAAGGTTTATGTGAGTATAAAGAATAAATTTATAATGAAAATGTTTATAAGTTGATGACGTGACATGTTGAATAAACCTTTTAAAAGGTTGATGAGTCTGGATGCTTAAAGTCCATGCATGAGGTGTCATAAGAACATGAACAACAGTTTGAATCAAACAACCCAAATCAAACACAACTCATTAAAAACTAATAAAATAATCAATTTGATACTCATTTGATTCAAAACCAAAAACTCTTACAACAATGACACAAAATTCAATACTTTTAAATATCCCACCATATTTATCTCCATTACTTTATTTTTTAAAAAAAGAAAATAGCTAAAAACTTGAAAAAATCATTAAAAAAAATTATGATATCCAAATGAAACAAACAAAATCTCTATTTATAGGTAAAAATATATACTTTAATTTAGGAAGAAAAAAATTATAAAAAAAAAATTAGCCAAAAATTGGCCAAGAAAAACGAGGTAAAAAAGAAATTGAGACCACTAGCAAGCTGCCATGTGGAAAGGGGGAGTGGAAAGGGGAGGGTAAGCGGCGTCAGTGGCTTTCGGCCACAAGCCTTTTTTTTTTTTTGGCCTTTCAAATGTTGATGTTTTGTGCTTTTAAAGGCCAAAATGATGTAATTTAATGGTTTGATCGAATGGTTGATTGGTTTGATTTTTTAAATTTGATTTTGGTTTTTAGCCTATATTAATTTGAATCAAACCAAATCAAATAAGAATTGAATTTTATTTCATTTTGATCCACCGTTGGAAGCTTTGATTCGCTATGAATTTTTTAAAAACCTCCGTTGTCACTACTCTAAGGAAACTAGCTCATATTTGTGATGTCATGATCCAATTGGCTAACACTAGTTAATCTAGCTCAAGACTAGTTGGTCACCACTAATACTGGATGTATTTAATTATGATCAATTATAATTTATTAAAACTAATCATAATTCAAGTTTAAAAATATAGATTTAACTAGATAAAATAAAACTATTAACGTACAATATACTTTGTTTAATATTGGTCAACTTAGCCAAAAATAAATATTTAAATGTTATGGACATGAACAAGTAATTTATCACACATATGCAACTAACAACCTAAACATATTATAACATGAACCAAACTACATTAAGATGCAATAATATGAGTTTTAAAACCTTCGTGTTACAATAATAGGAAAACGATATCCTAAGTTCACTTGGATTAGAAGGGCTAATCATAATTAGAGATTGAGAATGAACGTGAACATGCCCCCTATTTATATAGGGTAAAAACTTGTGTAGGACGGTTTTACAGACCTTGAACCTGTAAGACGGAGGAGCTCCGAAAATAAGAAGAAAGAGGTTGTTTAACTGGACAACTCATCAAAGAAGACCACATGTTACACATCAATGAAACAAGTAAAAATAAGAGAGAGAAATAAGCTGAATAGGTAGGATCCAGGCCGAATCAAATGACCCGAACCCGGACCCATATTAGAAGAGGCATAGATCTTGGCATGTTAACACGTTAATGAATATTTTCATTAATTGTTCCGGTCCCTTCCAATTTCTAAATCTTGTGCCGGTGTTGTGCATTTTCCAAAGTTTGCTTATGAAATCTCTTTGTGCACAAATTTTACATTTTAGTCATAAATCAACTTATAACTTTAAGTAGCTTCATTTTTAATACATAATGTCATTTTGGGTTCAAAAGTAATGCATTTAAGGACAAAAGTAACACTTTTAAATGACAAAATTGACACTTTTAAGTAAAATAATAATAATTTTCATTAAGATACAAAGTGACACTTATAGGACCAAAAGTGATACTTTTAATTTAAAAAAAAGTGACACATTTAATGCTAAAAAGTAACACTTTTAAGGTAATAATTTTTATTTATAATGCAAAATGACACGTTTATGGCAAAAATGACACATTTAATGCTATAAAATGAAACTTAAACGGAGAAATGACGAGTTTTATTTATAATGCAAAGTGACACTTTTCAAAGCAAAAGTAATAAATTTAAGGCAAAAAAGTGACATTTTTAAAAGGAAAAAAAGTGATAATTTTCATTAAAAATGCAAAGTGACACTTCTAAGGTCAAAAGTGACACATTTTATATTAAAAATGATACTTTTAATACTAAAAAGGGACATTCTTAATTTATAAACGTGAGGGATGACACTATAATTTTCAAAAACTAAGGGGTTGTATTAAAATTTCTGAATTTTGACTCATTTAACATGAATAGATTCGTTTTACAAATTAAGATCCGAGATCGTCTTACATGAGACCTACTCTTTATATAGGAGTGTGCCTTCTTGAGAACAAAAGAGTTGAGGGTGCCGAAGACAATTTGGGACACAAAAAGCAGCAATTTGTGGTCGATGGTCTCAAGGTCTTAGCGCAATTAGACAAAATAGTGTGTGTGACTATTGATCAAGACGCCAAAGCACAACAAGAAGACACTTGACCCCGGGACCTACGAACCCAAAGTTAAAAGTAAAGAAAAGGCCAAATAACTTTTTATCCCCCACATGGAAGACCACGCGCGATTTAACATCTTCATTCAAACAAAAATAGACGGGAGGGGGTTAAATGAGACAAATAGCAACCTTGAGAGCTAAAATGTGATAAACCTTAGTTTAGGCGATAAACTGGGATTTGGTGTAAACTTTAGGGGGTAAAAAGTAATTTGGCCTAAAATTAATTGCATATTATAAGAGCATGGACAACAATTAAATCATATAACTCAAATCAACCACAATCCAATTAAAAACTAATAAAATAATCTATTTGATACAAGTTTGATCCAAAACCAAAAAACCTACACAACATTGTCACAGAATCCAATACTTTTTTCATACTCACTTTCTTTATCTCTATTAATTTTAATTTTTTTTAAATGGCTAAAAACTTGAAAAAATCATAGAAAATATTTCTGATATCCAAATGAAACAAATCAAGTCTTTATTTATAGGTAAAAATGTGTACTTTATTTCAAAAAAAATTTAAAAATAATTTTTTTAACCAATAATTGGCCAAGAAAAACGAGGTGGAAAAGAAATTGAGGTCACTTGGAAGCTGCCATGTGTAAAGGGGGAGTGGAAAGGGAGGGCTGGAGCGCTGCAGCCTCTGTCGGCCACCAACCAATTTTTTTAAAAAAAATTCGGTTTGAAACGACGTAGTTTCATACCATTTTTACCGATTTTAGCCCAAAACACCGTAATTTAATGCTTCAGCCGATCGATTTGAGTTTTTTAAATTTGGTTTTGATTTGTAGCCTCTATTGATCTGAATCAAACTAAATCAAATACGAATTAGATTAGATACACTTTAGATTCACCATTGTAAGCTAAGATTTGGTTTGATTCGGTTTTTTGATTCGATGTTTGATACACCGTTGTTCATGCTCTAAGCCTTCAAGTAACAGGTAAAAGGAACAAGGAAGCAATACTATTTAGCAACCGTACAGCTTCACATCATAACTCTAAATAGTTAAAGTATGTTGATATTTACAGGTTTGAATTTGTATGATCAAAAATGTATCAAAGGAGAGCAGATGGTTAAGCTTCATGGCTGAAAAGTATATTTGCAAAATCTTCCTCACGAAAACTGCTTGTGGTGTTTCCCACCAGGACTTCAATATCTTCGCTCACACCGAAACAATCTAGTTCGTGAAGTTGCAATGGCGGCATGGAAGCTTCTTCATCGGGTAAAGAGATTGAAGGTTCCTGCAGGGAGGGTGGATCGGCTGTAGTGCATTCAATGAAAGTCCAATGGTCAATGTCAGAACTGTCGTTCTCTTGAGCCTCAAATCGCATAGGAGAATATTGTTGTGAAGGGTGATGGTCGGAACTCTCAACCCCATGCAAAGACCACTGCTGGAGAGTGGTGAAGCTAGCAGGCACTGAAGGCCAGCGGTCGACATTTACACCCACATTAGTCATGAGTGGTGGCAGAGAACTGAAGGGGAATTGGTCAGAATTCTCATTCGCAATACACCCTAATTGTTGCAGAGAGTGATGATCAGGGGTGAAGCTAACTGGCAACAACGGGAATTGCTTGGAATTCCCATTCCCATTTATCAGTAAGGGTAGCAATGAAGATTGTTGCTGAGGTGTAAAGCTAGATGGTGAAGGAACCAGCTCAAGGTTATCATTTGGGTCATTATCAAATGTTAAGGGATACTGAAAAGAATTCTTGATCCCATGAATTCCAGATGGAGAGGAAAGTACTCTGTTGATTCCAAATCCACCCGAAATCCCCGTTTGGCCAATTTCTACTGACTTGCCATCATCAGTCAATCTAAGTCCAACATAACTGGTATTAGCATTACTACTTGCAGCAGACCGGTTAGCATTACTCGATGACCTGCTATTTTCAAGACTAAGAAGAACATTCTTTGTCTGATCACCATAAACTCTAAAGTTCTGCTTGGCATATGAAAATTGTAGCTTCCCCTGATTGTTGACTGAAAATGATTGTGCTGGTCTAGTTCTAGACATGCTAGTAGATGATTCAGGGTTGAAACAGCAGCGATAGGGGGCAGGAAATGAAAGTGTCTCTATGGATTCTTGTTGAAATCCGAAACTCATTGGTTGGGAGTGTCTCGAAGGAAAGCATGGAACTTTAACATCATTAGCTGAGGCTCTTCCATAAAAAGAATCGGTAAGGGTTTCGTGAACCTTTCTCAGGTTCACTCGATGTTTCTGCCAGATTTATTTATTGTATTTCATCAGTAAATAATTCAAAGTAATCATGAAAGCATCTGTAATCACTATGCAAAGATCTGGCCTGACCATGTGCAATTATGGACGTAAACCATTTACATTCTAAATTTAATGACCATAAATACTGTTATTGTGATATTTCCTTTAGTAAAATGATATTCATGCATTAATCTCACAGATCTTCAAATGAATAAATTCGTAGTGTCTTAATTTCATTCTTTTCACCTTGTTATAATCGTTTGGAAAAGAAGGTATGCTATATGCATTCAAAATGAATAACATACTTCTCTTTTCAATATTTTGTTATTGACAACAAAAATCTACAATGCCAGCCCAGTCTCAATAAAGGTGGAAAACTAATTGGGAAAAAATGCTGAATGTGAAGAAGGAACCTGCAAATGACTAGCCACATGTTCCCTAGTCAATCCTGGAATATTCATAAGCTCAACAATCTTCTTCGGGAAAGCCCCTAAATTTCACATTAAATGAAAGAATAGGTAAAAGGAAACATAGCGAGGAATTAAAACAATATATATATATATATATATATATATAATTCGAAAGAATTGATCTTACTTTCATGGCCTACTTGGGCAATTGCTTCCAGAAACTTGCGATGCATCTCATCACTCCACTGGACCCTTGCCTTCTTTTCTGCTTTGGAAGTATCTTTACTTTCCTCATCTTGCTCACTCGTCTCCCCATTTTCGTTCCTTCTACGCTTTCGATGAACCCTAGTCCTTTCACTAACTGCTGAATTTGATGAACTCTCAAGTAACGATTCCCTTTGACGACTATCTACTTCTTTTGCCACCACTTTATCTCTTTCTCGTGCCAATGCTTTTTCCCAAAGATTTTTCCCAAAGTTCTGCATATCTTGTAAAAGAGAGGGGAATTAGTAAACTGATTTCTTTCAGATCTTATATGCATATCCCTACCTCTCTAAACATGTAGTGTCTTTATCATGCGCATGATGTGGGTCCCATTTCATTGTACCTCAGATAAGTTATGACTTAAGAGGGGAACACGGTAAAAGAAAAGAAAATGTAAAACAAAAGAGGACATACCTATTATGAACCTAATTGTGCAAGGAATATTTGAGTAGGCATTTATGCGTTTATGAATCATGTTTACTTGGTGAGGTAAAAAAATAAATAGAACAATGCAGAGCATAACAGAACAGTAAGATTTTCTTCTATGGACTATGAAAGTATGAAACCTTGAAGAACATTTGAATCAATTAAATTATTTCTCTTTTTTTTTTGACAAGTAAGAATCAATTAATTGCATTCCTTTTTTAAGTCAAAATCATCAAAAGTATTGATGCCACAAACTTTTTATGTAATTTCTCAACAAGCACAAAAACACAAATCCTCCGTGAAATCAAAGGTGAAAGCTGTTCAGACATCAGGTTTCATCACAAGTTTTTTTTTCTTTTTATATCTAAAATAAGAAGAGCATCTATTTCTATTATAATGGGTGAGGGATCAAAATTAAAGCTCCGTCGTGCTTTTTCAATCCTCTGAAACTAATTAAAATTAGAAACTTAAGAAATTACATTTCTAGTATAATTTAGGAATAACTACCCACATCACCATTAACCACAAACACATTCGTCCAACACTTGGTTTTAAAAGTTCAAAAACAAAAACAAAATTCACAACTGTAAGCTATAGATAATTCTAAGGAAAAAAAAAAAGAAAAAGAAAAGCACATGCATTGAACGTTCACTCGTATATTAAAATTCGCCAAGGGTGTGAAAATGCTTAAAGAAAACCACCCAAGCCAAGTCCTTAGAATATGATCAACAACCCTGACTACCAAAAACATAAGAATTTTTCCTTCTAAGAATGAGCATACGAGGGAAAAATTATTTTCTAGATTAGAGCAGGAACAAGGTTTACAGAAGTCAAATATATAGTCTCAAGTCCAGACAACCTACCATTGAGGCAGCGCACGGACCAACCAACTCAAGCTCAACTAACATAGCGTCCAGTTGGGTGCTTTCAAGAATATAGTCTCAAGTCCAGACAACCTAAATTTAAGGCAGTGCGCTGAACCAACCTACTCAAGCTCAGCTAACATAGAGGTCCAGTAGGGCTTTTTCAAGATTAGCTTGTGAATAAAACAAGCCAAGTCCGTAAACATAATAAGCACTCAAACTTTGCTTTATTTGAGATAATTTCGAAGCTTAACAAGCCTAGCTACAATAAACTGGTTTTTGGATAATTTATGGCCCTAGCAATAAGTAACGTTATTTGATTATAAGGGAGAATATATTATTTTGTTGCTCTTCCAATTATGATCTTGTTTCATACAACATATAAAGGATGCTTACTTCTTAGAGTATTAATAAAGATTTAGACAAATCCACATCACTATGTTAATGATAGTTTCCATATTCATCTATAAAACAGTAAGAAGGCAAAAAAAAAAAAAAAATTTTTTGATAGGCGAGTATGACCCCTTGGTATGGGATTGGAATCAAGGACCTCAAGGTCTTTGCATGAGTGCCCTTGCCATTTCTCCCACCCCTATGGGCAAGAAGGCAAAATAATCTACTCATAACTTATTTTAATCCAATTAAAGGTTCAAATTTAAGTATAGAGTTAATTACCAATCTAAGTCATAAATCCAAGTCATTAATTTTCATATCCACAATATTAATCATTTTTAATGACATGATCAGGCCATAAGTGAGTCTTGCTCTGTCTTGTGATTGCTCTGCACTCTACTTAAAACTGTAAGTTTTATACTCCATCAAGTCTGCTCCAAGAGTCCATTACATTTTAAGGATTAACAAAGTTATACATTCATACCCTTAATTTTTTTTTATAAAAAATAGAATACTTCTAATCTAATTATAAGTTCAATATAATCAAGATAATTTGAAAACTCATAATATTAGCTTTAAGTTATATGGCAGGACTCTTACAGTGGAACAAAGGAAGTAATTGACGATACAATGGCATGCCATCTAAAAGAAAGCCATGGGCTCAATTCTCATTGCTATGATTGAAAAATTAAGAGTGTTAAAATTTTCCAAAAAATTAAAAAAATAAAGATAATAAGAAGATGATTATATAATGCCCCCTTCTTGCCATAACCTGATCCATATTTCCACACTTAGGTTCTTCATTGCATTAATTCCACTTCAGGTTCTCAAATAACATTTATAGGACTACTTCACATTGAACCATTTTCACATAATAAGAAGATAAATACTCTAGAAAATGAATAAAAAAATACTCCCTCCGTCCCAAAATTATTGTCCAACTTTCATTTTTCTTCCATCTCAAAATAATTGTCTTGTTTGAAACTTTCCTTTTTAGGACAACACTTTACCCTTACTTTTTCATCCTACTTTAACTATGGGCAACATACACATCGGCTTTAAAGGAAACTACACATCAAACCAATATAATTAATCAAGTCAATTATTTTTTCTTAATCCCATGAGCCGGGTCAAATAAGACAATAATTTTAGAATGAAGGGAGTATGAATAAAGATGGGCTGATGAGGAAAATAGGATAAAAACAGTTCATATGCGTAATCAGAAATCAGAACCTCTTTTTAGTTGGTAAATTTTGGTTTAAGACACAACTTCTCTTATATATATATATATATAATAGGCACTGAACAGGACACACAGCCACCAATAAAGCTACCATAAGAAGAGTTTAAGAGACGGTCAACTCAGCTTTTGTCTCAATTGTGCCGGTTGACTGTTTGCATCCATATTCGCCATTCTATATATTCGGTCCAATGCAAGATGATCAAGATCATCAGATAAGACACACATGGTCATATACTTCTTATTGTTGTCCACTTTCGTTTTGGTCTTCCCTTCCTTTAGCATGGTTCTGATACTATCACATGATAATTATGCAATCACAGTCCCTAAAGGGTGCATTCAGTGGTCTACGTTGTGCATGTCCAATCCGACTTAAACAGCTTTATCTCATTTTATTTCCTATTGGAGCAACTTTTATAGTCTCACCAATTTGTTCATCTCAAAATCTTTCCTAGTTTTAGGACAAATCCATGTTAATATTTTCATTTCAGCTACACTCACTTTGTTAACGCATTCTTTCTTAGTTTAGCAACATTCCCTTCAATAAAGTAGCATTACATAATGTTGCAACCATCACAGTTCTTAATGGGTGCACCTAATGGTCTACGTTGTATGTGTCCAAACCATCTTAGCCAATTTATCTCATTTTATTTGCTATTGTAGCAACTTTTGCTCTCTCACCAGCTACACTCATTTGTTAACACAATTTTTCTTAGTTTCTTGAAATTTCGTTCCATAAAGTAGCTCAGGTCTAGTAGTTTCCTATAAAACATTCCTTCCAATTGAACGGGTATATGCCTATCACAAAACACCAGGATGGTCTGGGTGAACTTCTCCATTTCGCCCCTTCTCCACTTCACCCAACCGATGTTACTCCATTGTCTTGTGGTACTCCTTTTGCAGCTAAAGTAGCATTTCATATATTCCATTTTACTCCTACTAATTTTAGACCCTTTGATGTCTATAGCTTCTCTCCACTTTTCTAGTTTATCATGAACCCAGTCTTACTTTCATCAATAAGAACAATGACATCTCGCAAGCACGAGGATATATCATATTGTATGTGTTCGGTCAATCCATCCATCTCTAGGGCCAAAATGTTAAGAGAACACAGGAAAACAAAAAACAAAAAAAATATATAATTAGTCAGGTTTAACTACTGATACCAATACAGAATTCTGTTCATAGTTGCTTGCGATCTTTGAACTTAGATAAAGTTAGAAATGAACATCTTCATGACACCGTAAAAGTAGCCCAATAGAAGATAAAATGAGAAAATTATTTGAGAATGTTTGGATCATATATAATGTAGACCACTGAGCCCAGCAGTAAGGAAATGTGATAATGTCAATTTCAATACTGTAGTAGTTAACTGTTTCCTCCTATTTCCATATCCTATCGAAAGGTGCCGGTGTTTGTTTCCCTTGGAAAGCAGTGTGGAAGTTGGTAGCACCTAGCAAGGTAGCTTTTTTCGCTTGGGAGGCTATTCATGAAGCTATTCTAACAGGTGACAACTTGCAGAATCGGGTAAAATCTACGTCAATTGGTGCTTTATGTGCAAAGGGAGTGAGAAAAATGTTAATCATTTCTTGTTGCCTTGTCCAGTGGCGACGGGGTTGTGGAACATGATTTTTGGGTTGTTTAATATCTCCTGGTCCTGGGTTATGCCCAGATCAGTCAAAGACTTATTTCTAAGCTGGTCTATGTACAAAAGGAGGAGAAGAAATGGTATTTGGGAGGCTGTCCCTCTGGGAGTTTGTTGGGCCACTTTGAAGGAAAGAAATAGAAGGGTTTTTGAAAATGTGGAAGGGAATATGGACCGGTTAAAGAACAATTTGCTACACAATCTGTATTTTTGGTGTTCTGATTCAGTCGATTGTGGTCATCTAGTCTTTCTGTTGTAGAATTTGTAAATTCCTTCCATTTTGATTAGTTTGTGTAGGCTTTGGTATGCTTTCGGTGTACAAAGGATGCATCACCTGTTTTGACGCTCTTCGTATATAATACTTATCAAAAAAATAGAGGTAGGAGAAGACCAAAACTTACTTGGATGACAACAATTAAGAAGGATATGAGCGAGTGTGGGTTGAGAGACAACCTTCCTTTTGACAGAATGCAATGACAAATAGAGATTCTGTAACAACCCCTAGTATAGAGAGAAAGGCTAACTTGAGTTGTGTCTATTATAATTATAACATACTCAAGGTTATCAATGGAAATTACTGCTGTTAACATAATCAAGATACATGCTTTTGGTAAAAAAAAAAAAATCCTGTACATAGTCATAAATAATTCCGTTACCATCATTTCTAAAGGTAGTATGACGTCCATTTTCAGGGATGTGATTTTTATTATAACACAGTGCCTTAAATTACCAACATTGCATCTATGGGTGGAGTAGTCCAATTTTAGTTACAATGCTTGGAGATAAGAAGCCAAAGTGATTACTAGATGACATTCAAAAACAGAACAATAAGATCCACTGCCAAGCCAAACTTGAAAACATTCATTTTACTTAAACTGTAGCTAACCAACAGCACTACCACAGAGAAAAGTGAATCAAAGAGTAACAAGTGAAACACAAACCAAGGCTCTGACATAATTGAAGGAACAACACAGCTGATAAGGCTGCGATTTTGGACGCTAGCCATTGACATCATAAGCACTCCATTAAATCTCACTTTTACCATCTCCTTATCCTGTCATAATAAGCAAAGACACAAGTTTAAAATTAAAAGGAGACATGCTATATGAAGCTCTCTATGGATTCATATATCTGCCTCATTGTTCCGTTGATCCAAAAAGTTTACCTCTTAGAGGAAAACAAGCAAGCTTGATTATCTTTTGCCTGCTGTGTTAATGCCTCTTGCTCCAATTTCACTAGGGAGCGGTGATACATCTGCAAAGTTGCAGTCTATTATTAATTCCTCGCATTTCTAATTTATATCATAACATTAATACTTTGATGATGCTAAAGGAAACGAACCCGCAAGTGGTCTGAGACATCTTTTTTTGTAAGTCCAGGGACGTTCATAAACTCAAGTACATTTTGGCCATTTGAATCTGAATAGCAAAATTGGAGAGCACAGATTATTACAGGCGAGTGAAGAGAGAGAAATAGGAATTTTAACGAAAGAAAAAAGGGTTAAACGGAAGCAAGGGAGCTCTTACATTTAAGGCCTATTTCTTTAACGGCCTCCAAAAATCGGCTGTGTAGCGTATTTGTCCATTCTTCTTTAAAAGGCTCTCTCTCACCCTTAAATGGTGATTTACCTCGAAGAGTCTCCACATCTTCATCCCTCTTCATTTTTTCACGGTATGCTGTTTGCCAAAGCTCACTGATGAATTCTTTTTTGATTGGTTTCTCGTAAAACTTGCAGACTCCCTTATCTAGAGACTCTGCCACAACTACGTCACTGTAATCCGCAGATAGTACTAAATTTATGCAGACATGAAAGGGCAATATGGTTAATGGGTCATTAAAAAAATCCATAAGCTCGCAAAGAACTAATGAAAAGAGAAAATGGAAATAAATCTTTTGTATGAGCTTCCTACTACACAGCTTTTGTATCTGGGGAATTTTTTTGCCTTATTAAACACTCTTGAAAACAGCTGCTGTAACGCAAGAGGTACAACTGCGTTTGGCGTGTGAATTCTGTATTGCAATGCGAGACCTTTTGTAAAGCACTAGTGGCAATAGCGTAGTATGCTGACCACACAAAAGATATTATAGAAAAAAAATGAGATTAAAATGTATGAAGCTTACCAAAGACAAGAATTTTAGATTCTTTTTCCAAAGTATCGAGGAATTCGAATCCTTCAATGTCAGACAAGTGAATGTCCGTTAGCATAAAGTCAAATTCAGCTTCACTCTCGTATAGTATTGACAGTGCCTCTATACCACTTTTGATTGCCGTTACTGAAGTAAAAGTGAAATGAAATGTTATATTGAAAGATGTGGATGCACAAAAATATACTGCAAAACATACCAGGAAAACTAAGGTAACTAATTATAGGGTTCGAGTGGACTTTGTTAACAATTTTCCGTTTCCCATAATCCTAATTAAGAAACTGTAAAATTTTAAATGCCCAACACAACAAATCTTGGTATTGCCTAATCATGTTATTGGTAAGCCATTAAATCAAGATTAACTCCCAAGCTGAGATCTCAAGAAACCTTAAAGATTCTTCCATTATCTGTAACCCTAACTAAGACACTGCAAGGGTCATGATTGCACAGCAGTTCAAACCTAAAAATGACTGTGTTTTGGTAATTACCACGCCACTAAATCAAAATTATTTCTAATTATAGCTCAAAAACCTCAAAAGGCTAATATAGTTTTATTTTCTTTGACCTCCAGAGAATTATAATTGATCTTAACTTAATTGCCAACAAATCATCTCACTCCATCGATGAAGATTGTATACATCACAAACGACTTTGAAATCAATGGAGAAATATTTGATCGTGTATAAAAATTATGTAGATTCTTGCAAGAGAGAAAGATTCTTTAAGAAAGTAAGGGCAAAGGAAAATTATATTAGAACTAAATCACTTGTCACCTACATCAACAATATGAATATAATTTCCTGGAACGGTATTTACTGAGAAGATACCATCGCTGTCATGTGACACATCCTAATAAAGCTAGCAACTGGTAAATTTTGAGCAATTTTTGTTCCTTGTACGGATCTATTTGCTCTATTCACTTTCTACTTAAATCCTCACATTCATAGTATACTTCTAGTGTACACAAAACGCGTCACATGGTTTGACGCTGTTGGTATATGGTATCTTTACTTATCAAAAAAAATTAAAAATGCTGATCTACCATAAACATTAATTTCACAAGGAGATCTGATTTATAAATTCACATCGTCGAATCAAAAATTGATTGATTGTGCGCACAAAAACTAAAGGGAAAGAGAGATGTCTAATTATTGCATAAAGAAAAATTATAGAAGTCTATTCAATTTAATGAGACTACAAGTTCCAACATTGGAAATGATGGAACTGCACATAGTTTTGGCTAAATACCCGTATAATCTTCAGTAAGAAGCATCTTCTCCGTAACAGCTAGAGAACTAGCGCTACTATCTACAAGCAGCACACGTCTGCACGTTTCCCCTCGAGCACTAGTTCCAACTGAGGTATCTCTCCCACTGTCCATGTCTGAAACAAGAAAGATATCCTCCCTTTGAGCTAAGATATAAGAGAGAGAGAGAGAGAGAGAGAGAGAGAGAGAGAGACCTGAGTAGTTTAGACTCTGGAAGATATAGAGGTGGAGTATTTATGCTGCTCGAAGTGAATCACAGTGCAGATCACCTAAATCGGATTCGCAACAGACTTTCCTTTCAATTAGAAGAAACTTTTGGCCTATATGCAACTTAAAGCTGATATATGAGTTGTCAACCTTTACATAAAAAGTTTACATGTTGCCAGGCAATACTGAAATAAATTTTATCATTTAATTATTTACCAAATACAAAGCTATACGACAGATATGGTTGGTAGCTGCAGTGGTTTTACAATAAAGACAATTTTGCATGCATTACGTTTCACGTGCACCGCAAGTGCGCTATAACCAATTGTATATCCTTGGAATCTTACATAAACAAGAGCACTGTATCAGGATTAAAAATAAAATGTACTCCCTTAGAGATTTACTTACCAAAAGGGCTAAGATTCAGTAAGTTCTTTCATATCTCAAAGATGAAAGCTGATTTATTGTACATTTTCACTGGCATGAAATGGCAAAATGAGTGTCCAACAAAAAGGAACGGAATGCAAAAGGTATACCAACTTATCTTTAACTAAAAGGGAAGAGAGGCATATACACCTGATTCACGTTAATGAATTACTTGAGAAAAGGAATATTTATACATTTCAATTTACAATTTCCTAGATTTCAAGTGGTCTCTAACCAAAAAGAAGCCGGCGCCTTGCGGACTTAGAGAGGTTTGAGCTTGACAAATTCCTTTTCCCATTAGGAGAACCATTAACCTTCCCTGAATTCTTGTTTAAGTTCTCTGCAGGCTTTTCTTGACATTGTACTTTAGATGAACGATAAAATTCAGTTATATTGAGCTGAATACTGGTTGATTTTGGTATTTCCGAATTCTCAGGAGTTCCTACATGTTTTAGGCTACTCTTTTTCCTCCTTGATTTCATTTCTTTCAGCTCCTGTAAGTTTTCAAACAAAAGCAAAAAAAAAAAAATAGTAAAACAAATACAATAATACATGGCTGGAAAAAAAAAATCTTTTTTTTGATAAGTAACACATGGCTCGAAATTAGCATAGAGAAAATCTGTACCTTTTCTCGTACAAATTGATCAACTTTCTCCGGAAAAGCAGCTCTAACAAGCTCCAAATTTTCATCCGTCAACAAAAACAAGCACCCATTATCAACATGAACAACTGTAACATCAGGTTCATCCAATATAAAAATGGATTCTTCCGGCTGGCTTAGGGGCTCCGATTCTTCAGAAGGTACCATATAGATAGCCTTGTCCATAGCCCGTGCAGCTTTCTTCCACTTAACCACATAATATTGATGACCGAATCTTATCTTCACCCTCTGAATAGAATCAAATTCGTACTGCCCATGCAACAATCTATTTGTTGGATTTGAGGCCATTTCTCTCAAGAAAATGGTGGACAACATTGGGAGGAGTCTCTGACGAGTGAAGGACGGCTCCCAGTGCTGATGATAAGTCAAGTATTCAACAAGCATTTCTACGTTTGGGCTTTCCCATGATATACGAGGCCCATCTACCAAATAATTAGACTTAATTAGCTCATTTTTCTGTTTTCATCCCTTGTAAACACCTACAAGTACTCTAATTAAATAGCCTATGCTATAAGTACTCCCTCCATTCCACTTGAGGAGTTTCCATTTGAAAAACAATTTTAAATGATTACATTCGTTCTCCATCAATACCCTTTTGAAGAAATTTTCTTGATTTGGTTGGTAATTTGGTTCTAATGTAATGTAATAAGGTAAATGTGGAAACTCATAAAATATGTTAGCTTGGTCTTTCAAACAACAGTCTTTAAATGGAATGGCTCAAATAGAAAGTAGGGCTCTTTGAGAGGAAAGGAAGAAGTATCTCATTAATTAATGGTCATTTCAAAGTATCTCATTAATCCAATTTATCTTACCAACAAAATCGCCTTGGTTGTTGCTCAAATACATTTCAATGATCTCATCATTTGGGAAATTCTGCTCCATGGCAATTTTTCGGCAAACTTTTAGTTGCCAATTTTGATTTTTCTTCTGTTCCTTTTCTTTTCTATCCTGCCACCGCGACACCAAAATCAACTTAAGATCTGTCTTTTCTTATTTTTTGTGTGTGGAAAGAAAACAACCATAATATGATAAAGATTAAATAATTAAGCATAGGAGTGCACAAGTCTAAAATTAAACTGAAATAGAAAAGCAGTAGACTCAATTAATAAATATGGATTCAACTGGATTGAGAGAGTTCAATCTCAGACAGAGTTTGACTCTCAAGCCAATAAGTCCCTTTTCAGCTTGAGCTCCAGTGAAGCCAAGCCTAGATTCTAGCGCAAGCCATTTGTCAGTAAATCAGCTTTTCCCAAGAGCAAGATGTTTGAAATCCTAAGGAGATGGACAACTCTGGATTTTCCAATCATAACGTAAATAAAACTTCAAAGCACAAGAGGATAAGAAAAAAAATTCATAACTGACATTTTCCGTGCTCACACCCTGGAAATCACGGCCCATTTACTGCTTTTAAACAACCACTGTTTCAAAAGTTATCACCGCATTACATAGTGTAATGAATGTCAAAGACTGGTTAATATTATGTTGTTGCAGAGTACTTGCTCCTTTCCAAAGAAAGAGTAGCATAGGCTTTTTAAAGTCAACTCGACTTTTTTCATATGAAAATTTGATGCTGATTCACTTGTTTTTTCGAAAATTATAAAACATGAAATCTATAGTACTTCTAGAGTAGTTTACAAAGGTTATAGTTTTATTCTCTACAACTAAATAAAAATATGTTAAATATCAATCTGGGAAATGGTCAAATTGACCTTGAAAAGTCAAAATCCGACACTTCTTCAAGGACAAAGGGAGTACACTGTACACATTTAAATAATTAAAATAAAAAGAGCTTCCACAATCTCGTGCTATAACCCAAACCATGCCAGAATCAGAACTCTTCAATCTAAGTCCCTTACAGCATCAATGCTTGTGCTTGGTTCATTGGTTTAACGAACGAGCTTGAACAAACTACAAACAAGTCACGCTCAAGCATTTCACAAGTCGCTCACTTTGTTTGCAACCTATATGACTAAACAAAAGGACTTAATATAAAGGCCAAAATGTTTGAGAAGGGAACCAATACATATTGGGAATAGAAAATCTAGTGCAGGGCATAGTTGTCAAAGGCGAGCGCCTCTGGCAAGAGGCAAAGTGAGTCGAGCCATTGGCACCTCAAAGGATCTAGGCGAGTCGATATGCTACCCGTATACTTATATGTATTTTTCCTTGGTATTTTTTCCGTGAGCGCCTTTTTAGCGCCTCGCCTCTCGCCTCATATTTGGACCTATCACCTTTTTGGCGCCTCTCGACTTTAACAATTATGCTGCAGGTAGTGGGTAGAGATGTAAGACAAAGGGATGGCCAAGTGGTAGAACTAGCTCTTCAAAAAGTGTGAGATCTCGGGTTGGATCCCTTTCCACGACACCTAAGGTCAAGCCCAGTTTTGGGGGGGTTCAGAGTGATCGACCGAACAGGGCCCCCAATGTAAGAGGGCCCAATTTTATATATGTGTAGGCTAGTTTTATTTAGATATACTATAAATAATGTAACCATAGTTAACAAATTGTCTTTTTACTCAATGGATTGGGAAATTGGGTATATGGTGAGTGTAGTATGAAGTCCAAGGTTCGAGCCCCTTCCTTGCCCTTTTTGTAATTTTTTTTATTTTGGGTCTACGGTCAATTATCATTAGTATTATTTTATATACATATTATATCATACATTCCTCCGATTTAATTAAATAACCCCCTATATTATTTTGATAGGTTTTACGTAAATAATCAACTTTTAAAAAATATGCTTATAATTTCACAAATATTTCATCCTTATCTTCCACTTGTATTGTAAGAATAATTGTTATGGTTAGGTTTTTTTTTTAATTACCAACTTCAAATCTACTTATATATGTTTTAATTAGTCCGGAACCTAATGAAAAAAGAGTTACTATATAAAGATAAATAATTTGTATTCGGTTTTAGTAGAGTTATTCAACCTTAATTTTATTTTGTGTTCGCTAAATTTACTTATTAAAAAAAAGTCAGTTGACCATCAAATTTTTTATCTGGGTCATAAAAAATAGCAATTGATTGGGCATATAATATCAATATTTCAAACAAAAAATCAAATTTTATTGTTATGTTACTATCATTTTTAATTATTTCTTATGTTTATTTAATTCTTTGCTTTGTTAGTTGATTGTTTTTTAACTTGAATTTATAGTGCACAATACATGTTACCAAAAAAATATTCATCTAGAAGTCAAAACATAAATAAAATAAATTTTTTGATCAAGTATATTCTTTTTATTGTAAATTATTTTAATGAATGAAGAATAATAGTTTTCAGTAATTATTTAATACTTATTTTCTTATATGTTTGGGTATTATCCATTTTCAATACTTCAAATGATGAAAAGTCAAATAAATTGTTCGTCTAAAATTCTTATGTTTATATTTTTTTAAGGACCCCTTATTTTCTTTTCGTTCTGGACTCCCAAAAGTTTAGGACCGGCCCTGCCTATAAAGAAAAAAGAAAAACAAACACAAGAACAAAAAAAGTGTAGATATGTACCAGATCACATGAGGAGCAGTTACATTTAAACCCCACAGGTTTCTGCATGCAACCCTCCATTGTATTGGCACTGCAACATTCACAAGCATACTTGAGGTGAGCTCTCTTGCTTCCAGGATGTCCGCATAAGGAACAGTGAGGAGACTTTGCTTTCATTGTGTTCTCATCTAAAATAGGACTAAAATCACCTGCAGGGTAAATACTGTTGGAAATTTGCAACATATCTCCACTACCTATTTCATGTAACCTGCAACATGCAATGCCAGATGATTAACAAGACTGACGGAGACTTCTATAGAGTCAACCCCTGAACCAAGTCAAAAGACTCAAAACGTCACACCTATGCAAAATCTCATCTTCACTGAAAAACTTAACCAGACGAAGTGCTGTATCAAGTCCAATCCCTGGCACACCACTTAAATCGTGGTCGTTTCCTACCAAAAGAGAAATGGCTATCAGGTGCTTTCTCTTCAGTCCAAGACCCGCTTCAATATCTGACATTTGGTAGCATTCTAATGGTTCCTGGATGGTCAGACGATCATATTAATAAGACCATAAAATCCTAAGAATAACAACAGAGGCTACAGAAAGAATCCTTCAGCAGCGTACAAACTGAAAATTTGAAAAGAAAGGAATTCCTTTTAAGGATTGTTAGCTATGTAAAATTCTTTCTTGGCATGCGTTCACAGTGTATTCATCTAACAAAAAAAAAGAAGATAATGAGGAATATATCTATTAGTCCTTCCATTCCACAGAAATAGTCCACAATTGAAAATCAAAACATTTTAAGGATCAACATAAAGACCATAAGTGGTAAGATATAAAGATAGCTTTGTTGATTTCAGGTTTGATGTACTTGAGTAGATTTTTAATATACAAAAATTTAACTGCTTACTTTTTCAAATAGGATTCTCGAGTGGAATGTCCTAAAGGTATAATTCATTTGGATGAATGGAGGGAGTAAAAGATTTGTAATTAAAGTTAATATACCTTCAAGCAAAATACTGGCTTTCTACAAGCAAAAGAACTGCGATTTCTCTCTTAACCCCATTCAACAATTCAAATCTATCCAATCTGCTCATATTGCAACCTCAACGTATAACAATAACAATCAGCCAACTTTCATAAAGCTAGAGCTAACGTAACAAGAGCACACATGCATAAGGTGGCATTTGGTTCGCGGATTCGAAAATAATGGAATGGGCAGTTCTCATTGCTCGAATTCCATAGGAATACTTATCAAAAATAAAAATAAAAAAAAAATCCATAGGCATGTTTGGTTAGTTTTGGGAGGGAATGTCATTCCTAAGGAATGACGAATTCCCCAATCTTGAAATACTCATTGGGAGGGGGTAGAAATTCAAAATCCCACGAAAATCCCAAAGCCCAATCCGCTACGTGTAGCCCACACACTGTCCCACTAAGCACGCAACACCTTGGGTCCTCCAGCCCACCACAAGTCGACACAAAAGTCCATGGATGATGATGTTGGTGCCCAGAAGTAGTGTGTAGCGACTTTAAAAATCACACACAAGTCCCACATTTACCCGATGCAGGATGGGGGTATTACAATCTCCCCCACTTAAATCCTTAACATCCTCGTCAAGGCCAAACTGTACCCCAAGCGATGCAGGATTCAAGAGGTGGCTCGTACGAAATCAAGAGGTGGCTCCCACCTCCTACAGTATATCACTTTGGCCACATATCACTTTGTTCCCCGAGCCCGGAAGCCGTCTGCTACGTGTACCCGAAAGCCCGATCCGCTACGTGTAGCCCAAACACTGCCTGAGCCCTGGTTGAAGGTATTTTTAGCGGCTTCGGGAACTCTCACCTTAGCACAGATGCAACATGCTCCCGAACTACGATAACAAGGCTTGTTTGGATGCTTACCACCACATGTACAGCAAATTTGATTCGTGTTCTGTTACAATTTGGTCCTTGGCTGAGCCCCTCCTTTGAAACGGTTATCCTCTGTGGTCCTTTTCTTGTTGCCATAACCAGAATTTCACTGACCGCTGGATTGTCCCCGGTACTCCTGCTCGACGACCCGAGCATAACTGATTTGATTGTTGAGATATCTTTCAAATTTTCTCGTTTTCTGGTCCTCATCTTCAAAGAAGTTTGGAGCGTACCTCGACAACTCTGTAAACTTAGCAATGTACTCATCCACAGTCATAGTCCCTTGTTCTAGGTTGAGAACCTCTACTAACCTTCGCTCTCGCACACTAGGGGGAAAGTACTTCTTGTTGAAGGCTTCACGAAACATTGCCTAAGTATAGGTTTCCACTCCGCTTGCCTGGCAGTTCTTTCCTCAAACTCTCCCACCACTCACCGGTTTCGCCTTCGAACACAAACGTGGCGAATCTATCTTTTAGCTCATCGGTGCAAGTCATAGTTCCAAAAACTTTCTCCATATTCTTTAACCATTACTCCGATTTCTAAGTGCGCCAAGCACCAGAGAAGGACTTAGGTTTCTATGTTTGAAAAATGTTAAGAGGTTTCTTAGCTAATGGTTGGGGTAAGGGTTGTGGTTGTAGTTGTAATCGAGGTTGAGATTGTAGTTATGGTTGGGGTGGGGTGGGGGTTAGGGTTAGGGATATGGTTGGGATTGGGGTTGGGGTTGTGGTTGGGGTTGGGCCGTTGGGGTTGTAATTCTGCTTGAGGTTGGGTTTGTGGTTTTGGTTGTGGATGCCGGTAGGTGCGGCAAATGCCTTACCAATGTTTGCCGTGACGAATTGAGTACGAGTATGAGTAAGAGTCTGGAGGAGAGCCATAAGTGTCGAGTCCACAGGGTTGGGACCATTAGCATTAACTTCAGGTTGTACCTCACCTTGGTTACCAACAACCCCTGACACAAGTCCTCCTCGACTCTTCTTCCACACCCTTCTGTCCGCGTCCGCGACCGCGACCTTGCAAACCCGTGCGACCTCCACGAGCCATCTAATTTTGTTACAACTATAACGAAGTGTCACACACATAATGAAGGTAGACTACTACCCACAATTTCATCACGCATGGCCCACGCACAATCATTCACTAAGACATGGTTGTCAATTATTTTCTCAAATACCAACATACAATTTAAGAGTACCAAGTCAAAACAAAAATCAAAAGGCACACATACAAAAAGGCATTCTCATAATAACCATAATGACATTTCATTACATCAAAAAGAGTTCCATCCAAAACAGGACTCTAATCATTACTGAAGTGGCAAAACAAACCAACAATCTTAAAACCTTAACAAAACTCTCAACCTTAGGTGCCCTCAAACTGCCTATCACCCTAGCCAAATAGCAGTAGTCTGAATACCCATGAGTTTAGCCGCCGCCTCCTCCTCCTCATCAAGGTCGAAATCATCAGTCATTTCCTCCTATGTTAGCATTGGCATATGCTACATCATCTTGGTTATCGTCTTCCTCTATGTCATCCTCCGACTCTGAATCAATCACTATGGGGTTCAGGAATGACCCCAACTCATCCTCAGGAGCATCATCAATTGCCTGAGTTAACCTATCCCACTCCCACACTTTCTCAGTAAGATCCCTTGTCTCTCTTGTAGCTTGTATCCGAGTTCTCAAGTGCGCCGCAAGCACATCTTGGACTCCTTTCATCCCTTCGAATAGCTTGGCAGAATCGTGCTAACTTCTCGCATGCCTCCGTGAGCAGCTCCCTAGGCACCAAAGAGGATGTCTTCCTAGCTGTCTTCACGGTAAGCATCATTCCTATAAATAACCAACAATATATCAGTCCCCCAAGTCAAGATTGTACTAATAACCAAATAACAAATTATATACTTAATGCTACCATCTTATTCTTAATTTCAAAATCTTTAGATCCTATAACCCCTATACCATTTCTAACGCCCCGAGTCCCAAAAACCCAGTCTACTACGTGTAGCCCATACACCAACTCACTAAGCACGTGACACCTTAGGTCCTCCAGACCCAAAAGTCCATGGATGTTGGTGTCTTGTAGTAGTGAGTGGCCACCTTATAAATCACACACAAGTCTCACATCTACCCGATGTGGGACAACTATATTTTGCAATATAGTTGTCAATTTAAAACTAATGTTTACTCCCATCGTTCTAGGCAAAATGTTCAATTTCGTGATCGAAACTGCATATTGCACCTAGTCCTCCCTATTTGTATCCATCTGTTGTGCATCAAGTTTAGAAAGGAAATTCACACAAGTCTCCAACTCTCAATCTTGAAAGTTCCTTCTAAAAACAGGATTCCACACCACTCTGCCTTGGTCCTCTTGGAGCACCGAGCTTACTATACAAACTTTGTCCACAGCCAGAAAGCAGGAAATTCTCTCCAAAGTTGGAATTCTCTCCAAAGTTGAAATTCTCTCCAAAGTTCTGTCTCCCCACACAATCTATCCTTCCAGAATTTAAGTTTCGCACCATTACCTATATCAAAGAAAATATGCTTCTTAAAGGGTTTCCAGCCTTTACACATTATATCATATGTGATCTCAAATTTACATACACCACTTTCCTCCATATAAATTAATTCTGGAAAATCAAACAAGTAAATTTATCCTTATTGATTGGTCTACATACCTTGTTTAGCGAAAATCAACTCTGTCTGAAGGCATCTAAAAGGAACCTAGGGTTTATCCATTTCATTGCAGATTGGATTGGGTTGACCTCTCTCTCTCTCCATAGATCTACATGTATCATGTGATCGTGGGTGGTGGTTTCTATTAATGGTGAGCTCCTTTTTCTGGAGAGTAGTGGAGAAGCGAAAGGGGGTATAAGTTGATTTGCGAAATCAAAGACAAGACCGGAACTTGTATATAACGGTGAATTCTTCCTTCCTTCGGTCTTTCAATTCCCAACCACCATGGCGAATTAGTCAATCATGGCTACAGGACATGGGTGATTCCTCGTTGTGCGGCCCCTTAGCTACAAGATGGAACTTGGAAGTGAAGTGGTGTGATGGTGGTTGGTTCATGTGCGTTTGAAATAGTCAAAAAGGAGTTTTCTTTTTTAATTAAAGGCATAAAAATGAACTAAAGAAAAAAAACAGGGAATTGAGGTGAATGAATTTCTCTTTTTAAAAAATAAAAAATAAAACATTACTTTTGGGATTGAAAATTTTGAAATAAGAATAATGATTCTTAAACTAAAGCTTGTGTTTGTAATTTCTCTTAAAGTTCAAAGTTGAAAACTTCTCTATATTAGTACTTTTTAGGATGTTTTATTATTATCGTTTTTTTATATAAGGATGTTTTATTATCATCTTAGATAGGTAGATTTAATAAAATCTTGTTATTTAGCAAGTATTTTTTTTGTTCTTATTAATTATATTTGGAATTAGATCTCAACCATGTCATGCAGTTTTTATATGTATGTATTGATTGATGAATTTGGATAGTTTTGCTAAGGTTGAGAGGGAAGAACTGATGAGGGTTGAGTTTCTTTGGGGGCAATTTAGATAATTATTGTATTTTCATTCCATTTCCTCAAATTTCGCACATACCAAACATGAAAGCACTCCAGACATTCCATTCCTTGTGAATTTGGATAGTTTTGCCAAGGTTGAGAGGGAAGAACTGATGAGGGTTGAGTTTCTTTGGAGTAATTTAGATAATTATTGTATTTTCATTCCATTTCCTCGACTTTCGCACATACCAAACATGAAAGCACTCCAGACATTCCATTTCTTGTGAACCAAACGCGAGAGTTGACCATTTTCATTCCCACTCTCATGCCCATGGGATTCATTCCTTTTGACCATTCCATGCCTACCGATTTCATTACACGAACCAAACGCCACCTCAAGGTTCAACTAAAGCAGTGATGCAGTTACAATGATTGAATTACTTGCATTCAGCCATTTCCACAACTAGGGAGAGATATACATATAGGTAACCTCTGCAGCAAGGATATCAATAAAAGCGGCATGAGGCAGGAAATAAAAAATACTCTCTCCGCTCCTAAATAATTGTCAAACATGAAGAAAAACTAACTGACTCTATTATAAATATTGATACTCCCTCCGTCCCAAAATAATTGTGCTACTTTCCTTTTTCGTCCGTCCCAAAATAATTGTTTTGTTTGAAACTTTCTTTTTTCGAACAACACTTTTACCACTTAACTCTTACTTTTTCATCTTACTTTAATTATGGGCCACATGCACATTGACTTTAAAGGAAACCACACATCAAACCAAAAATCAAGTCAATTGTTTTTCCTTAATTCGTATGCCGGGTCAAACATGACAATAATTTTGGGATGGAGGGAGCATAATATTTAGTTTCCTTTAAAGCTTTGTGCATGTGGCCATAATTAAAGTAGGAAAAAAAAGTAAAGGTAAAGTGATAGTGTTTTCCTAAAAAGGACAGTTTAGAAACAAGGACAATTATTTTGAAATGGACAAAAGGGGAAAGCATGACAATTATTTTGAAACGGACAAAAAATGAAGCATGACAATTATTTAGGAAAGGTGGGAGTATGACTTTACCTGGGTGTGGGGCTTGACGTGTTTTATGACACATTCAGCCCCAAAGAGGAATGCATCACTGTCGGAGGTAATACAAGCATCTACATGACCATCTCTATTTAACTGCGCACAAAGTGCTTCGGCCTCTCCTTTTGCTTTCAGGATTGGCATGCCAAGCAGCTTAAGCAATTCCTAACATAAGACACAACTAATTAAATAGCGAACTGTAAGTCATCCAATCAAATAAATAAAAATGCGGCAACTTTTCTGCATCAAAATGCTACTAAATGTGAAAGGATTGGGCAACTTGAGCAGAAAACTGACAAACCACGCATTCTTGGACGCATTTTCTAAACGCCCCATTCCTCTCGACTGAACTACCCTGCTCAGAGGCCAGAAAGCTTGAATCGATTCCTGAAGCTCGGAAAAACCGGATCATCCTCGCCTGAGTCTTTAATGGCGATGGGACTCCATCAACCACAAACACTGGAAATGCTCCAAACTGCAAAGTTTTGTCAACTGACCCAATTACAGAACTCCTCACCCATCAAAATGTAAATACAAGTAAAATAAATTAAGCACATGTACTCAATAGTTTTTCTGCTCAAGTGAAACTCAAAATTTTTCCATACTGTTCTCAAAAATCAAGAAAAAACAACGAAGCCCCTCACTAAACTCTGCTGACACCTACTTAATTAAATGCTAACAGCACATCAAACATAAATCCACCAATTTTTTAAAGTTTTCTTCAGGAACCAGATTGTTGAAACATAATGTACATTGTTGACTTCTCCCTGTAACAACTTAACATTTGGATGAGATCATGAGATGGTAACTTAACAAGGTATGAAAGCTCAGTCTTTTACAAAGTCCGACGTTTGATTGTCCAGGCATACGTTTGTTTCCATATAATTGTGAATGTACAAGTCGACACCCTGTTTGGTCTGTGATGCACCTGGCGACACATCTTGGTTAATCTTCTCCACGAGTGGAGAAGCGACCCCATTGCTGGTCACGCTATTAACTACCCTACATCTAAGGCGTACTCAAATTTGATTTGATTGGATAAAAGTCCCAATATGTCTACAAGTCAAGAATAGCGAGCATCACACACCACTTCATCAAGATGACATGAAATTATGATTCCACTAAAGAATTTCCCACGTGTGAGCGAGGGATCACACGAGATGGGGAGTGTTGAAACATGGTATCATTGTTGGATCCCTTTTCTAAGGGCTTCAACCTTTAGATGAGTTGGTAACTTAACACAAATCAATTGAATAAAAACATAAAACTGGTGTCAAACTATTTCCCTACCTAGGCTATCAGATGTAATCAATTACTACCATTATGCTTAGTTGACCAGAAAAGAAAATAAGAAACATCCAATTTCCCCTTTCCCTATAATATTCTTCGTTCTTTGTGTAGGTTAATTCTTTGATTTCTAGAATGCTAAATATAGAAGATGTTCAAATTATCATTTCCATACTTCTCATGACCAGGTAAAAAACAAGTAGAACCACCAACAAAAATAACTCCAGTTAGTAAAGGTAACCACCATCATTCAAGACAAAGTACTCCTTCCACCCCATCAAAAAGTTTTAGCTTGAAACTAAGTCAAATTTGACCATTTTTCAAGCAAAGTTGATATAAATTTATTTTATTATCCAAAATTATAAAGTAATACAATTTATAAAGGCTGATTTTTCCTCTAAAAACCACAGAAATATTTGACCATTGCCTATATCGATCAAATTAACAATGTAGGTGCATTAACTTTGCAAAGTCAAACTAAGACTAATTTCAACAAAGGCTGTAGCATCACTAAACATAAAGAAATCCTCCGCAATATATATATATATATATATATATATATATATATATATATATATATATATGTTAAATTTATGTCACAAATTAGAATAGGATTAGGATTTCTTTCTTCACTTGGATTTGAAAGCTTAATCCTAACTAGCTTAGGACTAATGAAAGTGAAGATGACCCCTATATATATAGGGGTACGTCTTGGTAGAGAAAAAGTTCGGTCGAGTTTGTGACACAATAGAGGGACGAACGACAACGATACAGTTGGTGGTCGAGGGTCTCGAGGTCTTGGCGATATTAGACAAAATAATGCATACCTATTTTGGGCTGTTTGAGGTGTGGTACTCTATGAGATCGTATCGATCCTTGTAACCCTTGTCCTAAGTAGGGTGAGTATATTGTAAACTCTCTATTGTAATTCCTAATCGTTTATAGCGAAGTGGTTGCTTGCCTTGTTGGAGTGGATTAAACCACATAAAATCATTTGTTCCGTTTAACTTTATTATATTATATTTAATTTTGTTCTGTTATATTTTATATTATCTTGTCATTATTCATCCGGATACTTGTCCAAATATATATTATTTTTCGCATTGAAGATAGAAACTGGAATTCTTAATCCAAGAATTTCCCCGTTTTTATATATATATATATATATATATACATATATATGTGTGTGTGTGTGTTTATCTAACTCTCTAAAACTAAACATGTCGGCGAGTAATTCAAAAAACGATCAAATTAATATTGAAAATCAGAAATAAGAAAATAGAAAAATTACCTTAGAAAAAAGATTGACGGTACGGAACAAAGTGAGTCGGAGGTGGGGGTTTCGAGTGTAAGCTTTAATGGCGGTTTCATGCTGGACAATCCAATACGAAAGATCAATGGCGACCCTTTTGTTGCGTAAGAAATCAAAGCCTTCTGTACGTGCGTAGGGTTTAAGTAAATCCCAGAAGTGCCCTCCAACGCCCATGCTGATTGTAGTTGGATATTGGAGGAAATGGGGAGGGGTTTTCGGGAATTAAGTGGGATTTTGGTGAGTGGGGTTTAGTTTAGAGGGTTGATTGCTGATAGTAGAAGGAGGAAGAAGGAGAGGAAGGAAAATCGGTGATGTCGAGCCGTTACCGGTTGTTTGTTCGATTGGGCTGAACGCTGCGCTGGGTCTTGAACTTAATCGAGTGGAATAATTACCCCTGCATTTTTTTAAAATCGTAACTGTTTTATATATTATTATTTTTTCAACAGCATAAATCCATTTTTGTTATTTTCTTTCTTAAATATAATTTCTCCTATCTTCTTTTCTTCTCCAAAATCTCATAGTCATTCTCAATCTCATTTTCCCTTTAAAGTTTTTTCTTCCTAAAATCATTTTTCGTTGTAATTTTGTAATCAAATTGTTCATTTCATTCCATACTTTTCCATTTCAAATAGAGCAGACCCAGAATATTTGTGTTACATCTCCGTTGTAATTTTGTAATCAAAGTGTTCGATTTGTACTAGAATCACAAGGAATGAAATGGAATCACATGTGGGTAGAAGCCAAATAAATCACTTACAGGCAAATCCAATTTGGGCATCGTTGCCTATGATGTGGGTGTCCAATTTTGTCTCGGTGTTTTTAATTATGCATCGTATCTTATAATTCAGCATTGGTGTAATTTAATTAGGCAACGAATTTTTCTATTCTGCATCGGTTTAAAAATACACGTGTTTAATGATTTAAAAATTAGGCATCGGTTATTCCAATCATGGCACATTGTTACTTAATTAGGCATTGTTCCTTACAATCATGTCTCGATTTTAGTTTATTAGTCACCGTTATTTGCAATTGTGTCTCGGTGTTACTTAATTAAGCTTTTTTCTTTCAAGCCATGTCTCGGTATATAAATAATTAGGCATCAATGCTTGCAATCGTGTATCGGTGTTACTTAATTAGACATCGTTCCTTACAATCATGTCTCGGTCTTACTAAGTAGGCGTCGTTTCTTTAATATAGTGATAAACTTCAATTTATTTTTCCAATTTTACCTCAGTACTACTTGATTAGGCATAGTTCCTTAAAATCCTACATCGATGGTGTACTTAATTAGGCATCGTTCCATCAAATCCTTCTTCGGTGTTATTTAATTAGATGTTGTTTCCAATCATGCCTCAGTGTTACTTAATTAGGTATTGTTCCTTCAAATCATGTCTCGTTGTTACTTAATTAGGCATCTTTTCCTAAAATTATGCCCGAAATTGATGAATGACACCCAAAAAAATTGAACGACGTCAAAAAAAAATTGAGCGACGCCCAATTTTTTTCTTTGCGACGCTGAAATTTTGGACAGTGGATTCTGTATAGCGACGCCCACAAAATTTTACCAACACCCCAAATTTTTTGAACGACACCGAACTTTTTTCACTGATGCCCAATTTTATTGACCGACACCCTAAATTTTTTTAGCAACGCCCAAATTTTTTTACCAATGTACAGATTGGGACAGTGGCTTTGTGTGTACGTCTTTCTTTCATTAAGGGTATTTTCGTTGTTTTTCCCAAAAAAGTGCACTGTAGCAGTTTTAAAAAATAATTGACTTTTGCGGTTATAATTCCACAGCATGGTACCGACCCGGTTATCACCCTAATCGAGCCGGGATTTGAAGTCCATGAAAATAACCTACAACTCCAAGCGAATATAAATAGAAAATTGCCAACCGGTATACTTTATCAGATTTTCGATTGCTTATTTGCTTACTCTATGATTTTTTTTTTCAAACCGCCCGCTAAAGTGTGATTTCGTGCATCACAATGATAAATGCGTACATAGTCTGATATCAAATCACGAATAGTTTTATCATATCATGATTCGTGAACGTGCTTTTTAGTGATTTAATTTTAAAAAAATATTGGGGACAAAAGTGGTTGAAAAACTGTCGAAGTGTACCGACCTAAATTTTACTCAATAATAACGAAGAAATTGCTTGTCGATCCCATTTTCCAAATTTATAACTCCTCCAGTCTCGTGTTTTATTCTAACCGTTAAAGTCATTTTCGTGATATCATTCCTAAAATGTCCGCATAAGAGAAATTATGGCTGGAATTCGCAGGGATGAGAGGAAGTGAGTTGGGAGGTCGAGTGATGAAAAATATGTGTTTCACCTTGGATTCGATTAATCAATCACCCTAACTTCTCACTATCTTTCCTCTTCATCTATCGATCTTCAATGTTTTCTTCGTCTTCTTCTTCATTGTGTTTGTATGTTTGATTCAAAATAAATTCATTTTGTGTGTTGTGTTGCTATGCATGTAAACTGTTCGATGAAATGTCTGAATATTGTTGGACATCATTTTTGAATATGGATGCATCAATTTTAAATCACAATGCATCATTTTGTGAATCGTGATGTATCGATTTGGATTTGAGATGCAAGAAAGATGCATCAATTTAAAATCATTTATTGATTGTGTACTTGGAAAGAAGGTACATAAAGGTCTGGTTCATTATAATTTTGCAGCGCAATGCAAAAATTAGATTAGATAATTAAAAAAAATTCGAAAAATTCTCTCTCTAGAAAGTCCTTCTCTCTAGGGTTGCCGGCTCTTGTTCTAGGGTTTTCTTGCGCTGCAGCCATGGAGGACCCTCCTCCGGCGCCGCCATCCCCCACTGCTAAGAAATCCTTCGCATCCTTATTCTCATCGTCCCCTTCTAATGATACTATCAACCTTATTCTGCCTTATACTCATAAAGGCAAACCAGCTCTCAAGCTCACCCCGGACATAGTTGCCACCCTCTCAAAACCTTTCAAACATGCCTTGGTGGGGAAATTCTCACATGGCCGTCCTTCCCTTGAAATTATGCGCAAGGAATTCCTCACATTCGGCCTCAGATCAGAGGTTACCTTAGGCCATTTGGATCATAAACATGTCCTCATCTAAACAACCCATGAAGCTGATTTTCAAAGATTGTGGATTAAGGACCAATGGTTTGTCGGTTCGTATCCAATGCGGGTATTTAAGTGGACGCCGGATTTCAGGCTGGAAGTGGAAAGTCCTATTGTTCTCGTATGGTTTTCTCTTCCTTGTCTCCCCGTCTACTTGTTTAACAAGCAAACTCTTTTCTCTATTGCTAGCATGATTGGGCAGCCCCTTCTCATCGACAATCCTACTGCAAATCTAACTCGCCCTAGTGTAGCTAGAATTTGCATTGAATTTAACCTTACCAAACCTATATCGAATCACATATGGATTGAAAGTGTAGCTAGAATTTCATTGAATTTAACCGAAGGTTTTGGCACCTATTGAGGCCGAGTCTCCCCTATATTGTATGCTTCGCCACAGGCAAGGCCATGATGGTGATTCTTGTAAATTCTATAACCGTCAAGCAGAAAAAACTAAAGGTCAAGCTCATGTTGATCCTCATACTTCCCCTTCTGAGGAGATACAAGGTAATACAGGTGGTCGAAAGGTGACTTGGAAACCCAAAGCAACAAATATGCCGACAACTGGTGACGCTAATAAAAGTATTCCTTCTAAAGATATGCCATCTTGTTCGAGTCCCAAAATTGCCACTGTGGATACGACTTTGCCCAAAGGCACTAAAGCCCCAGACCAAAGAGTTCCCTCCTCTCAAATTGATGAAACAGAAATCCCTCAAGGCATGGAAGGTTCCAACCTATTGAATTCCCCACTTCTTGATGATACAAGTCCTAATATTGATGTGAATGTTTCACTCAATGCTTCTGTTGTTGAGGCTGCCAAGAAACCTACTCCTGCTTAGGTCACTACACCTGCTAATGATAATGTTTGTTGCCATACAAATGAGGCCCCTATTGAGAATATCCCTCGTGTTGATCAAAATATTCATGAGCATGCAGAAGTTGAAATTAATTCTCCAAACAGATTTGTGGTTCTCCAAACTTTGGATGAGGAAGACAGATGTCCAGACATTCAGAATCTAGAAGCTTTAAATTTAGATGGAGCTGCTACTAAGAAGAACACTAGCAAGCATCCCCCTGGTAAGGGCATAAACACACGCTCCAAAAAGCATTCTCATAATAGCAATATCTCGACAGTTTCTCATGACGATTAACCAACTCTTTTGGAACCTTCGGGGAGTAGGTAACGACTCCACAATTGCTCGCCTCAAAAAGTTAATTTCTCTTCACAAAATTTCTTTTCTTTCGGTTTGTGAGCCTATGCAAGATACGTCTAAACTTCCTATCCTTGCCCGTAAACTTAAGTTCCGATACTATTTTTGCAATTCTGCTAATAACATCTGGATTTTAGCTAAATCTGCCTTTACTTGTTTGGAGACTAATGAGTCTATGCAGCATCTTACTCTGAATATTCGGCACTATACGTGGTCTCATTCGGTTTATATCACAACCGTTTATGCTAAATGTTCATCCATGGAAAGGCAAGTTCTGTGGAATAATATTATTGATATAGGGCATGATTTCAGTAGCGCTCATTGGCTGGTTCTTGGGGACTTTAATATTATCCTGGAATCTCATGAAAAAATTGGTGGCAATGGTTGGGATAGAGATGGTGCTCATGAATTTCAAGCGTGCCTTAATGCGGCTAGTCTTATGGACATGGGTTTCTCTGGTAGCAGATTCACGTGGAGTAACAACTGTGAAGGTCAAGCAACTATTTATCAACGTCTTGATAGGGCTGTTTGCAACTCTAATTGGATTTCTTCTTTCTCTTCTACTTCGGTGGATCATCTCAACCGAACCTGCTCGGACCATTCGCCTCTTGTTATCTCCATTAATTCGACTTCAGGAACCAGGCCTTACCACTTTCGATTTCTGAATGTTTGGCCAACTCATTATACTTTTCTTGCTGCGGTTGAGCACGCTTGGGCTGGTTAGGTTAAAGGTCGACCAATGGTTCAATTTTCCAACAAACTTCGTGTTATGAGAGTAGCCTTGAAGGAATGGAATAAAACAGTATTTGGGAATATCTTTCAAGCCGTTAAAACTGCAGAGGATGATGTTTTGGCGAAGGAAATCCTCTTTGCAGATCATAACAGTGCTTCTAACCGTGAAGATCTTCACTTGGCTCGGGCCAAATTGCAACAGACTATTAAGATTGAAGAGGACTATTGGAAACAAAAATCTCGCCTTCGTTGGCTTATGGACGGGGACGGTGTAGACACCCCAATTTCGTACCCCTGGTATGCGACATGACATAAAATATCAAGACCTGTTAAAACATTAACAAATGTCAAGTTACATGGTCAAAAGTGCAAAAGGATAAAGCAGGATGCGCAAAAGGACGAACTGCAGGGACCAAAGTGTACAAAAAGTGCATAGTTTGAAAATGGGTGTGGCCACCACTTAAATTGGGTGTGGCGCCCAATTTGGGTTGTTGCGCCCAATTTTGTGAAGCGCTGCGCCCATTTCTCACCTTCAATCGCCGTAAAGTGCAAACTGTCTCGCGCTGTGTACAAGTCGCTTATTGTATGAAGAAGGAATTTTAAATCCTTCTGTGTCTTCAGTTCAGCCTATAAATAGAGGCTCCCGGCTCTTCATTCAGCACACCTTTCCTTCGATAAAAATTCTTCGCGTCGTCGTTATGTTGGAGAAATAGAGAGCGAAGTGAGATAGTGAGCGATCACCTCAAAAAGCCTCGAAATCCTGCCAAACCTCTTCCAAACACAAAACCAACCGGTAGGAGTGAACCTTAGCCCCCCAGCTAGGTATCCATCTTTTTTCCCCGGTCCAAAAATCGTGGAAAGAGCAGTTGCTCTGCCCGATTTAAAAGGCCAAATCACCAAATAAGCCGTTATTACGCCCGATTTACCTCAAGCCAACAAACAACCAAACACAAATAGTTACTCTGCCCAAATCCCAAGGCCGAAAGTAACTTTCAGAAACAGTCACTCTGCCCGAATTCACACAACACACAACACACAACAACAACAAAAAAGACTCCCTCTCCCCGGCGACGAGCGAGCACACCCTAGGCTGTCAGTAAGTTTTATTTTAAAGCTTTCATTTTGTAAAAGTATTATTTCCAATCCGGCCCAATGTAGATATATAAGCAGTTGTGCTGCCCGGATTTAGTTAGGAAATAATACTAAATGTAGTCGTTATTATGATCAAATATTTTCAAGTATATTTGTAATTATTTGTAAAAGAGACAGTTGCAAGTCTGTAAATAATGTAGACACAATGGATGTATTTGTAGGCGTGTAGTTAATGCTTTATTTATCTGTTAAATAAATATAACAAAAATCATACTTTAGCCAAAAACTGTTTTGAGACCGAAAGGGCGAGTTGGGTGCCTAGCACCTTCCCAACTCGTAACTTAGCCTCCGAACCCGTTTTCATTATCTTTGGTTTTCTTTTTTTTTGGTTTTGCTTTATTTATTTCTTAAAATAAAGATGGCGACTCTAAAACATTTTGGATCCAGTGGGGCCTCACAACATCTCTCCTTGCACTTTTCTGTTTTCCCCTAAAAAAGGGAAAATGAGAATGGAGAGGTGATGTATTCCTATGTCCTGGTATCCCCTAAACAAGGGATAACTTGACGTAGAAAACCCAAAGCACCCATAGTGATCCGAGATAGGCCATAAGGCTATTTTCATAAAATCCATAGTGGGGGCGTTGCAACACTCCTTCCTTGCACTTTCACGTTTTTCCCTAAAAAAGGGAGAATGAGAATAGAAGGGTGATGCATTTTCATATCCTGGTATCCCCTAAAAAAGGGATAACTTGATGCGGGAAACCCAAAGCTCCCATATTGGATCAAAAATCCACTAAAGGCAACCGAGGCGCATTCCAACGCGCTATTCCGATAGCACTCCTCTCGCACTTTTGATTTCGTCCTCCCCTAAAAAAGGGAGGGTGGAACGAGAGTAGTGGATGTCACCGCATCCGCACGTACGCGCACCCTTATCCAAGGGCGCGCGGGGCGCGGGAGCAATTTCCCGGGAACCCACAGTGGCGACTCTGCTGGGGAGATCGTTTTTATTTTAAATAAAAATGGAGGTCTAAACTCAGTAACCAAAACTTTTTTTTCTTTTGTTTCTGGCTAAAGTATGCTTGTTATATTAATTTAAACACTTGAATATTGCGTTCCTTTAACATCCGTGTCTATATTTGTGGATATGATCCTCCATCTTGCAGCAGTTTCATTTCAAACACTGTTACGGATATACTTGAAAATATTCGTATTTTTCAAAAAAAAAAATTTGCAAAAAAAATAAATAAATAAATAAATAATATATATATATATATATAATTTATATATATATATATATGCAATATTTTATGTGCAATAATTTTCGGGCAGCACAACAAAAGGGCCGGGGCTTTATTTTTTTAAAATCTTTTCATTTTTGGTCTTATATTATTTTATTTTCATTCCGCAATATATATATATATATATATATATATATATATATATATATATATATATATATATTTGCATTCATTCTGTCATTTTATTTTGGGGATTAAGACTCATTTATAATTAATAGAAATAAATTCCCCACTTTTCTTTCTATTTCTTGATGGTATGCCTGCTTGCTCGCGCTCAAAATAAAAAGCCGAGAAAATCCATAAATAACAGCAAGACATGCCATATCTGTTTTATTTTCTACTATATATATATTTGCATTCATTCTGTCATTTTATTTTGGGGATTAGGACTCATTTATAATTAATATAAATAAATTCCCCACTTTTCTTTCTATTTCTTGATGGTATGCCTTCTTGCTCGCGCTCAAAATAAAAAGCCGAGAAAATCCATAAATAACAGCAAGACATGTCATATCTGTTTTATTTTCTACTTTTTATATCTGAAAAAAAAAAACTTCTTCTTGTTTCTTTTTAGATACCGCACACACGCGCACATGCATATAAATATATTCCGAACTGCTACCCTACACCATGGCCAGCCTACCCCCTGCATAAGCCAACGTTAGACTGCATATAGATTTTCAGGACACTTCAAAGACCGACCGGTTTTTGCATTTTAAATTGTGAGTCAGCCTCAGTAAAATAAAATAAAATTGTGCAAGTCAAAAAAAAAAGGAGTGCGCAAAACAAAAAAAATCTGCACAAGTCAAAAAAAATTTTGCGCAAGTAAAAAAAAAATACACTAGGGCTGATTTAGTATTTTCTAATGCTCGACCTAGACCATTTCGAATGGTGGATCCCGAAAAGAGTATAGGCCCTTCGCCTGGGATCAGTCCGATCTCGGGGAGTCGAAAGGCAGGTGGAATACGTTGGTCCTATACTCTGGAGAAATAATCCACTATTCCAGGAAAAGTCCTGAGACTGTCAAAATTAAGCAGGTGCTTATCCAGTCAATTTGTAGGGATAATAATAAATAATAAAATCTACTAATAAAGGCACGTTGTACTCCAAGCCCAGAAAACCTTCAGCCAGCCTTCTGATACCTCCAAACCCATTTTCCTCAGAAACCTGGCCCGAATTTGGAAAGGCAGAGACAGTACTGGCCGGTTGATACGGGAAATAGGTGCAGAAATCAGAACAGAAGGATATCAGAAATAGATCAGATAAGGGCAGAAACAGTTCAGAGGGTACGCATCCGCAAGATGGCAGAAAGTGAACAGTCCGCCATGGGTACAGATACAGGGGCTCCCGGGTATGCTCCAACTCCGGCAATGCAACAATGGCTAGACCAAAATTTGGATGCAACGGCTGATCGCATAATGAGCCAAATGGCTAATCTGATACAAAGCTTGAAATCCAGTGGTGAGGTAATCTCTTCCCCTGCAGTCCCCCAAGAAGCATCAACCTCACATATGCCTCCAAACCCAAACCCTCAGCCAAACACTAACCCACCAAACACTGCTGTCACCCCAAATCCTAACCTTCCACCAACTCCCTACTACCCAAATGTCAACCCTTACCCATCCTATCCTCCATATCCTATCCCAAACACCAACATTCCCCAGAGTCCAAATGACCTCCCTTTTCCCATAACCAACCCACACCAAAACAGCCCACATATGGATCCCCAAAGTTATAACCCGTTAGGCCAAGTTACTACCTACTTACCTTCCGATGATCCTGGCCACCCAGCTGAAACAGCCCAAAATCCATATCCTACCAACAACCCACCTACCCAAAACCCGTATCCTGCCAATAACCCACTAGCACAAAATCCTTACCCAGCTCAAAATCCAACCTAGAATCCATACCCAACTCAAAATCCTTACCAAACGCCACAGCCAGAAATTAACCCAGCTTTCCCTAATCCTGCCAGCATATACCTAAAACCAACTCCCCCAGCCACCAAAATGGAGGCCGACATGGAAAACATGAAAAACATGATGCTCAAACTTCTGAATAACCAGAGAGACAACTTCTTGGGTATGATAGATAGAGGCACTGACTATGAAAAGCTCTCTGCTGAGTTCGAGTCTATTTCTAATAAGCCTCTGCAGAATTGGTACACTACGACCGGCCCACTCTTGACTCCCGCAGAACTGGTAGACCGCTTCGGATACACCATCCCCCTTCCTTCTCCTAGCTTTACGGATTGGTCATCTACCGATCCGCTCCCTAATAATGAGGATCTCAAACCCCAGGTCCTCAATAATGTAATAAGCCCCGTGCAGTTTGCTATTAATGATAATATGAATGTCTTTGCTTATTCCTTAGTTGCACCTACATTAAAAGACACATTAAATAATCATAATAATCAGTCATTTAATGAAATGGACCCAAAAGATAAAAAATATTTGCTTGAGCTTGTAAAGTCAGTTGAGAAACAGGAACAACATCACTCAGCAGCAGCAGCTGAAGACTTGTCAATCATCAATCCGGGGCTGAACAATCAAGTCAAAGAAATCAAAATCGGCAACTACCTGCAAGGCTCTGACAGGGTAGCGCTCATTGACCTCCTCAAAGAATTCGTAGATATCTTCGCATGGTCCTATAAAGATATGCCAGGGCTAGATCCAGCCATAGTCGAACACCGGATCCCCATATATCCGAATGCTCGACCAATCAAGCAGAAGCTCCGCCGAATCAAACCAGAATGGTCACTACAAGTCAAAGAAGAGATTATGAAGCAGCTCCATGTCAACTTCATTCGGGTAGTTGAATACCCGATCTGGCTGTCCAACATAGTGACTGTTCCCAAGCCCAACGGGAAGGTCCGGATCTGCGTAGACTTCCGCGACCTCAACAAAGCGTCGCCCAAAGATGACTTCCCGCTACCCAATATTGATATTGTGGTAGATGCCGTTGCTGCTCACAAAATCAGATCCTTCGTCGACGGCATGCTCGGTTACAATCAAATTAAAATGGCAACAGAAGATCAAGAGAAGACTTCATTCACCACTCCTTGGGGTACCTACTGCTACACTGTCATGCCATTTGGACTCAAAAACGCCGGGGCTACTTATCAAATGGCTGCCACCACTCTCTTCCACGACATGATCCACAAGAAGATCGAGGTCTACGTCGACGACATGATTGTACATTCCAGCGACGCCAACGGTGCTCATATCAGAGACCTTCGAAAGTTCTTCGAAAGGTTAAGAACGCATCAGATGAAACTTAACCCCACCAAATGCACATTTGGGGTCACCAAAGGCAAAGTCCTGGGATTCTTAGTCACCGAGCAAGGCATCGAGATCGAGCCAGCAAAGATCAAAGCTATCATAGAGATGCCGCAGCCAAAAACTCCAACAGAAGTCAAAGGCTTCCTAGGCCGACTACAGTATATCAGCCGCTTCATCAGACAACTAACAACCACCTGTGGGCCCCTCTTCAAGCTCCTAAAGAAAAATACTGACCAAGTCTGGGACGAAAAATGCCAGCTAGCTTTTGACAAAATAAAAGCCTACCTCACCAATCCACCTGTGCTAGCTCCACCCCATACACATAAACATCTCCTCATATACTTAACCGTCACAGACATGTCAGTAGGAGCCATGCTTTCCCAAGAAAAGAAAGATTCCTACATCGAAAATGTCATATACTTCATAAGTAGGAAGCTGCAAGGAAGCGAGCTGAATTATTCGGCACTGGAGAAAAGTTGCGCTGGCCTAGTCTGGACAACTCAAAGGCTCAAAACTTATCTGCAAGGGCGATCCATCAAGCTCATATCCAGGATAGAACCTATAAAATACATCTTCAGCAAGCCATCACTTTCCAGCCGACTGGCTAAGTAGGCCTTCATTCTCAACGAGTTTGACATAACATATGTCACGCTCAAATCTATCAAAGGCAGTGTAATCGCAGATCACTTAGCCGATCTACTTCTGAAAGCCGAAGATGCCACTGAGCCCAGCCTCCCAGACGAAGGTGTCTTGGAAATCACTGACCACGACACCAGCTGGTAGATGTTCTTTGACGGAGCCGCCAATAAAAGAGGTTTTGGCATAGGGATCTTACTCATCGATCCAGCAGATTCTCACACTCCACTGGCCCTAAGATTGGAGTTTGAATGCTCCAACAACACCACTGAATACGAAGCTTGCATTGCCGACCTGGAAGAGGCTCTCCAAAAGAAGGCCAAAAATCTCGAAGTCTTTGGAGACTCTGCCTTAATCATAAACCAAGTCGAAGGAAGGTGGAAAACCCAAGATCCTCGGCTACAACTTTATCATGCCAAATTAACAACACTTGTCGCTCGGTTTGATTCCATCTCATTCCACTACCTGCCGCGGGACAGAAATCAATTTGCCGATGCACTGGCCACTCTAGCATCATTAGTCCAAATTCCCGCAGAAACCCAAGTCCAACCCTTTGTAGTCGGGAAGAAAGTCACGACGGCATACTGCTTCAAAATCAATGCAGTCCCCGAGGCAGATCACGAGCCTTGGTATGTTGACATCAAAAATCTGCTTCAGAAAGGAATCTACCCCCCTGGCCTAGACAAAAGAGGAAGAATTTCCCTGTGAAGGTAGGCATCGCAATTTGTGTTCAGCGGTGGCAGCTTATATAAAAGGCACTACCAAGGCCTCAATCTTTTATGCGTCGATCAGGCCAAAGCAGAGCAAATTATGGACCAACTCCACGGTGGTACCTGCGGACCCCACATGAACGGCCATATGCTATCCAAGAAATTTATCCGGCAGGGGTACTATTGGAGCTCGCTTGAAACCGACTGTATTCGGTGGGTGCGACATTGCGACAAGTGCCAACGTTTTGCAAATCTGCAGCACGTGCCCCCGCACATCCTATACAACTCCACAGCCCCCTGGCCCTTCTCAACATGGGGTATCGACGTCATAGGCCAAATTCACCCAAAGGGATCCAATGGCCATGAATACGTCCTGGTAGCCGTCGATTACTTCACAAAGTGGGTGGAAGCCTCTTCCTACAAGATACTAAATGCCCGAAAGGTGTCCGAATTTATCCGAGCCAATATCATATACCGCTATGGGGTACCTTTCGAGATCATCTCCGACAACGGCTCTCATTTTGAAGGGGACGTGAATCGTCTGCTCGACGAGTTCAAAATTCAAAGACACAAATCCTCCCCTTACCGGCTACAAGCCAATGGTGCCGTTGAAGTAGCCAACAAGACACTGGAAAATATCTTCAAAAAAATGGCTGATACAGGAAGAGACTGGCCAGAAAAATTACCGCTAGCCCTCTGGGGCTATCGCACCTCAGTTCGTACACCCACCGGGGCTACCCCCTATTCTCTAGCATATGGCATGGAGGCAGTGCTGCCTATTGAAGTTGAATTACCATCATTAAGAGTAATGATGGAATCTGACATAGCAGAGGTCGACTGGGTCAAAGGGCGATTTGAAGAATTAGCCCTGATCGATGAACGACGTTTACTAGCCCTAGAGCACACTCGAGCCTATCAAAGGCGCATAGCCCGTGCATTCAACAAAAAAGTCAAAGGCCGCGACATCCAGGTCGGAGATCTGGTACTTCGAGAAAAATCCCCTAGTTATGTTGATACTAGGGGAAAATGGAAATCTTCATGGATGGGACCGTATATTGTCAAAGAGATTCGGTCAGGAGGTGTCGTACTCCTCACAAACCAGGAAGGAGAGGACCTTGTTCAGCCCTTCAACCTTGACAAGCTCAAAAGGTACTATGCTTGAGCCAATCCATCCGGCAAAGTGCTTCCCTCTCTAGCTCGCTAGGCTGAAAACCCGAAAAGGCGGCCTAGGCAAAAGTTAGAGCGAAAAAAAAAAAACAGTAAAAATGAGAAATAAGGGCTCGCTAGGCTGAAAACCCGAAAGGGCGGCCTAGGCAAAAGTTAGAGCATAAAAAAATGAAAAATTAGAAAAAAAAAGGAGAGGGAAGGTACTCTTTGAATCCTTAGCATCCTATCTCCAGTCTTCAGCATGCAAAGGGCTCGACTGACAAAAGAAAGAGAAAAACCACAACGGAAGCTAACATTAAAACATTAAAATATAATATTACAGGGTCCTAAGGTGCAACTTAGGAATTTTTATTAAGACATTTCTATTATACATTATGCCTGCGCATATATATTTCTGCCTATACCCCACTTGTTTCCCCCCAGATATTCCTTCGTTTTGCAGCTCAGTCCCCCAAGCGGTCTATCAATGCCTGCGGCGTCCACCCAGCCGGGCCCATATTCCCCTTCTGCGAGGCGCAGAGGAACCTCTATTCTCATAGCCGCCTAAAGTATCTCCTTCGTCATCACCAACATCTTCATTCTCCTGGACAGTCGTGTTGCTAGGACCAGCCCCATTATTTCTAAAGCCGGTGCCCCATCCAGTCTAAGGGGGAGGGACAGCCTCTTCCGGTTCCCAGGGATTGTGTTGTTGGCTGCCATCATCAGGCCTCACAGTAGTGCCCCATCCAATTTGAGGGGGAGGGATAGCCTCCTCCGGCTCCCAAGGGTTGTGTTGCCGACTCGTATTACTGAGCCGAGGGACCTCATAATCAGCATACCTGAAACCAGTGCCCCATCCAGTTTGAGGGGGGGGGGGAACAGCCTCCTCCGGTTCCTAATTACTGGGACCTGCTTCATTTGGTCCAGGAGCCACCGGAGTGCCAAGATTGTGTACTCGCCTAAAATCTTCCTGCAAGGCCTGAGGGATGACCAGGCCCGAGTTCTCAATCTCTTCGCCTATCTCCATAAGGCGAGCATCAATACCTATAGCGACATGACGGCCAAACAAGTTTCTCAGTCTTCGCCGAATCTCACGAGAAGACCCCTCCGCAGCCACCATTATCCACGACAAGTACTCATAGGACAAAAATATATAATCAGAAAACAAATAGGCCACCTGAAGCCTATCAAAGTCAAGCTGCCACATCCTCTGGAAGTCAAAATCCAGAGTCATGTTATTTTCCATCTCCAAGAACACAGGGCGAGTCGTGTCTGGGATGATCTGTTCCAGCCCAAACTGACGCAATATTCTATTAGCTCTATAGAAAGAGGTCCTCCTGATGCCCAACATAACAACCTGGGCATATCCAGCGGAATGCAAAATGAAGCGCCGAATTTCCCAGTGGTGAATCACCCAGGATATATCCATAGAGCCTCTTCGAAAGAAATCATCAGCCTAGTCATAGTCAGAATAATTAATTTGGGGGAAGTGGCCGCAAAAACCATAGAGCCCCGGATCATATATCGCTCCGAAAGGTGCAGGAGCCATCACACACTGAAAGTGCTCTTCTAGCCACATGTGAATCAAAATGGGACTGCCAGTAGGAAAAAGTTCATCACCACCGGCAAAAGCATCCAGACCAGCCAAAGTTTCTGCCAAGATTACTGGGACAATATTGGCCCGGCGATCACGTGCCTGCAAAGCAAGATCCACGACTCGCACGTCAATAAACCCATGTTGGCCTACTAGCAAATATCTCCCCACCAGGCACAAGAAAAGAGCTGTCAACCTCAGATAGTCCACATCATTCTCCCTAAATTCTGTAAAAGCTGCAGGAAGAACAGTCAAGTCAAAGTTCACACCGTTATAGAAACCCGGGGTGGCAGCTCGAGTGGTGCGGAACAGTTCCCTAATCGCCATATAGGGACGCCTCCGAGGCGAATGCACGACAAGAAAAGAGCTGCAACACTCCTTCCTTGTACTTTCACGTTTTCCACAAGAAAAGAGCTGTCACCGGCATTCTCTACCAGCCACTCCTTCACACTACGAATAGTAACCTCGTCCGCAGTCTTGTACGCGGGCTCAAACCCCAGAAGATCCTCCACCACGTCATGGTGCTCGCGGAGGGTGTAATCGGGTGCCAAGGTCAGCCCGATGCTGGTAGATATGCCGGTGATGGCAGCAAAGTCACAGGGGATCATGGTGATCTCTCCCCAGCTAAGATGAAAAGTGTGGGTGGTGTCCCACCAAAAATCCCGCAGCACATCAAAAATGGCTCTATAATTGCGGAAGGGGGTAAAGGCCCGCATGAAGACCCCAAAACCCGTCTCCTCCACTAAAATCTGGGCTGGTGCAGGCATTGAATGGAAGATATCGGACACCTTAGCACAAGTAGCTCGGACCTTGTCCAAAGGCCTGCGCTCCTGAAAAGAAAGTAAAGAGAAGGAAAATAAAGGTAAGTTTCTTACAAGCTTCTTCTTCTCGCATATTTAACACATTAGTTTTTTTTTTTAAGAAAAAAAACATTCGTACATTAAAATTGTTTTTGCACATAAATATACGTGTTAGCATTTTAGGTGTCATAAAAAAAAAAAGAGAATATATACTTTGCATTTAAATAAGCATGCCACATTTTTATTTTTACATTCATGTTAAAAAATAAATTAACCATGCATTCACATCAAAAAAGCATTTCATATAGTTTTAGCATCCCATCTGTATCAAATAAGGTAGTACATGCATCCATTATTTGCATTTATTATTTAATAAGCTGTATTAGGAATGCGCTAAAGATAAAATAAAAATGCCACCCATCATGAAAAAAGAATATCTCCTTGGCATTTCTTATATCCCTACAGCATTAGCATGCATAAAAAATAAGTTCTGGTGCATAAAATATATCTGTTTTGTCTTACATATATCCGAAAATATACCCGAAAATGTGTTCGAAAAATTTTGCATTTCATTCCGAAAATTCCGTATTGTGAACATATGTCATGTAAAAATACATTCAGGTCTAAAACATGCATCATATAGCCTTATTTGCATTAACATTATAAATCATGCATAGTAGGATCAAATAGTGACTACTAGTTCAATTGTGCATCGCAAAAATAAATTGTCCAAATTTCATGCATTATTACCTAAATTGCATCATTTTAGCCCATAAATCACATGCATAAACATCACAAGCAGCATATATATACTCCAAACGTCCAAAATAGCACAGAAATTGAGCAGATCTGAAAAATTAATCAAGTGGGTGGAAGAGAGATTATACTCACATCGGGATCGGGGAGATTTGAGACGTGCTTTGTACCAATCTCGCACCAAGTTACCCCAGTCGTGTTTTGTATAATAATAATTGACGTGGTTCCGAATCAAGGGAGGAAGTTCCTTCCTCTCTTCGCCTGATTCTGGATCCATCGGTGCTTTTCCCTTTCGGGATCTAGAGGAAGAAGCCATCTGTGCAGAAAAACAAAATTTTTGGCGGAAGAAAATTGAGAAAATGAGAGAAAATGAAAGAAAATGAAAAAAGAACTCGCTCCGTCGGCAATGGTAGAAACTGGAGCAGAAGAGAGAAAGAAATGAAGACTCATGTCTTCATCCCGTAAGAAGAAAGGGAGGAAAAGTGGGATTTTCACTTTTCCCCCTCCAAGCAACTCAGAATCAACACTTAAGTCCTCAAAATTTCAGAGTTGCAAAGTGGCCCCTAAGACTTAACAGAAAGTTAACAAAAGCAATTTTGTTAACCACATTCGACGGCCTTTCATCCAAAAAGCAAGGAAAGCTCATATCTCTAGCAAGTCAGCCGCCAGACAAGCAGAAAAGTCAGAAAATTCAGCGGCAAAGGTAAGCCCCTTTTTCTTTTGAAAAAAAATGCAAAAAGAAAAGAAAAGAAAAATCAATCAAAAAAAAAAGAGTCAGAGAAAAATAAAGTCATGAAGAAAATCAAAAAAAACAAAAACAAAACAAAACAAAACAAAACAAAACAAAACAAAACAAAACAAAAACAAAAGAAAAAAAGAAAAAGAAAGAGGGAAATCCCCAGCATGAAAAGTCAGAACGGCAGAAATGGCCAAATCCGCTGAACCAACAGCAGCAGTCAAAAGCATGAACAGGTAAGAAAGGTAAGATTTTCTTATTATGCTTTCAGAAATAAAAGAAAAATCTTTTTCAAAAGGTTTTTGTTTAAAAAAAAAAAGAGGAATATTCAAAAAACAAAAAAAGAAAGGAAGAAGAAAAGAAAAATCTTAGTCGTATCCAACCGATTTCGATCAGTTGGGTGCAGTTTTTGGAAAATTTGAAGAAAATTCCCTTTGTCGTATTCGACGACAGTTTATCGGTCGAGTACAGTTTTCGAAAATTTGAAAGTTTTCTTATTGTGTTTGGAAATCGGATATATGACCAGCCAGACATGATTTTGAAAATGCGTCTTAACGTATTTCAACGACAGGTATTTTCCGGGTGAAATATGGTTTTCGAAATACACAAAAATCTTCATACCGTATTTGACAACGGTTTTCGGACCGGAAGAATACGGCTTTTCGAAAAACATGAAAATCTTTTTTTCGTTTGTGCTCTCGGACGGGTTTGACCAAAAAAAGAGCACAACATCCTCGTTGGTTGTTCGTCTTGCTTGAGGCCGAACTACGTTTGGTCTGATTTCTTTTATTAAGGGATACGTAGGCAGCCTACTTTAGTAGGTCCGACCATCAGAGCACTTAACTTGCATATCTGCTTAAAAACTGCGATAACCTGCTATAACTGACTAAAAATGTCTAGGATATAGAGGTTTGGCTCACGTTATAAATTGCTGCATTATAACTGCCACATATTGCATCTTTCTCCCTCGTTTTGTAATTGAACGAAATTGGAGAGTCTATTCTTATCAACGATGTTCGTCTACTCAGTAAGCTGCGGGTTACCCGTAGACTCCATCGTTGAGGGGCTCTGTAGACACCCCAATTTCGTACCCCTGGTATGCGACATGACATAACATATCAAGATCTGTTAAAACATTAACAAATGTCAAGTTACAGGGTTAAAAGTGCAAAAGGACAAAGCAGGATGTGCAAAATGACGAACTGCAGGGACCAAAGTGTACAAAAAGTGCATAGTTTGAAAATGGGTGTGGCCACCACTTAAATTGGGTGTGGCGCCCAATTTGGGTTGTTGCGCCCAATTTTGTGAAGCGCTGCGCCCATTTCTCACCTTCAATCGCCGTAAAGTGCAAACTGTCCCGCGCTGTGTACAAGCCGCTTATTGCATGAAGAATGAATTTTAAATCCTTCTGTGTCCTCAGTTCAGCCTATAAATAGAGGCTCCCGGCTCTTCATTCAGCACACCTTTCCTTCGATAAAAATTCTCCGCGTCGTCGTTACGTTGGAGAAATAGAGAGCGAAGTGAGATAGTGAGTGATCACCTCAAAAAGCCTCGAAACGCTGCCAAACCTCTTCCAAACACAAAACCAACCGGTAGGAGTGAACCTTAGCCCCACAGCTAGGTATCCACCCTTTTTCCCCGATCCAAAAATCGTGGAAAGAGCAGTTGCTGTGCCCGATTTAAAAGGCCAAATCAACCATAAATAAGCCGTTATTCTGCCCGATTTCAGCCTACCTCAAGCCAACAAACAACCAAACACAAACAGTTACTCTACCCAAATCCCAAGGCCGAAAGTAACTTTCAGAAACAGTCACTCTGCCCGAATTCACACAACACACAACACACAACAACAACAAAAAAACTCTCTCTCCCTGAAGGACAGAGCGAGCACACCCTAGGCTGTCAGTAAGTTTTATTTTAAAGCTTTCATTTTGTAAAAGTATTGTTTCCAATCCGGCCCAATGTAGATATATAAGCAGTTGTGCTGCCCGGATTTAGTTAGGAAATAGTACTAAATGTAGCCGTTATTATGGCCAAATATTTTCAAGTATATTTGTAATTATTTGTAAAAGAGACAGTTGCAAGTCTGTAAATAATGTAGACACAATGGATGTATTTGTAGGCATGCAGTTAATGCTTTATTTATCTGTTAAATAAATATAACAAAAAACATACTTTAGCCAAAAACTGTTTTGAGACCGAAAGGGTGAGTTGGGTGCCTAGCACCTTCCCGACTCGTAACTTAGCCTCCGAACCCGTTTTCATTATCTCTGGTTTTCTTTTTTTGGTTTTGCTTTATTTATTCCTTAAAATAAAGATGGCGATTCTAAAACATTTTGGATCAAGTGGGGCCTCACAACATCTCTCCTTGCACTTTTCCGTTTTCCCCTAAAAAAGGGAAAATGAGAATGGATAGGTGATGTATTCCTATGTCCTGGTATCCCCTAAACAAGGGATAACTTGACATAGAAAACCCAAAGCACCCATAGTGATCCGAGATAGGCCATAAGGCTATTTTCATAAAATCCATAGTGGGGGCGCTGCAACACTCCTTCCTTGCACTTTCATGTTTTCCCCTAAAAAAGGGAGAATGAGAATAGAAGGGTGATGCATTCCCATATCCTGGTAACCCCTAAAAAAGGGATAACTTGATGCGGGAAACCCAAAGCTCCCATATTGGATCAAAAATCCACTAAAGGCAACTGAGGCGCATTCCAACGCGCTATTCCGACAACACTCCTCTCGCACTTTGTATTTCGTCCTCCCCTAAAAAAGGGAGGGTGGAGCAGGCGATGGATGTCACCGCATCCGCTGCGTCGCGCACCCATCGAGGCGCGGGCGCGAGCAATTTCAGGGAACCCAGGCGGCAATACTAGTCTCTTTCATTCCTCAGTTAAGCAAACTCGAAGTAAGCTTTTCATTCATCACATCAAGGATATGCAGGGTAATAATCTTTCAACTGAAAATGCCATCAAAGATGATGTTGTTGCCTTTTATAAAGATCAACTTTCTGCCTCTCCTTGGATCACTTATGAGATCATTAATGTGATTCCTTCCTTGCTAAGCCCAGATCATAACAGCCTTCTTTCCGTACCTCCTTCTATGGCTGAAATTAAAGAGATTGTTTTTTTCTCTTTCGGGGGACAGTGCAGCGGGGCCTGACGGTTTTTCGGTGAAATTCTATACTTCTTGTTGGAATATTATCTCGGGTGATCTTTTTCGAGCTATCTCCGAATTTTTTGCGGGATTTGATATGCCGAAATCTTGGACTAGCATTCTTTTAATTACGATTCCCAAATCTGCTCACATTGAATCCTTTAAGGATCTTCGGCTGATAAGTCTTTGTAATTTTTGTAATAAAATCATCTCGAAGATTTTATTGGTTCGGCTTGCCCACATATTGCCGCTTATTATTTATGATTCCCAGAGTGCTTTCACTAAAGGGCGCCTCATCCAAGATAATTTATTATTGGCGCACGAAATGGTTCACCATCTGAAGAAGAAGGTTAATGGTACCAATGTGATTCTCAAACTAGACATGGCTAAAGCCTTTGATAGGGTTTCTTGGATTTTCTTGATTGATGTGCTCAGGAAATTTGGCTTCGGCGAAGTCTTTATTGACATGATTTGGCGGATTATATCCAACAATTGGTTTTCTGTTCTCATTAATGGCTCCTCTGTTGGTTTCTTCCCATCCTCTCGAGGCCTTCGATAAGGTGATCCGCTTTCTCCTAGTTTCTTCATCATTGCTGCTGAGGTTCTAAGTCGCGGTCTTAATAAGCTTCAGCATGATCACCCTCACTATGCTTTTTCTTCTTCTAGTGGCTGCCCCATTGTCTCTCATTTGGCGTTTGCAGATGACATTGCTATTTTTTGTAACGGAAACAGACATTCCCTTAAGCAGCATCGTAAATTCCTCGATCTCTATGAGGAAAATTCGGGCCAACTGATCAACACAAGCAATAGTGGTTTCATGGTTTCCAAAAATATTTCTGCTAACAGGATTGCTTCTATTCACAGGCACGTGAGGTTCAATAATCATGCTCTTCCAGTTACTTATCTGGGTTGCCCCCTTTTTGAAGGCAGAAAAACCAAAAATCTGTTTGACCCTCTTATTGGCAAGCTCCAAGCAAAAATTAATTCCTGGATGGGCGTTTTTCTTAACCAAGCGGGCAAAGTTACTCTGATCAATTCCGTTCTCCAATCTATTGTTATGTATCAGATTGCTGTTCTGCATCCTCCTATTTCTGTTATCAAGCATTTAAACAGGATATTTGCTAATTTCTTCTGGGGGTCCATTGACGGCAAACTTAAAACCTACTGGATTTCCTAGGAAAAATGTTGTAGGCCTACAGACGAGGGTGGGCTAGGCATAAGGGCTATATCTGATGTTCTCCAAGCCTTCTCAGTTCAGCTCTGGTGGAGACTTCGTACCTCTAATAGTCTTTGGAGTAAGTTTATGAAGCAAAAGTATTTTCCCTCTTCTCATCCAGCTTTCTGTTCTTCATCGGGTTCCCCTACATGGAAGCGGTTATGTTCTATTCGAGCAGCTTCTGAACAATTTATCAAATGGATCATAGGCAGAGGTGATTGCTCGGTGTGGCATGACAATTGGCTTCTGGATTCTAATCTCATGCAATCATCTTCCAGCCAGTTTTACTTGGTGAAAGAATTATTCCCCACGCCATTCCAGATTTCAGACGCGGCTCGTTTAGAACTGGGTCATATAGCTTCGGACTACATTGCGAAGCATGGCATTTCTCTTTCTGGTCACCCCGATTATGCTTGTTGGAGTCTTAATTCTAAAGGAAACTTTACTCTCGCTTCTGCTTGGCAGCAAATACGAAAAAATGGCCAGTTTTGCCTTCTTCCAAATTCATATGGTCCAAGTATCTTCCACGGCATATAAGCATTTTCATGTGGCGTCTTTGGCTCCGTCGCCTTCCCCTTGATGAAAGTATTATGGCTAAAGGTATTCATTTGGCCTCTCGATGCTCTTGTTATGATTCAGGGAATATAGAATCCTACAACCATGTTTTTTTTTGGACAGCCCCACTGCCCGTTATGTTTGGCTTCATTTTAATAAGCTAGCAGGCATCTCACAACATTTTATCTCTTTGAATCAAGGCTGTTTTGCATGGTGGTTTTCAAAAGACAATTCATCCTTGCATGCTATTACCCCTTTTATTATCTTATGGGAGCTTTGGAAGTTCAGAAAAGTTCAGAAACTATGCCCTGCACGAAAGTTCTCGCAAACCTGGTTGGGTTATTGTCGACAGTATCAAGAGTCTCATTATTTCTATTCTCAAAAGTGCGGGTCTATCTCCTCTCCCTATTGATAACTGGGATATTTTTACTCCTCCCGTATGGGTCTCATTACATCCAAGACTATTCGTTTAATTTGCTGGTCCAAACCTGATTATGGATCCTATAAACTAAACACAGATGGGGCTTGCCGGGGCAACCCGGGGTTGGGTTCAGGTGGCGGTATTTTGCGTAGTAGCATGGGTGATATGATCTGGGCTTTTTCAACTTCTTATGGCCATTCTTCCAGTTTTCAATCAGAATGTTGGGCTCTTTTAAATGGTCTTTGAGAGTTGCAGTTGAGAGGTTTGAGGCGGGTTATTGTGGAAGTAGACTCTAAATGTTTAGTTGATTGTATTTAGGGCTCTGTGCGTCCCCCTTGGCGATGCTCCTACTTGATTCGTTCTATCACTCTTCTTCAAAGGGAGTTAGATATCTTGTTTCATCATGTTTATAGAGAGGCAAATTATGTAGCGGATGCTCTGGCTAATTTTGGCATTGATGAGGATCGTGATGTTGTTTTTGATTCCTTTAACTCCCTCCTTGCCAAAGTTAAAGGTCTCATTGCTCTTGACAAAGCTGGTACTCCTTATGTTCGGGTTTCTTAGTTCTTTTTTTTTTTTTTGGCTTTGTTCTTTCTTTTTTGCGTTATTTGTATTTCCTTTTTCGAGGTTAGACTCATTTGTCCTCCCATTATAAGGGCCAGGCTGGTTGTCCCCCTCAAGTTTGTATCATTTTTTTCTATATAAATAAAATCTAGCAGGGTACCGTCCTTGTTTCTCAAAAAAAAAAAAGATTAGATAATTAAAATTAATACATTGCAGTGCAAAAATTGATGTATCGCGATGCAAAATTGGATTAGGTAATTAAAATTGATGCAACGTGATGCAAAATTTGATTAGTTAATTAAGTTAATGTATCGTGGTGCAATAATTGATGCAATTTAAATTGATGTATCGATGTGCAAAAATTGATGCAGCGCGATGCATTTGAGTCAGCAATCCGTAACGCGCTTCAAGCTCGTTAAGGGTATCTTTGTCTTTTCGCTCCCAAAAGTGACTTTTTCCAATTAAAAAAAATAGAGTACTGGAGCGATTGAAAATTTATCAAAGTAGACATGTCCGAATTTACCCCAATAAAACACAAGCATTGTTGCGAACATAGAATAATTTCGAGTGAGTAGATATGTGATAAGGCCCATGCATAGGGCCCATCCAGCAAGCATGTAATAGGAAAAATTGATGGTCAGTATCTTTTTCTTAACATCTCGAGTTTTTTTTTTCCAACCGTTAAAGTCTATTTTTGAAATATTGTTCATAAAATGCTCAGATCATCTTCTTCTATAACTCCAGGCTCCAGCCAACACTTTGGAGTTCAACAATTATGATTTTGCACAACGAAACGGGGATCGACCTACCCGTTCAGTTTGAAAGAGTTTAGGGGGCAGTGCCTCGTCATGGGGGCTCGGGGCTAGGGGTGACAATTTGAGGCACGACACGATTGACCGACACGAACACGACACGAAATTATAGGGTTTGTGCTATGACTTATCGGGTTCGGGCCGTTATAGGGCCAGCACGATAAGACACGATAAAAAATGAGTTGTTATCGGGCTGGCTTGATAAACACGGTAAGACATGATAAGACACGATAACTAAAATATATATGTTTTTAAAATATATTTTTAAAAATTTACTAGGGGTTATTCACTTCTTTTGAACTATTTTCATGATTATTTTATAGTTTATTTGAAAATTTATGACTTTTAAACTACTTGACTATTTATATTGATAAATTTTCAAAATATGTATTAAAAAATCAAAATTATATATTTTATAATAGTTATTGGGCTTAACGTGCTTAACGGGCCTGACTAAATAAATCGTGTTTTTTTGCTTATCGTGCCTATCGTGCCGTGCCGTGCTTTTCGTGTTTTTATCGTGTCGTGTTCGGGTTTTAATATTAGGCACGATAAGCTTATCGTGCGTGTTCGTGTTCGTGCTTATCCTACGGGGACCGATTTGCCACCCCTACTCGGGGCCAACTGTGAGAACCCTGTTTCCCTGCCCTCACTACGTGAAAACGAGTGGTTTCAAAACATTAAGCGCGTGGAATGCACTTGACCTCGTCATGGACTTGATAAATGTATGTACAGAGTCATCACCTCTATTTTAAGGATAAATAGAAGAAAAAAAAACCCAAAATACTAGAAAATGTAGGTTCGGGGGCTAAGTTACGAGTTGGGAAGGGATTATGCATCCAACTCGCCCTTTCAGTCTTACAATGGGTTTACCAATATACTTAATTTATTTTATGCATTTTGGTCCAAAAAATATTTATACATGTACATGTAATGGAAGATAATAAAGACTTATATTATATTAATCTAAATAGGAATGGAATAAAATAACAAAATTAGAGTATAATAACAACTATTTTACAAACTAGTTTACGAAATAAAATTATACTGACCATACAATTTATCTACATTATATACAAATAAGAGCAATTATCTAAACGTGAGAATATTATGACTATTTTACACTTTAAAATACAAACGGGAGAGAGAATAAACTTTAATAGTAAGTACATATAATATAATATTTACAGGCCCACGAAGTATAAATATCTACATTTTTATTTACATAATTTGAATAAATAATTGCGGGGACAGAACCTACCTCTGGTAGCGTGAGTGTCTAAACCCGGTATGCCTAGGCTTAGGTTAGGCGGTCTACGTGTGCTTCTCATGTCCTTTCGAGAAATGAAGTTTTTTTTGCTTTTGTTGTTGCTGTTTTTGTTATTCTTGTTGTGGTAGGCGGTATGCTTGCGCTATGCCCTGAATAGGCAAAGGCGGTGGGATATGTTTTGGCAAGATTTCGACAGAGCAACGACAGTATTTGGTTTTTTGATCGGCTTATTGGGGCAAGGATGAAGGCTTGCAGGGCAAAGAAGGCTCGCACAGGTGAGGAGAGGAGGCTTGCTTGGAGCAAGGAAGGCTCGCTTGAGTGAAGAGAAGAAGAGGCTCGCTTGCTCGGGCAAGGGAGGAGAAGAGGTTGGTTGCCTTCGAGGGAAAGGAAGTCTTCGGCTTCTTCTGGTGTAGAGAAAATGAGAGGTCGAAGGTCTCTATTTATAGGCTGGGAGAGAGTAAGACGATTGGCCAAGTCTGGAGTGGAGAACTTGTACCTTGTGCAAAAGGAGTGGGCCATGCAATGTTCGTAATGAAGAACCTGGAGATCAAACAAAGCTGAGGGTGCGGCTCCAAAGGGCAAGGGGCGCGGCGCCTTGCTGTGCTTTTCTTCAGATTTTTCACTTTCCTCCCGTCTATCATTAGTTCATCTTCTTGTCTTTTTTTATTTTTCTTTACGCTTTGGCCCCTAATTCTAACTTAGCGGAAACTTAACGTTCGTTAGTCCATTTAATTTATAAATTAGTTTTTAGAACATTATAAATTAGAGATACGAATTTGGGGTGTCTACACCAACGCCCTTGAAAGGTAAATGATTTTTACGATTCATTAAGTACGAAACTGTAATGGACATGTGCTCGAGTGGGGTATTTTTCAGTAGGGACGAAGTGGGAGGAGGAGGAAGAAGAAGGCTTAAAATAGAGGAGAAGGAAGAAGAAGAAGAAGACGGATGACATGAAGATCTGGTTTATTATGATTTTGCGAAGCGATGCATCAATTTTTGCATCGCGATACAAAAATTGGATTATATAATTAAAATTGATACAACACGGTGCAAAAAATGATACAACACGATACAAAATTAGATTAAGTAATTAAATTGACGCAACGTAGTACAAAAAATGATGCAGAGCGATGTTTCCCCTCAGGATACTATTATGGAGCTTTGGCCACCAATATGACAATGTAGTAGTTTTTAGAAAACAACTTATATTTGAAACTTTAAATTTGTTATTCTGGCCACTATAATAATTAGGCTACAAATTAACCCATTTTTTGGATAAACCTTAAATTTAACCGTTATGTTATGTCAAATATCTATTTTGACTCGGACAAATCCCTTTTTTTCCCAAGCAAAAACAAGCCTTGCCAATTTCCCATATTTTCCCTGATAATAGCCCCTACCCTGCATTCTCACTCACAAACACATGAGCACACAGTTACTTTCCGCCACCGCCTCTGTCCACTACGACGCCCCTTCCTCCCTCCGACTGCCCATGCCCTAGTCTTCATCTTCATATTCTCTAATTACATAAATTTAATGTCTCAAGGATACAAACAAAATGGTATAACAAAAATAAGTAAATTACAAATCAAATCTATGATCAATTTTCAATCTAGGCACAATTAGTGAAAAAAAATAATCACTATTCTTATCCCAATCACCAACCTTAATTCATCATAGTCATATACATATTCTATCACAAGTATATATTTGCAACAACCTCATTTCCCTAACATCAACACACACCCCTTCTGTGCGCCGTTGTCGACATCAACATTCGGCGACGCGTCTTCGACTGCCTTCTACGACAACGATGGTAGAGGCGAAATATTTTGTTAGCGCAGATGAGAGGGAAAATGACCTAAAGGAGTGGCCTGTATTTATGGAGGAATCGTCGTCAACGTCATCCTTTTCAACTTTGGATCTGGGTTTTGGTGGGCTTGTGTGATGGGGGGAATTTATGGGGGTTTTGATGAGATTCAAATTGAGATTTTCAAAAGAGATAAGATATGCCCCACTATTGTTGCTCGGGTTCGTTCAACCTTGGAGAATTGGTTTTTTTTTTTAATTGTTTCAGGACTCCCAGCTCGAGTATATATACAAGAGCAGCTCGTACAGAAGAGATACACCTCGAGAGACTTAGAAAGATATTCTACAAAGAGAGAAAAAGTTGAGAGCTTACTTGGAGTATTCAATGCAGCTGCATCGGTTGTTTGGTTGTTTGTTTTCCTAGTCAATAGGAAACTTATATTTTAATCCCACGTTTTCTTTCCTGTGTTTTTTGTGGGTTTTCTCTACAGACTTCATAGTCTTGTGAGAGGTTTTGGTTTTTAGTAGTTTTCACTTGTTATTTGGTTGTAAGACTTATAATCTTTTTAGTGAAAACCTTATTGGTCATAAGGCTGAATCTACAAGCATTGCTTGTAGATTATTTGGTATATTTATGTGTCTTATTACTGCTTTATTAGAATAAAGTCTTTTACTGTTTATTTGATAGTGTATTACTTGGAATCCTAGCTACTATTGCACTTTCAATTGCACTTTCAATGGTGGGAGGTGATGCCGTCCGGGGGAGGTGGGGCATTGGGGTTGTTGTTGGTAACGCGAGGGTTCGGGCTAGGTAGTTGCAACGATCGAGGAAGAGCAGTGGAGAGAGATAAGGAAGGAGGAGAATTATATATATATATATATATATATATATATATATATATATATATATATATATATATATATATATACTAGTCTTTGTACCCGTGCCTATGGCACGGCACGAGTAGGGGAGGATGTCAGTACTGTAGGGTGTCAATATTTAAAATAACTGCTAGTTAGCCCATCGAAGAGAGAGATGGTTGTGAAGCGAGAAAGGAGGGGAAAGAGAGGGGAAGTTGGAGATCAGCAGGGAGAAGTGTGGGAGTTGGAGAGGGGTTGCACAACTGCTCTTCGCACATGTGAAATCTAGATGAAATTGGGACCGTAGGATATCGGTAAATAAATTGATCTCAGCTGCTCTTTATTCCAAAGTCAATTGTGAGCGTGTTTCCCAAGATGTATTATAATATAAATATATATACACACACATATAATTGGTGTATAACAATATTTTTTTCATTTCGACCCCTTTGGTTTCTAATTTTACATAAAGTTTTAGTATTTATAGGGACAAAATAGGTAATGACATAATTTAACGGCTGAACCTAACATCTGTCCTAATAATGGGATCACTTGCAGCCTAACTAAAGTATAATAACAAAAATAATAATTTTAAAGCTTCGGTGGCCGCATTACAAGTTTTGAAAAGTTGAGTGATCCAAATATGAGTTTTGTCTTAAAAAAAAAGTAACATGTAACAAATTTTTTTAAAAAAACTTTCTCGAATGTGCTCACAAAGACATTTCATCGAATAGTATGCATGGTGCATACGTTTGCCCCATACCTCTCTCCTCTCTTGTCTCTACAATATCTCTGCGTGCTAAGAAAGAAGGGAGAGAAGATGTAAAGATTCACGCACAAACACACAAACATCAATATAGAACGTGGGTTTGTTACCTGGGATCAAAATAGGAACGAATTCTTAGAGTATTATTGGATGAAGGCAAAAAGGAGGCTGTTCTATGGATACTTGGAAGAGACGATTTCTTTTATTATTAATGCATGAAGGCGAGGAGGCTCTTCTACAAAGTCGGCCATGGATTGAACGTGTACGTGTAAGTGTTAGGGAGTGATAGGAGTTAGCGCCAGCTGAAACTAAAAAAGCCTCTTAAACTCAAACCCTCAAATATAAATATGTAATCTGATTCATAGAGAGACTAGGAGAAGTAGAGCAAGGAAGTAAAGAAATCGGTCAAGGAGAAAGATGGGTTGCGATGAAGAATAACAGAGTGAAAAGAAAAGATCTGCAGGTAGGAAAGAATAACCACCCTCCACCCATGAGAAGGTAAAGTTGGATATGTCGTAGGATTACGATAAAATAATAAATTTCGATAGTAAATAGAGTCAATTGTACACTTATAAATATACTTAGCTTTCGTGTTTATGCCTATGGTACAATGTCAGTATGAAAGTGATCATTGCATGAAGCGAACATGATGAGTCAGATGAATATACACTATACAAACAAAAGACGACATCCCAAAAACTAAAGAGGTAACACATTTTATTGGTTGTAAAATTTTGTAACTCATCCAAAAAGAATATAATTAAACATTCAAAAGCATTTTCTCTCTCTCACACACACATACATCAACCCAACACTTATTAATTGAAATAAATTTAAAAACGAAAATCTCAGTAAACAACAACTATAAAATAAATCGAATGAGACAGAGTGAACTAACAAAAAACTATTCGAAATCGAAATCACAAAGATGATCACACCAATTTAGCACAAATTTTTTTTAAAAAGAAAGAAATTAAAATACAAATATTTACCATTACAAAACTTAATAAACAATTTTTTAAAAACATAAATCTAGGCCAGAAAAAAATTAAATTAAGATTTAGTTGATAAATCACAAAGATTTTAGACCACAAAGATTTTAGACCAATAAGGGAAACTTAGTACAAATTTTTTTTAAAAATAAATTAAGATAAAACTATTTAAAATTACAAAAAAAAAAATTACAAAACTTACGAACAATTTTAAAAAAAAATAAATCCAGATTGGATAAAAATTAAATTGAGATTCAGTTGATTACGATAACAATAAATTAAAAAACTATAAACTAAGTATTTGTAAAACAGTAAATCTATACCGAGCAAAAATAAAAAAAATAATTTAGCACTCAATACATTTTACTACTCCCTCCGTCCCTAAATTATCGTCATCCTTTCCTTTTTTGTTCGTCCCAAAATAATTGTTCAGTTTGAAACTTACCTTTTTAGAACATGACTTTTACCCTTACTTTTTCGCCCTACTTTAATTATGAGTTACATACACATGAACTTTAAATGAAAATACACATTAAACCAATATAAATAATCAAGTCAATTTGTTTTTCTTAATCCATATGTCGGATCAACTAGGACAATAATTTAGGGACGAATGAAGTACTAAATATTTCAAAGTTAAGTTACTTGAGCTTTATCCATTCATATTGGCACCTCTAGTTCCAAAGTCTAAGAGCATCCTCAATGTGTATATTCTTAATACAACTTCTTAACTGGGTCCCATTGCCACCTATACATTTTTCTCTTCTTACACACTTAAGAATAAATCTTCCCATTGTATACTATTCTTACACAACTTCTTACATAAAAAATATTAAATTTAACACCATCCAAAATAAAATAAAAAACCCTCCCCCCCCCACACAAGCCCCGCCCACCTTCAAGCTCGACAAATAGGAACCTCCTATTGAGAAAGTTATATATCTATCTCTCTCCTAAGTGGACACTTAGGTGACCACTAGCTCAACTTCCAAAGCACTAAGAAATGCATTTACATAACGTTGGAGATGCTCTAAATGCTCATTCAAAACCTTACAAACAATTTTAGTTTAAAGTATGTTGGATTGGATGACTTGATTTCAGGCAAAAAGCCAAGTCTTCTGAATCCAAGCTAGTGTAGCGTACGCGCACACGGATGACTACGATGGTGCAAGCATATGCGTGGATTTCTAGGTAAGGGCGCAGACTTATTATCATGGGTCCTAAGGGGATGGCCCAATGATATAGATGAAATTTCACGAAGTGTGAGTTTTCAGGTTCAATCCCTTCTCATGCTCCCATTAGAAAGAAAAAAAACTAATAAAAAAATATATATTATCATGGTGCTGTAAAACATTAAATTACCATCGGTAACCTAGAAAATTATCATTGAGTGGTAAAATTCAAGTCATTGTCCTTGCACTGTTCTCAAACCCTGTATCATTTCGGGCACATCTCGCGATTTTCCTGGTAGTAGCAATGAGGGACCGGAACTACTACCCCAGGATTCAACCTGGTTAAAAAAAAATAAAATATTTTGATACAAAATGAAAGTAGTCCTAGCATTGTCCTATTTAAAAAGAATTATCAAATGAAATCAATGCGTAAATTTATTGGCATAACGTAATTGCGTGAAAACTTGTTACGAAGAGTTTTCCTTTTGTTTACGATCTTACTTGGGATAAGCTTTACCACCTTGGTAATCTTAAACCTAAAGGAAGGAAAAAAAAAATACAACGTGAAAGGGAGCGGACACGAGAGCATGGAATCCATGGCCGTCAATCAATTCAAGAACATAGGATACCTCACCTAGTAGTTATGCAATTTTGTTTGCACGTGGGGAGGATGAGTTTGTTGGAATACGGCAGTCAGTATATCTAAAATAGAAATATATGCAGGAGTTGCAGGAGACAAGTTCATGTTCTTAAAATTGTCGCTGCTATGTTAAAAATTCAATTTTGTAAAAGAAAGTAAAAAAAGTTTAGATAAGAAGAAAGCAACCTTATGGTAAAATTTGAGTGAGACGATCTTATGAATATTTTTATAATTAAGACGGATTTTTTTTATCTGATCTACTGTATGTTAGTGAGTGAGTTTCGTACGTCATACGAATTAAGATGCGTAAGACGTTTTTACAGAAGACTTACCTAAATTTGGGTAAAACGATTTATATATATATTTTTTGTAAAATGAATCATCTTTACTCGACCCATCATATATTAATGAGTTAAGCTATAAAAGAGTCAAACTCTGTATTATAAATTAAGATACCTAAGACGATATTACACAAAATTTTATTACATAGAAATAAAGGACTCTCATCTTAAACTATTCTTTCCATGTTATGCAAATACGTACAAAATAGTTCATATTGTTTGTCCAATGAACAGCTGGCAATGAGTGAGGTGCATGGATTATAAACATATAAATGTAATCCCATCCAGAAAATAAGATTCACAGTGGAAGGTGCCTCGGCACTTTCCGGTGACTATGAGCATGCATGTCAATAAAATAGCAATAAGCACACCTAATATATATATATATATAAATACCCGTCATATTTCAAAATAAGGATTCTCTATTTCATGTAAGGTCGTTTTTTTAAAAAATGTTCTTTTCTAATTCTTGAATTTTTTTAAAGCATATTGTTGATAATAACCTCATTAAGTGTGAAAAAAAAATACAACTTATTAAATTTAACACCGCTAAGAGATATTTTAAAATGTATTTTTTTATCAAAGATAATTATTATTTGTAAATTTATATAAAGTTAAGAAAGTAATGCATTTATTTTGAAACAAATACTCCCTCCGTCCCTAAATTATCGTCCTCCTTTCCTTTTTCGTCTGTCCCAAAATAATTATCCATTTTGAAACTTACCTTTTTAGAACATCACTTTTACCACTTTATCCTTACTTTTTCACCCTACTTTAATTATGAGCCACATACACATGGGCTTTAAAGGAAACTACACATTAAATCAATATTAATAATCTAGTCAAATAGATTTTCTTAAACGATGCGTCGGGTCAACCAAAACAATAAATTAGGGACGGAGGAGTAAGTATTATAATTTATTGGGGAATATATATAAATTCGCTAATTTCAGTCAACTCTCCCTCCGACATCATTCAAGGTCCCAGCATATCTTGTCCTTCACAAACAAACAAAATAGCTTTAAATACTGTGAAGTGTGAAGTAGAGTTGCCATATTTAAAATGTACATTACGTCTAAAGAAATTCACAAGTGTACTACTCTATGTCACAAAGAACCCCAATAATTGATGGTACATTATACACAATATAAACTTCGGTTAGTCCTTTCTCTTTTAAATAAAGTCATATATATTAGAAATTAATTCACATCTCTATTTTATTATAGAGTATGTCACCAGTGAGATGATTTTATATATAAATATTAATTCGCAAGACAGATTACAACTCGATCTTTCCAACATAATTGAGTCGAATTAATGAGACCCGTTTTATATAAATTACTCGTAAGATCATCTTTTTTAAAATTTTACCTTTATTTATATCAGGTTAAATTCAATAGGTGTGATGATTATTATTTTTTTTTCCTCCTAAGGGGGGCATGGGAAATGATCGAACCTAAGACTTCACACTTTGTGAAGCCCCATGTCTACCACTGGCTAGGTGTGATGATTATAAGTAACACATTTGATAGAGAAAATATTTCATTTGTAAAAATATTTTGGACATAAATTTCAGTTGACAATTACTCTAATTAATGGGTTTCATGGTCTGCAGGTTCTGCCATTAGAATGATACTAAAATTTAAGTCCCTAGCCAATTAAATTTTTATATCCATTTTGCAATATTGCTGTTTTATATTTATACTTTTTGGGCTTGTTTGTTGGTTTGATAGGGGATAAATAATATTATTAATTTCGATACTGTTAGCGTTCTTAATATTAATTCTTGTACAATATATCAGTGGTAGTTTTGAAATTAAAAATATTAATTCTCTATTTTTTTTATGAAGACGCTAACAATACCACTCTGTTCATCGATATAATTAGCGAAGGGGATAATGACCTTATCTAAATAACATGAATTATTAGTCTAGACCGCACTTATTTGGTAAACATGAGTAAATTCAGCTTATTAAATATCAATCATATCTAATGTAAATTCAGCTTATTAATCATATCTAAAATGAATTTTCTGACTACCAAACGGCTCCTTAAATCTCGAAACAAACCAAAAACAATCGGATAATGCTACACAACTCAATTCATAGCCATGGCCCATGGATATGAGCGGTACAAAATGTTTCACAAACTATACTATGTCAAAAATAAAATTCTAAGAAAAATGATATCCTTATCACTAATCTTACAGCTTTTCTTATAACTAAGCCTTGAATTGAGAAAAATTATTTTGGATAAAGACAGAAATTCTAATACCGATTTCCGAAATCTAAAGTGTTAAATTGAGTTGTTAAGGATAAAAACAGTGATCAACTTGAAGGAGCATTCCATGCTTCTACGCGTAATTTGTCGTTTTTCACTCTCATCCCTTTTATTTAATCACCTCCACAACACACCTCCCTGCTTTTATATACCCATCTCATCCCTTCACTCAATTAGCTACTCGACACACACACACACTCCCTTCACGGCACAAACGCCAACAGCAATGGCTACCTCATGCAGCGCTCCACCAGCCCCTCGCCTTCTCAAAGACTTCCTCCAAGATCAAACCACTGCAGCCACCTCCAGAACAACGCGATTTCACAAAGCTACGGAAGTCTTTATCAACGCCGTCAAGTTGCTCCCGTTCAAATCCGTCAAACCTCCCTCTATTTTACCGCGAAGCATTTCGCGGCGACTGTCCAGATCACAGAAGAGGGAGACGTACCAATACAAAGTAAAAGAGGTCTCGATTACCGTGAAGGTGAAAGATATCTTACGGTGGAAATCATTTCGTGATTTTGCGGAGGAGCAAGCTGTACCGCTGGATTTGGCGGTGGTGTCGCCTTCTCGTTGTACCACTACGACGGCCACGGGGACCTCCACTAACAGTGGAAGGAGCAGTTGGTGCGATAGTGATTTTACCGCGGAAGATTTACCGTCGTGGTTCGGCGAATCTGACGCGTCGGCTGGTGAAAATGAAATCAAGTTAAAAAGTAAAAAATGTTTACCCGTGAAAACCGTCGGCTCTTATCTAATAGGGACGACAACACTGACAGGCACACACTTAAAGGTAAAAAATTGCTTATATATTTTGATCTTGGTTTATTTTTGATTATTCATACTAAAATATTACATACTTATAAGGTAAAATTATTAATGAAAATTTTGATGTACAGGGAGAAATGTTACTTGATGAAGAAGAATTACACACCCCCCTCTCGGTCCTTGATTTTCCATTTCAAGAAGAAGAAGAAGAAGAATCACCACCATCTTCTTTCCATCAAACCTTTTCCAACATGAAGATTAAAGAGTTTAAGGGTCGAGAAAAGCTAGGAAACCGGTTCTTCATGGACGAAGAAGCCCTTAGAATAGAAGAAAAAGCGAACGAGCTTGTGAATTGTGCAAAAATAACATGCTCAATTGGAGGGTGTGATGCCAATGTTGATCATTGCCTACTCTTGGATTTCTTTAGGCAAGAATTGATCACAAGTAATCAATTTGATGCTGCCAAGAAGTTGAGAATGGCAAAGGCTTGGTTGAGAGGGGAGGATGATGGGTCGTTGGAATGGGAAATGGAAGGTAAGAGGGAGATTTGTGTTGGCGAAATGGAGAAAGGAGAGAGGTGGAACAAGCTTGAGGAAGAACATGAAGAGATGACCGTGGAGATGGAGATTACGTTGCTCAATTGTTTGTTGGATGAGCTAGTCATAGATCTTACTAGTAACTATATATTGAGTTGAAACGCGAACGTGATTTTCTTAGTCATCGGATTAAGATTTTGTGCTCAATATAATGCTAGGCCATGGCACTCAAGATGGAATGATCGTTCGGGTTCATATAAACTATGTTGGCGGGGAGAAAATCTTCTTGGAAGAATAAGCATATGACCATTTTTTTTAGTTTAGTTTGTGCAGTCCTATATTGATATTAAAATTCAGAATTCTGTAAAAATGGGAATAAAATTAAATTATAATGTCTCACCATGTATTTTTTGTAAATTTCTTAATTACATATCTTCTGTATCAACAATTAATTGAATACATACTTGATGTGTCAAAATCACAGCTTGGGCCGTCCGTGAGTTGGGTAGGATATCTGGGCTTGGATCACCTTCCTTGAGCCTGTTAAAGTCACAAGAAACCTAAGTGAAAGTGCAAGGCAGGGCCTCGCGAAACCCCTCCGGCGTGAGAGTAAGTATCGAGTGAAAATGTCCAAAAGCAAATTGACAGAGTACCGAGGCTCAAGAAAGTGTGTGTGTACCTTGTTAATGGCTTATGGAGAGGTATTTATAGGCCCCCCATGTGGTTGAATCCGTCTAGGATTCAGTTTCCACAGTTACCTAACCGATCAAGGAGAGAATCCCTTGATTGTAGACATGACAGGCGGCTGGCCGCGTAGATGTAGGAGCAGATAAGGTAAGTACCTTGCTAAAATATGGAAACCTTTGACTAATTGTCTTGGAGAGCAAGCCTCCGATGCTTCCTGCTTGATATGTACCCGGGCGAGCAGGGCTCTGCCTGGCTGTTCAATGTGCTTTGTTTCTGAACTTGATGTAGATCCAAGGGACGGCCCCTAGTTGGGCAGGCAGGGTCAATGCTCGACCAGGTTTGGACGAGATGAATCTGGTTCCTTTGCTAGGTATGAGTGTGGTGTCCGGGTATCGCCCCTGGTCGGACAGGCAAGGCCTATGCCCGACCAGGTTTGGATGGGAGTTACACTGCTCGCTGCTTGATGCTTCCATTACTTTGCTCGCTAAGGCTGTGGGCCACATGTCCATTGTGCTCGTGACCGGCACGTGATGATAGCTCGTGCCTTGCTCGTGACCGGGTTTGGGCCGGGCATATCAGTGGCCCCTAGCTCCTTGTCTAGCGAGCATTCATGCTCGGAGCGGGGAGCGTTTAGGTCGGATATTCGCACGGGCTTCAACACTTGTGAATTTTCAGAGGGTAGCGAAGACTTCGGAGGTCATGTGTGTGGAAGGAACTGGAAACTTAGTGGAGTACACCTGGAGTGTGTCAAGGAAGCTTGTTGCCGAGGGCGTGCCGGGCGAGTGGGCGAAAAGACGCGTGAGCCGTCAGAAGTTGAGGCGATTGGACGGGGGCACAGACTACGAAGCGGCGCATTTAATGCAGCGTGCCCTTGGTGATGACGGGCCGTCCTTCCAGACGCCGTTTCGGCCTCTTTTTTCCCCCCAAAACCGTAAACCCTGGCCTATAAAAAGCGAATCCCTCTTCCCTTCAACCTCTTTACCGTTCCTGAGTTTTTGAGAAAAAGGATTTTCTGGAGAGCCTCTATTGCTGGTGCCCTGAGTGTTCCAAAGTCCAGTGACCTTGCTCAACGATTCCCACCGCTCACTTGCTCTTGGTGTCTGCAATCTTTGTGTTGGCTCAGTTTCCACACCAACTGCTCACAAAGAACCGTCTCAATCCTACAGAACAGTAAGTTCCGCCCCCCTCTTTTGATATGCTTTCGCTTTTTTAATTTGAACGAAGTCTTCTGGGTTTAATCCCCTCGTCTTCATGTATTTTATTTTATTTTATTTATTTATTTTTTTTTTAGGGGAAGCAGGGCGGCACCTGCGCAGATTTTATTAAAAAAAGAAAACATATACAAACAAGAGGGGGACAACCAGCCTTACCCAAAAGAGGGGGGACAAAGGAGCCTAACCTCTGAACAGGATGGCAAAAGCCTACAGAAAAGCTATTTTCTAAAAGAAAATAAACCCATATCATCTAACCGCATAGCCTGACGAGCTTGATAAGGAATATCTAATCTAGAATGATACTTTTTAAAACCCGAATGAGTGGAGCCCCAAGATGCCAGTCTATCAGCCACTTTGTTTTGTTCACGGAAGACATGAGATAAGGCAAAATCACCAATTAAAGCTCGACAGTCCCGAATCACATAAACATATTGCCACGGAGCTTGATACGTAGAAGCTATACCATCCACTGCCACCTTCGAATCCGACTCTACTAAAACTTGTTGTAATCCCAAATCTCTACATAAACTAATGCCATCCCGAAGAGCTAAGAATTCTGCAAGCATATTAGTACCTGACCCGTAGTTACTAGAAAAGGCCGCCACCAATAGGCCTTCATGATCCCGAATAATCCCTCCACCAGAACATGTACCATTAGTAGATGACCCATCAGTATTGAGCTTCAAACATCCATGCGGAGGAGCCTCCCACCGGAGCCACTGACCATGCTTAACCCGAACCTGTTTGATTTCAATATTCAGCCCTTGCACCGCAAGTTTGCTAAAATTGTTAATAGCAAGCTTGGGAATGAACAAACTCATCATATCCTGAAGACCAGCCATAATGCGCTTTGAGATGTTATCGCCGGACATAGCAACATTGTCAAAAGTCGACGCACAACGGGCTTTCCAAATCTCCCAACATGTGAGAATGCAAATGCCAATCTTACAAGCTCCAATCTGGCTGCAAACTGAAGACTTAGCAATCCATATATCAATCAAATGAGATATAGACGAATAGTGATCAATTAAATTAAAGTGCTTAGCAAACCGACGCCATATGCTGCTTGCTATCTCGGAAGAAAGTAGGAGGTGCTCTAGAGATTCCTGACAAGATCCAAGGCAACATCTACATTTTGAAACCATCGGAATCTTAAATCGATGAAGCGCTAAATCCACCGGGATAGCACGATGCAACAATTTCCACATGAAACCACTCATGCGCATAGGAATCCACGGCTGCCAGACCTTCACTGCCCACGGAATTTTAGCAAATTGCGTACGAAAAGTTTTCCAATACACAGCTGACGAGAACCGGCCATCTTTAGAGAGCGTAAAAATCTGTTTGTCCTCCATTTCGCACTCCAATCTAACACAGGAGACCGATTCATGTAACCTCGAAGGAATTAGAGATAACAGATCTTGCATAATCGGGATTGCATCTTTAACTTGCAGAATATTATCTATAGGTCTCTGACCAGCCAAAACAGTACCACACCAGTTTGTATTCCAAAAAGATATATCTCCCCGTCCAACAATCCATTGGCTATGTTCCTTAATCCTAGGCATGTGAGCCATCACTGCTTTCCAGACATGAGAAGAGTATTGAGGAAGATCAAACCCATTAGCTGTACCATATTTGCATTGAACAAACCGAGCCCAAAGACTCTTGCCTTGAATAGCACTCCAAGCTAACTTGGCATGTAACGAATCCATAACCTGAGCCAACGAGCGAATGCCTAAGCCCCCTTCAATTATCGGTCGACAAACATGATCCCAAGAGATCCATTGAGCCCGATTTTCCCCAGAGGAGCTCCAAAGAAAAGCAGCCATGTGACGTTCCAACCGACGAATAAAAAATTTGGGAAGACGTATAGCGGTTAGAGCAAATATCGGCATAGAACAAAGGACATATTTTATAAGAACTATCTTAGCACCAAAAGACAAAAGTTTAGCCTTCCACCCACCTATACGAGAAAGGAACCTCTGTTCAAAATCTTCAAAGTATGCAGCTTTCACACGACCCTTGAATAGAGGCAGACCCAAATATTTGATCGGAAGTTTTAGTTGTCTACATCCTGACCACTGCTCAATGGTTCGAATCTTTCGTTGCGGGCATCGACGAGAAGTAACAAAACCACTCTTATCCAAGTTAATCAGTTGGCCGGAAGCGTGTTCATATGAAGAGACCACGTTTTTCAGGGCAATAATCCACCTTTTACTCCCATTACAAAAAATCAGCATGTCATCCGCATAAAGCAAATGCGAGATGACCAAATTTCCAACCCCATGTATGTACGGCAGAATATGACCTTCTGAAACAGCTTTATTAAGATTAAAACTGAGAATTTCCTGAGCCATCACAAAAAGAAGGGGAGATAAAGGATCCCCTTGGCGAACCCCTCGGGTAGAATGAAAAAAACCATAAGAATCGCCATTGATACGGATAGTATACCAGATGTTGCTTATCATCCGAAAAATCAAATCACAACTAACATTGTCAAACCCAAAAGTTTTCATAGCCCGCAGCAAGAAAATCCATTCTAGCCGATCATAAGCCTTCGACATGTCGAGTTTAAACACCACGTTACCTCCTCGAGATTTTTGATCAATCCTTTGAATTAATTCATGAGCTAACACAATATTGTCTTGGATATTCCTGCCTTGAACAAATCCGGTCTGCTCCAATGAAATGATAGAAGGAAGAAATCGAGCTATCCGATTCGCTAAAATCCTAGAGATGATCTTACATGAAAAATTGCATAAGCTGATCGGCCGTAGATCCCCTAGGCTAGCAGGTTTATCAACTTTAGGAATAAGAACCACCGTCGTAGAGGTGAGGCCCTTTGGCAAAAGACCTCCTTTAAAATAATCATGAACCGCGGCAATAATGTCCAGTTTGATAATGTTCCAACATCCTTGAAAAAACCAACCCGTAAAGCCATCGGAACCCGGGGCACTATCTGGATTCAAGCCTTTAACTGCATCCCATATTTCCTCTTCAGTTGGAAGCGCCTTGAGGATTAAATTTTCCTTATCACCAATAGAACGAGGGTACTGATCAAATAGATCCTCACTGTATGACGGACGGGAAGAGGAAAAAAGATCAGAAAAATACTTCGTTGCCAAATCCCCTATCTTTTGGTTATCAGTACACCAAGACCCATCCTCTAACTTAATCTTAATCTCATTACGTTGAAATCTGTCCTTAAGAGTAGCATGAAAGAAAGCAGTGTTTCGGTCTCCATCAATCAACCAGTTTGCTCTAGCCTTTTGTTGCACCAACTCATCCGACCAAGAAATAGCCTTACTTAGATTTTTAGTAGCGTCAGTCAACTGTTTATGCACATGAACATCCCAAGAATTTTGTAAACTCACCTCAAATCGAAGAATGTCGTCCTTTAGCCCGTCTATTATTCGATGTACATTTCCAAAAACCTCCCAATTCCATTTACGCAGTTTGCTACGAAGATGCTGAAGCTTCAAGTGAAGAATATCAAGCGCAGATCCATGACAGGGAAAAGCCCAATGATATCTAACAAAATCCAAAAACTCTGAATGATCCAGCCAGAATCGTTGGAACCGAAAACCACCACGATGTTTAGGGCTATCAAACGCCTCGATTAAAAGCGGAGAATGATCAGAAAAAACTCTACTAAGATGATGAACTTTAAAATCAGGGAGAGCAGCTTTATAGTACCCATTTACCATGACTCTATCAAGCCTTTGCCAAATTCGGGCTAATCCTTCCTGGTTATTACACCATGTGAAAACGCTTCCTTCATATCCCGCATCTATTAGACCAGCCTGCTGTATAAAGGAATTAAAATCACCCATACTAGGGTAGTCGCATAAAGCTCCACCCAACTTCTCATCCGAACGAGAGATAATATTAAAATCCCCCAAAACAATCCATGGTTCCTGAAACGTATCAGAAATATCCTGTAAATCCGTCCACAGCCCTTGTCTTTCATTGCGAGAACATTTGGCATAAACGAAGGAAGCAATAACCTTAAACCCATTTTTCAGATCTAGCCGGCGTGATGTGTTGGTTAGACATTGCTATAGTTGTAACATGAATATCATTATTCCAAAAAAGCCAAATGTGGGAGTTGACAGGATTCCCATGCATACTAGACTGAAGATGCAACCTTTTAGCAACCTTGACCAATTTATTACCAGACAATTTAGGCTCCATAATGCAACATAAAATAGGATGATGCTGACGAATAAGAGAATTTAAATAAGCCACAGTATCCTTATTCCCAACTCCTCTTGCATTCCAAAGAAGTACTGCCATGAAGAAACAATTATATTGCCGAATCGCGAGCCTGAGTCGAGGCCCTAGTAGAACGTTTATTTTTCTTTAAAAATTCTTTGTGCTTCACTTTCTTATTGAGCTTATGACACTGTCTACGAAACTCCTTGGTTGTAGCAGAAGAAGCTGGAAAGTCCCGACAATCATCCATAGATGACGATCGAGATAGCTTAATAGGCTGTTTCTTCGAAAAACCTTCAGCAGATTTACAAGAGGCATCCATGATTTCTTCCTCATATATTTCATCCAAGTCTGCTAATGCTGCAAAGGAATTACAAAATAATCCATCATTATTAACATGACATCCTTCAAGGATTTTCGCCTTATCAATCTTAGTTGTGCCATCAGAATCCTTTCCTTGATCTGCCAACTTGTTACTCTCCTCCGTCAATTTCGAATCCTTTCTAACTCCTTCTTTAGTTGTATTAATTGGTACCTCCTCATCTACAACATTTGTGACATGCGCTTCCTGAACTGTAGGCTTGGAAATTGTAGCCCCGGGACTCTTCTTTGCATTTCCTTCAGACCCACTCAATGGCTCATTAATACCTTCTTTAGTTATTACCCTTTTAGGGTTAGCTTCAACCTTGGAAGTGTGGCCCGTTAGATTTTACGCTTGTTTTAGGGCTATCCAGAGATATCAAGCTGTCTCCACTTCTCGAGGAATGCCAAATTCATCTTTGCATTAGACCCGATCCATTCTCCTTAGTGGGGCATTACTAGAGGATGCTTGGGCCGGACGATGAGGAGATTAACGTCTAAGTTACCACCAGCCTGTTGTTTTCCAGTACGAATTTTCGGTTGTCCCTCTACCGAAGTTTTGCCAACTGGAGCATGCGTGGGATTATCTCCTGACTTTCCAACATTTTGTTTCATTGCTGAGCCGAAACGTTTCTTTCGACAATCATCTTCTATATGCCCAAGTAAACCACATCGCCCAAAAGCGATATTCCCTTCAAAATCTATATTACGCGAGAATCCATCGTCCTTGGGCGTACCTAACCACACCTCTCTAGGTAACACTAAGGAGGCGTCCATCTCGACACAAATACGGGCATACATTGGATGAGATAGAGCCAATGTCCGATCGTCGGCCCTAAGAAAAGTCCCAAAGGAATTACCAATTCTGCGAGATAAGGCGGCGTAAAGAAAGGGAGAGGAAGATGATACAACTTTACCCATACGGCAACACGTGGGTGTCTTTTTGAAAACAAAGTCCGGTGACCAACGGAAGGAGCGGTACATACTACTCTGAATCATATGCGACTCCTTGGATAGAGCACAAATCATATCCTCATTAGAGGCTAGATGAACCATGACATGTCGAGGATCAAGCAACCCAACTACAAACTTCGCCGGTTAAACCCCATGATTTAGCAATATGATCTGAATGACTGGATCGACGGACGTAGCGAGAACTTGAGAATAATAGTGTTCTGGAATTGTTTAGCTGCCGCCTCCAGTTCTATGGGAGTAAAAAGACATCCTGGTTCATTGTCTATGGAAACAGCCGCACGGTTAGATATAGGAATATCCTTCAAAGCGCATGATCGTTTAGGGTTTTGACAGCGCACACTAGCGTCCTTCGATACAGCCGCCGCATAGGACTGTTTAGGAGCCGGGATATTAGGATTAGAAGAAGAAGGATTAGAAGAAGAAGCCTTATCATGAGTAGGAGGCAGGAATATTACCCGGCTGTTCGTCGTGGCGTAGCCACCAAACCCTAAAACGGAAAAAATCTAGAGAGAATTTTTAGAGAGAGAATTTTAACTTGTCCGCTGCTTATTCTGAGACTAGGGTTTAGGATTAGAACCGACCTTTAGGTAGAGATCGAGGATAAGACCATGTGGTCTTGTCCGCTAGGCGGGCATGGCCTCCTTGGTATACCTGGACTTAAGATTTGTTTCCCCTTTTTACTTTGTTAGTTACCCGGGCAGAAGATTGATACTCCTCTTCCTCGATCTCTTTGTAGATGTCTGATGTTTCAGAAAATGACCGCGAGGCCTTTAGCTACAACGGGAAGAATGACTCCCTAAGTAGCGAGAATACCCCTCCTATTGGCTGTGAGTCCGACGAGGGAGCCAGATCTGTGACCGGGCCAACTGCTCAAAGGCGTGTAGTTGCCCCCGTGGTTGATTTAGTTGATTCCTCCAGCGAGGAAGACTCCGGAGAAGAGAGTGTGACCGGGGGCTTTGCTGTCGGGTAGAGCCTTGACCAGGAGGCAGCCAATGTTGATAATACGGCCGGACAAGTGAGGGCTAAGCAAGGAGGAGTGACCGGAGAGGCCTCGGATGCCGACAAGGCAGACGACATGCCACTTGCCCGGTGCTTTAAGAAAACGGGCCGTACTCAGGTGGAAGCCACTCCTGAGAGTGATGCGGATGACCGGGACAACGTTCCCCTTGCTCGCTGCTACAAAATGGTGGAGCCCTCTTGATTCATGTTCCTGAGAGCCCCCATCCATACTGGGATGATTGTCACGGGAAGATGTTCAAGTGCGAGTGCGTTGAGTGTCAGAGACTAGGGCCGGGTGCAGACTGCCGGCCAGTTTATGAAGACCGGGATGGTTGCCTGCTAGCCATGAATATGTTCTCTCTATTTTATTCATATTTTGTTCAAGTCCTTTCTAATCCCGTTTTGCTTTGTCTCGTTTCAAGAATGAAGAACTTGGCGGTGTGGTGAGGAGGAAGAAGCGGTGACGGCGGTAGGCGAAGGCAACAAGCAGTGGATTTGCCCAAGGTACCGTTCTGCCCGACTATGAAGAAAACACCGGGCTTGGGCAGGGCCATAAGTCCGGCCAAGAAGACAACGGCGCCAAAAACTGCCGCCCCCACCCACAAAGAGGTCGCGCAAAAAGAGGCCATTGTGACCATTACTGACGATGCCGCCGAGCCAACAACTGCCAACACCTTTGTGGTGCCCGATGCCGAGGATGCCAAGGCAAATGGTAAAAGGAAGAAGAGTCCAACCCCTCCTCCTGCTTGGGATGTCATTGTAGGGGTTCGAGCCTACTCTTGTCCTAGCAGTCCCGGATTCGGGCGGGGGGCTAGGCGGGCGGCCGGATTTATGATGCCCACCACCAGTATTTGCTGAGCAGTAAAGGAAATATCTGTGGATGCTCCTCTGTTAGAAGGCATAGATCTGCATGCCCGCGGAAGCCCTGGAGGCCTGGTGGGCAAAGGCATCATTGAGAGGGCCATGCATGACGGCCTAGCCTTGGATCGAGACACTGCCGGCCATGTCCTGGTTGGTTGGTTGGGAACGTAGGGCTCTGCCTGAGCGAGGTGAAGTATTTGCCCGTAGTTTGTCTTTCTTTTTCTTCTTTATTTCCTGTTCTGACTATCTGTCCTCTGCTCGCAGATTGCTTCCACATGTACTAATCTCTATGATTGGTACAATGAAGAAAAGGAAACTCGCAAAAAGGCGGAGGCTGACCACCGGGCTCGCGAGAGCTTGGTGAAGGAAAAATACGAGTAGGTGGCCCTTCTGGCCGACCAACTGGAAGCTAACACTGCGGCAACCAAAAAGTAAGAGGCTGAGATGCTTGAACGCAACTTGAAGTTGGTCGCCCAAAACAATACTCTAACTACTGAAAAGAAAGAGTTGGTGGGCCAGATGAAGAAAAACCAGGCTGATCTAGAGAAGGGGAAGACCGCTTTGGCCGTGGTTACTAAGCAGAGGGATCTTTTGCAGGTGGAGAGGGATTCCCTCAAGATGCAGGCCGTTAAGGATGGGAAGCATGTGGAGGAGCTGCTCTAAAGGCTGAGGAGTCCGTAGTGGAGAACTACAAGAAATCTAAGGCCTTCGAGGATGCCGTGGATGCGGCCATTGTCCCTTACTTCGCCCATGGTACCAATCACATATTAAGGATGCTCGCCGGCCATGGCGGAGTGGGGATGAAAATGATGGCCGAATGTTGAAGCTGCTCGTCCTTTCCACGCTCTGGTCCCCTACAATAAGGAGGAACTAGCAGCCTTGGCGAAGAGCGACGCTGAGGCCGGGCGGGCACCTTGGGTTCCACCACCCGCTGATGAAGTGAATGTCTGCTCGCTGATCGAGGCCTTAGAGTCTGAAGATGAAACTTTGAAGCAGGCGGCAGATTGAAGCGAGAATCCGGGCCAAGCGGTGAAGACGAGGCTGCCCGGAAGGAGCTAAACCTCCAATATGAGCTACAATATCGGGCCAGTGCCAAAGAGCTTCCTCCTCATCCTGAACAAGCTTAGAATATGAATGTAACTTTTTTTGGCCTGTGTGCCACTATTTTTTATTTTTGCTTGTAACTCCTTATTTTTAGTGAATAGAAAACTGCGAATATTCGACTACTGTTTCTCTTGCTTGTAGTGACTTTTTGATTCTGCTCTTATTTTGCTCGATGACTGTTTTCTTGCTTGCATATTTTTCCTGTCATACATTAGTACAAGTGCAGGTGCTCCCCAGAAAACATGTCGAGCATAAATAAATAAATGGAATTAACCGAGTATGAGAACTCGTAATTATCTACTTAATAATAAGGCTAAGTAAGCAAGCTTATTACTTAAGTTTGGAGATTACCCGAACAGATACCGGATATAGATGCTTGGTTTTGGCCAAGGCTTTGAGTGGGCCGGGCCCTTATCACCTTGGGCGAGCTTCCAAAAGACTGCCTAGCGGGTGAGGCCCAACTCTGAGCGGCAACCAACAACCGGGCATGGCCCTTGTTCGATGTGGGTACCTCGAAGCGGTTGTTAGTATATCAACTGGGTGTGGAGATATACAACTAACAATGTTGCTCGGTCACTGTAGGAATCCGAGGTAGTTAGCCGTTATCTTGTAGGCATGGCCTCTATCACCCTGGGTGAGCATCCTAGTACGTGAACCGGGCATGGCCGCATCTCACCCATAGAGAGGATAGGTTCATTAATACTAGGGCGTGTGAGGATGGTTGACCGGGCATGGCCCTATCTACTCGCCAGGCGAGCAGATTTTGCCAAACAATTCCGAAAACAGTAGATGATGGACAACTGAACAACTGAATAATCTTAATGGACAAATATGAGAAACTTGCCTTTTATTGATCAATAGTTAGTGACCCTCAACAGGACTGAGGTCTTGCCTGTTTGTGCCCTGACTTAAGGATAATATTTTTTCAGGTGGTCTGCATGTCAGGGATGCTTTAAGTCTTTTCCTTCCTGAGTTCGAAGTGTGTAGGTGCCCTCTCTGACTATACTAGTGACTTGGAAAGGCCCCTCCCAGTTTGGTGACAGCTTTCCCCATTCTGCTCGGTGACCCGTTACCTCAATTTTTCTTAGTACGCAGTCTCCGACCATGAAAGCTCTACCTCGAACCCTTTTGTCATGATGAGCCTTCGCTCTTTGCTTGTAGTTGACCATCCTGAGTTGTGCATCCAGCCTCCTTTCCTCAAGTAGATCTAGGTCTATGGCCCGGGCAACTTGATTATTCTGCTCGCTGTAATGTGATACACGATAGCTAGGCAGGGCCATTTCTACCGGAATCATGGCTTCAGATCCGTATGTGAGTGTAAACGGAGTTTCCCCGGTTGGTCCTCGGACAATGGTTCTGACCGCCCACAAGGCTGATGGTAGCTCTTCCGCCCATTTTCATGCTCGCCCCTCTAAATTTCTTTTGAGAGCGTGCAATACTTGCTTGTTTCCGGCCTCGGCTTGGTCGTTACCCTGTGGATAAGCTATAGATGACTGCCAGTGTTTGACACCCAAGCGAGCACATTCTGCTGTGAATTTGTCCAAAAATTGGGTGCCGTGATCGGAGATGATTGCTCGGGGGAGTCCGAACCTGCACCATACTTGATCGTGGACGAACTTGATGACATTGGCCTCTGAAATCTTAGCCAAGGGCTTTGCTTCGATCCACTTAGTAAAGTAGTCTATGGTGACCACTGCATATTTGTACTTGCCTTGTGCTAGCGGGAATGGGCCGATCAGATCGATTCCCCACATATTGAAGGGCCAGGCCGCGACGACTGGAGTTTGGGCGGTGGATGAAAGCCTTGGTATGTCCGCATATCTCTGGCACTTGTCACATTCACGAACATACTTTTCTGCATCCCTTCTGAGGGTTATCCAGTAGTATCTCTGGCGAGAACCCTTTTCTGTAGAGCTCGTGTGCCGGTGGCATACATTCCACTTCATGCACAAGCATACTCGGTTAATTTTGGGGGTACACGGTGACATAGATCGACCTTAGATCGCATGCGGGACTCCCCACCGATAGCGGCAGAGCTTGGCTCGGGGTTTGTGGCTTTGACTTTGTCTGCGGGTAGATTTCCCTGCTCAAGATTTCTTTGACGAGCTCGCAGTACTTGACCAGGGTAGGGTGATGCACCATAAACTCCCCCTGGACTTGGTTCATAAGTAGCTGTGAATCCGAGTACACTGTGACCGCTTCTACGCCCATATCAGATGCGAGCTCAAGACCAGCGATCATCGCCTCGTACTCGGCAACGTTGTTTGAGGCAGGGAACTTGAACCGAAGTGCTAGCTCGAACTCTGTGACTTCGTCGGGAGCTATGAGAAGGATGCCAGCTCTGCTCCCGACTTTGCTCGCTGCCCCATCCACATAGAGATCCCAACAGTAGGCCGGTCGAGGTTGCGGCAGCTGTTTTTGCTCCGGCTCAGTTAGCTGCTGGGCCTCAGGATCTTCCCGCTGAGTGAAACTTGTTTCAACCAAAAAATCGGCTAGAGCCTGAGCTTTGATTGCTCGCCTGGGTAAGTAGTCTATGTGGAACTCTGTGAGCTCGATTAACCAGTTGAGCAGTCTGCCTGAAGTGTCAGGCTTGTGTAGGACTTTGCGTAGTAGTGCATTTGTGTATACTATGATTACATGTGCAGAAAAATAAGTCCTTAATTTTCGGGCAGCTATGACAAACGAGTAGGCTAATTTTTCTACATTAAAATAACGACTCTCAACAGGACTGAGGGCCTTAGATACATAGTACACAAGTTTTTGAACATCTAATTCCTCCCTAACTAAAAGCAGCGGCCACGTCTGAGTCGGTGGCTGCTAAATCTATATAAAGGCTCACTAGAGGGTCTGAGGAGGGTGGTTTGCCAAGGTATTCCCTGAGCTGCTTGAGGGCCTTGGCACAGTCTGCATTCCACTCAAAACCCTTGTTGCCGCGCAGAACCTTGAAGAAAGGGAGGCATTTTTCCGCTGACCGGGAGATGAAGCGACCCAATGCAATGACCCTGCCGTTTAACTTCTGGATATGTTTGATACAGTAGGGCTGCTCCATGTCGAGTAAGGCTTGTATCTTCTCCAGATTAGCCTCTATACCGCGCTAACCCAAGAAACTTTCCTGCTCGGACCCCGAAGGCGCACTTGCTCGGGTTCAGCTTCATGTTATGTTTACGCAAATTGGCAAACGTTTCTGCCAGGTCAAGAGTGTGGTCGCAGCCCTTTGTCTTGATGACCATGTCATCTATGTAGGCCTCTATGTTTCTGCCGAGCTGAGAGCCGAAAACTTTGTTGACCATGCGTTGGTAAGTGGCCCCCGCATTTTTCAGCCCGAAGGGCATCATCTTATAGCAATAGATGCCCCCCAGCTGCCCAGAAGGCTGTCTTCGCCTTGTCTTGCTTGTTCATTCTGACCTGGTGATATCCTGAGTATGCATCCAGGAAACTGAGCATTTCAAACCCGGTTATGGAATCGACGAGCACATCTATGCAGGGAAATGGGTAGCAGTCTTTCGGGCAGGCTTTGTTGAGGCTTGTGAAGTCCACGCACATCCGTCATTTGTCGTTGGCCTTATTGACCATTACCACGTTTGCCAGCCAGGTCGGGTACTAAATCTCCTCGATGATGTCTGCTTTCAGGAGCTTCTCGACCTCTGCTTTGATAGCCGCGTTTTTCTCAGAGGAATATTGCCTTGGCCGCTACTGGATAGGTCGAAAAATAGGATCTACGTTCAGGTCGTGGCGGGCAATATTCTTACTGATACCTTGCATGTCCTCGACTGTCCAAGCGAAGACATCCAGACAATTTTTCAGTAGCTTAATCAATCTTTCCCGAGCTTCAGGAGGCATGACCTTCCTGATTTTGATTTTTTGCTCGGAGTAGGCAGGATTGATAACAACCTCTTCTAGCTCGCCCTCTGGTTGAATATCAGGCTCGTTGCGGACTTGCAGGGTGTCCATCTCAATATCTTGTGACTCGGGGCGCTTAGCCTTACGCCTGGAGGGCTCTGGGGCTGGGGTTTGCTCGGGAGCCTCTATCTCCATGGGATCAGCAGCCTCAGTAGTTTCCCCGAGCTTGATGTTGTTTATGGGGACAGAGGCTAAAGTAGTGTCGGGGCTTATAGCCTTATCGAGAAGGTCCACGTTTGGTTTCGGAGGCGCTACAGTCTGGTCGGGAATGTCCACGATCAGTTTCTGTTTCTTTCGCTGGGATTCCCGGACATACTCCCACATTGCCCGGGGCTTGTTGTTAAGGATGCCTACTTCATTCTCAGTGTAGAATTTAGCCTTCTAGTGGGGGATGGAGGTGACCATCTGGAATTTGGTCATTGCTGGAGTGCCCAAAATACAGTTGTACGCTGATTTTAGGTCGATCACTAAGAACATGATCATCTCTATCCGGGTTTGAGCCCCATCACCCATGAATACCTCCAGCTCGATGGTACCCTTAACGCTTACTTGGTGATTGGTGAATCCCTCAAGCTTTCCCAGATAAGGCTTGAGGCTAGCATCTGGCAGTTCCAGTCCCTTGTAGCAAAAATAGTACATGATGGCTCTGCATGCCCCAGTGTCGAGCAGAGACCTGTGAACTTTCCAGTTGTTCACCAAACAGGAAATAACCAGCGGTTGCTCGGATGCCAAGGGGGTGCTTACTAACTCGCTGCGGGTAAAGCAGATGCTCTGCTCGCCTGCCCACTGTATCGCTAGTGTGTTGACGGCCTTGGACAAGGAATAGATGTGCTTCCCGAGCTGTGTGCCTGATGGAAGCTCCTCTTGAATCATATTTATCACCCCTCGAATCTGCTAGGCCTGGCCACCTCTTCCTCTTGGGGGTCTTCCTTGGTCGTTGTTGGCATTGTGTCCCGCGCCCTGATCCCTTTTAAAGCGGTCCAACTTGCCCGCGTTGATCAGCTTCTAAATTTCTCGCTTCAAGACAATGCATTCTTCAGTGGTGTGGCCATTACCATTAGAGATGTTAATAGGGCCGAGAACCGCATGTATGAACCTATTAAACCGGGGTTTTTCAGGGTTAGATTTGCAATTTCAGCAGACCGTTTAAACCGCGATCGATTAGGGACCGAAACCGTCAGGGCCAGACCGAAAACAGTTAGGGTTGAACCGGAAGCCAACTTGCATACGGTTTAGTATAATTAGTAATATACGGAATGGGTATAATACCCAAAACCGTTAGGGTTGGACCGATTAACAGCTTTAATATAGTTAGTATAATATACGGGACGCGTATAATATGCTAAAATTTGCGTACAAGTCTCGAAATTGGGAAAAACGTACAAATTTAATCATTAGCTGGAAACCGCAGGTTTGAACCGAAACGAAACCGGTAGGTTCTTGATCGGAAAACAGCGAAAACCGACTAAACCAGGACCTATTCTGGACCGGAACCGTCAGGGTTGGACCGAAACCATTAGGGCTAGACTGATTAACATCTCTAATTACCATGGTGGTAATCACAATACTTTGTGTTGTCCCGGGTGTGAGCGAGCTCAGGATCGAGTGGGTAAGGGACATGCAACGCGTCCCCTACCTGAAACATGATCTCTTCCCGCGTAGTGTTTAGCGGGGTGAACTGAGCCTCCCTGAATCTTTGCCCGAGGGTGGTTGTTCTCTTCCTATCTCTGTTCGAGCGGTGGTTGCCCTCCGGGCTCTGGTCAGCTGGCGTGGTCGAGCTGCCTTGAGCCTTGTCCTTATTTTTTGGCTTTATCGGCCTTGACGCTCTCGGTCGAGCAGAAGAGATGTGAATTCGCTAGCAGCTCTGCTTTGGAAGCCCCCGGGTTCATTGCTAGCATTGTCTTCAGTGGCTCTGCCCTCATGTTGTTGAGATAGCAAAAATTGATCTCAGGGTCACTGGTCGCTGTCACTTGATCAAGCATCTCCTCGAATCTCTTTAAGTAGATGTTGTAGGACTCATTGTGACCTTGCTTAATTTTTCCAAGGTCGAAACGATTCTTGGGGGTTGGGCCTGCAGTGCCGAATTCCTCTAAGAACTTTTCCCTGAGTGTTGCCCAACTATCAATCGATCCCCGGGGAACTCTGCCCAACCAGACATGTGCCTTTCCCTGAAAAGCTCCCTCGAATGCCCGCATCTTCAGGGCCTCAACATCTGTGACCATCCGAATCTGTGCCTCGAATGATCGGAGCCAATCACTTGCCCGCCTTCCGAAATACTGTTGAGCTGAATCATGGAAGATGACCCATGCGTGGTGGGGCATTTTTGATCTCTGGAGTGAACGGGCTGCCCTCCAGCGGCTTGGTGGCCCCATAGCCGGGCTTTGCCACGGCTAGATTAGCCATTTGCTTGTTCATATCTCTTTTCATGGCCTCCATTCTCTCGGATAGCCGTCTTTCCGCATCCACTGTGAGCCTAGAAGAGTAGGCGGGGTCTGATTGGTCGCCACGCACACGAGGCCAAAAAGTGGGCTCATAAGAAGATCCGGCCTCCTGTGTGACGCGAGCTCTATATTTTGGCCGTTGCGCATCTGCCTCTGCGCACTCACGGGCCCTACAGCGGCCATTGCTCTCCTCCCGAGCACGTTATTCCCGTCGGTGATGGTATATGTAGGAAAGATTATGGCGGCTGTATCTGCTCTCCTCCTGGTCATCCGTTTGCTTCACCATCTCTACCTTCTCCGACGGTACGTGAACGACGGATGGGATCCGTCTGCTTGGAGCGGGCAAGTGTTGGGAGGCATGGCCATTTCCAACAAGTGCTGGGTTACCTGGGTAGTACAAGGTTCAAGAATCGTACCGGAGGCGTGGCCTCAAGCAGCGCTTTGGTTAAGGGCGTACATCTTGTTGTAGTACTCTGCCTAGACCTGCAGGGCAACAGCTTGTTGGTCTTGGTTTTGCCCGGGCAAGCTCACATGGCTGTCTTAGCCATTCTCCCGTTGGCGATTTAGCTGTATTCTGAGATCTTGGGCGCGAGCATCGCGCTTCTCATTTATAACTTGCCTGGCATCGCGTTGGCTGGCACGACTTTGACTGACATGTTGGGAGAGCTGTTCCTCCACATACAACACCTCATTGTCATGGGTCGCGTGCTCAACATCCACCCTTTGGTTTCTAGTTTGCACCCCCTGCGGTGCCCTCGGTGGCAAATCAACCAACGGTGGAGGGTTATTGTTTCCAGCCTGGTGGCTACCAGCTTGTTGGTTACTGACGGTGGCATGATGCTTGCTACCCTTTCCAGCCATTGTAGTAAGAGGTTTTTTGAAGACTTACATCGGAAAAATTGAAGAAAGTGTCGAAACTTCCTTCCCGGCAACGGAACCAAACTGATGTGGCAAAATCACAGCTTGGGCTGTCCGTGAGTTGGGTAGGATATCTGGGCTTGGATCACCTTCCTTGAGCTTGTTAAAGATCACAAGAAACCTAAGTGGAAGTGCAAGGCAGGGCCTCACGAAACCCCTCCGGCGTGAGAGTAAGTATCGAGTGAGAATGTCCAAAAGCAAATTGACAGAGTGCCGAGGCTTAAGAAAGTGTGTGTGTACCTTGTTAATGGCTTATGGAGAGGTATTTATAGGCCCCCCAATGTGGTTGAATCCGTCTAGGATTCAGTTTCCACAGTTACCTAACCAATCAAGGAGAGAATCCCTTGATTGTAGGCATTGGCCGCGTAGATGTAGGAGCAGATAAGGTAAGTACCCTGCTAAAATATGAAAACTTTTGACTTGTCTTGGAGAGCAAGCCTCCGATGCTTCCTGCTTGATATGTACCTGGGCGAGCAGGGCTCTGCCCGGCTGTTCAATGTGCTTTGTTTCTGAACTTGATGTAGATCCAAGGGACGGCCCCTGGTCGGGCAGGCAGGGCCAATGCTCGACCAGGTTTGGACGAGATGAATATGGTTCCTTTGCTAGGTATGAGTGTGGTGTCCGGGTATCGCCCCTGGTCGGACAGGCAAGGTCTATGCCCGGCCAGGTTTGGATGGGAGTTACACTGCTCGCTGCTTGATGCTTCCATTACTTTACTCGCTAGGGCTGTGGGCCCCATATCCATTGTGCTCGTGACCGGCACGTGATGATAGCTCGTGCCTTGCTCGTGACCGGGTTTGGGCCGGGCATATCAATACTCTTTCTCACATCTATCGGATGTGAAATCGTAATAATCACGGCCGGCATATTCTGTTAGGGGTGTAAATCGGAACCGCTGAACCACGGAATTGAACCGAGTCGGTTTGGTTTGGTTTTGGTTGAAAATGGTTCGGTTTCGGTTTTAAAAATTGAAAAACCACCCGTCTAAACCCGTCATTTGTTCCCCAAAAAATGAATTTATAGTAAAAAAAGTCATGGATCGAAACGGGCAACCGGTTTAACCCGACCCATTAATATTTTTCAGCTCTAAAATGTTAACGTGTTGAGTTGGGTAATTAATGGGTTGAGTTTGGTGGATTAATGGATAATAAGTTGTAATTGGCAAGCCTATTAGTGACGAATAAAATTATGAAAAAAATGGAAAAATTGCAGGCCGGTCCCATTTTTGAAGTTTATAACCCCTCTAGTCCACCATTCTTTTTCATCAACCGCTATAGTTCATTTTTGAAAATTTGTTCTTAAAATGCCCAGATCATCTTCTTCCAGCTCTATTGAGTTCGAAAATCATGATTGCGCGCAACGAAACAGAGATCGATATTTTTGATTCATGAAATACGAAACTGTAATGGATCTGTGCTAGGTTAAAGACTTTTTCAGTTGGGACAAATGCAGAGGAGGAGGAGGAAGAAAACGGCTTATGATGGAGGAGATGGAAGAAGAAGGTGAAGGACATGGTCAGGTTCATTACGTTTTGTATCACCGTACAAAAATATCGATTAAATTGATGAACCGCAGTACAATTAGACTATTGAACTGCATAAAAATTAATGCAATAAAATTGATGAATCGCGATAAAAATTAGACCAGGAAATTAAACTATTGAACTGTGGTACAAAAATTGATGAATGGCGGTGCAATTAGATTAGGAAATTAAACAATTGAACCGCGATACAAATATTAATACAATAAAACTGATGAATCGTGATGCAAACATTGATGTATCGCGGTGCATTTAGACTATGTAATATTACTATTGAATTGAGGTGCAAAAAAAATTGATGTATCGCGGTTCATTTTTAAGTGACATCCGAACGTTTTTTCGATTCATTAAGGGTATCGTAGTCCTTTTACCCCTAAAAGTGAATTTTTTCCGTTGAAAAAAAAAACTTGACTAGAGGGGCTATAAATTTCAAAAAGTAGACTGGCCCGAATTTCACAAAAAAAAAAAGTAAAAAATCGTTTTTTAAACAACGGGTGTAAGAGAGATTCAACAATGCTTGGTTGATTAACTATCAGCCAACCGAAAAAAAATACTACTATGAAATATATCATTTCGAGGCTCTCACCGAGTAGAACACATTTGTGCAATTACCTTCGCTAACAAACAAATGACACGTAAAGAAATTTGTGCCTCAAGCTGCACAATTTCTTTCATTCAATGCCAGTGTTCTAAAACTCCCTGCCTAGCTCCGCCTAGGCGCCTCTCCACCGCCGCGAGTTTCTTAGTCGTCGCCTAATCGGCCAAGTCGGCGCCTACTCCAAATCCCGCCAACCTTAATTTATTTTTGTAGCTTTGATTTTGTGGTGTGCAGTGACCGAAGAAAGAAGGGGGGAAAACTGGAGAAGGAAGGAGTTACAATGGTGCATGAGGAAGAGAGGGAGGTAGAAAGAAAATGGGTTTGATTTTGTGGATATTCAGTGGGCTAAGAGAGGAGATAGATTAAAGAGTTACATCTAGGAGGAAAGATATTGGAGGATGAAAAAAATGAGGAGAGTCGGTCTGCCGGAGAGAGAGATGAGAAGAAAAAAAGAAATGAAGAAAAAGTAGTTGTCGGTCTGCCAGATAGAGAGATGAAAGAAAAAGAAAAAAAGATGAAGAAGAAGAGGGCTGTCTCGGGACTCAGAATTTAGAATGAGGAGAGATTAGGGAGGATATGTTAGACTGTGAGTTGTAGGTGCATTAGGTAGGTGGAGTAATATATATATATATATATATATATATATATATATATATATATATATATATATATATATATATATATATTAATTCTAAACTTGGCTAAGTTATTGTTTTGGGATTGTTGGGAATTGAGATTAGTGGTAGGTTTGTATATTTTTGTTCATTTTACAAATATAGACAAGTGTTTGATAAAATGACAAATAAAAAAAAATTGTAGTCAATGTGTTTGATCTTTGATGTAAATTATCAAAAAAATAATACTTATGCCTTAATTCTAGGTCTCGATTACGCCCCGACTAGTCCCCAAGGCGCTAGGTGCTAGTGTGCCACCTAGCGGCCGCCTAATGATTTTTAGAACCTTGCTCAAAACACTAATTTTTCAACAATAGAAGAGATGTATGTTGGTTTTAAAAATACTATTATTAAGTACCAATAGAATAGATATATCATACATTGGTTGGAAAATGATGTTGGTTTTCAAAGTCATTTGATAAAAAGACTTCAATCATTATTACCGATAAAAAATGTATATCTCACATTGATTAGAAAATGGTGTTAATTTTCAATTATTTTATATTATTACCAATAAAAGAGATGTATACCACATTGTTTTAAAAGAAAATGTTAGATTTTAAAGTCTTTAGTCTAAAGATTTTCTGATGCAGGCAGTATCGCGCTCGATTATCTCGATCGTTAGGACCGGGCACGCGGAAAAGGGCATAACTTTTGACTCGGATGGAGTTACGGGGTCCGCCATATATCAAAACGAAGCTCTCGAAAAGACGAACAAAACTATTGAGTTTCACTTGATTACAAGTATTTTTAAGGCCAAAAAAGGTCGTTTAGATAGTGTTACGGGCCACTGAAGTTTTTTTTTTGTCAGTTTTGAGTTTTTTTGTAATTTTATCTATTTAGTGCTTTTAGGGTTTTAGACATATTTAAACATTTTTAGGGTTATTTGAGAGGCAGTTTTTGCCGTTTTATGAACAAGTTACTTTTCTCAATTCTGGTATTCATTAAATCAATGTGAAATGATGCCTAGATCGTGGTAGGTTTGCGAACCTCAACAGGATTTAGAAGATCAACACTGGTAGTCGTGTGTGATCTCAACAGTTTTGATATTCATCGGTTACTTTTGGTTACTTCCGCTACATCACTTTCACTTTTACAAGAGATATATCTCATATTGGTTATAAAATATTATACTATTATTACCAATAGAAGAGGTATATCACACATTGGTTAGAAATTGATGTTGTTTTAAAAATACTATTATTAATTACCAATAGAAGAGATGCATCATACATTGGGTAGAAAGTGATGTTAGTTTTCAAAGTCTTTTGATAAAAGACATGTACCATTATTATCAATAGAAGATGTATATATTACATTGGTTAAAAAATGATGTTAATTTTAAATTATTTTAGATTATATAAAAAGCTTTTACTATTATTAGCAATAGAATATATATATATATATATATATATATATATATATATATATATATATATATATATATATATATATATATATATATATATTACACATTTGTTATAAATTGATGTTGATTTTAAATTGCTATTATTACCATTAAAAGAGATAAATCTTACATTGGTTAAAAATGATGTTTATTTTAAAAATCTTTAAATAAAAAGACTTCTATTTTTATTATCAATAAAAGATAAGAGAAGAGATGTATCATATTATATAGAAAGAGATGTTGGTTTTAGATTTTTTTTAGATAAAAAACTTCTACTACTATTACCAAATGATGAGATATATTCCACGTTGATTAGAGAGTGATATTGATTAGAGAATGATGTAGGTATTAAAAGTCTTTTTTATAAAAGGCTTAATACTAATAGAAAAAATATGTATTTCACACTGGTTAGGAAAGTGATAATAGTTTAAAATATTTTTTAAAAAATGTATCTCACATTGGTTATAAAGAGATCCATATTATTTAGAAACATATATCGGTTATAAATTTTTTTAAATACAATAATTTTTATGTTATTATCAATACAATTGATGTATAACACATTGTTTAGAAATAGATGTTGGTTTCAAAACTCTTTAGATAAAATACTACTACTATTCAAAAGTTTTTATACAAAAGACTATTATTATTACTATAGAATAATGTATCCCACATTTGTTAGAAATAAGTGTTGGTTTTAAAAATACTATTATTACCAATGTAAAAGATGTATACCACATGGTTAGAAAGATATATTTGTTTTAAAAGTTTTTAGATAAAATTCTTAAACGTTTATCACCAATAGAAATAGAAAAGAAGTATCTCACATTATTAGAATATGAATAATGATTTTAAAAGTCTCAAATTAAATATTTTAATATCATAAAGTATAAAATTTAAGGTGTCTACTAACGCAGATATGTTAAAAGCTTTCATTTGGACGAAAATTTAATTTTCTTTTCATTTATGACAATGATGATAAGAATTGTATAATATTATTTTAATTATTACTATTACTATTGCTATTATTATTATTTTTATAACAATAATATTATTATTATTCTCAAGCATTCACGTGTGACTCATTGTTTCTCAACCATTACCTATTAATAATATGTATTAATAATTAATACAATAATTATTAGAGAATAACATATTTATTATTATTCTTGTTTATTTGTAATTAGTAATTAGTAGTAAGTACCTTGTATAGTTCTTTCTTTATTATGCTATCTTCCTTGTATATGTTTCTTGTACCCTACTCCAAGTGTAACCCTAATTATAATTGTTGTTTCTCAATTATATTTTGATTTACGTCTGTTCATACATTACATCTGTTTTATACTATAGTGGCTAATTGGGCTGCGTATCAATTAGCGTGACAACTATGTATAAAACATTGCTATATGATAGTTTATAAGACTTCACAGGTTCAGCGGAAAACTTCAGCTTTCCTTCAGCGGAAGACTTTAGTATTGCTCCAGCGGTAGACTTTTCTACAGACGCTCAATGCATGACGTGTCCAGCCAATCAAATCTCAGTGGGTTAATTCAAATTTGTCTTTTACCATTTCGAATTTGAATTCAAATATTCCCAAACTTCTTAGATACGCTTAAAACAGCTTTCCGAAAAGCTGGAAGACTTTTCCGCCCTCTGAACAGTGACAAAAGCAGATGGAACAATCTGACACTTGCAGGTCTGATATTCTGATTATTTGGCTAGCAACTCCTGCAAAACAACTCTGCACCACTCCCTGTTTTGTATTAGTTAGGACGAACTCTACAAGGCAGCTCCATGCATTTAATGCATTCAACCTAATAGAGCTGTTACTCTTCGTCCTCTCCAACGGATCTCTAGAATGCTCTTGCTATAAATACTGCCATTAGAGACTGAAGAATAATAATACTGTCCATCCTGAAATGCTCTGAAATTCTACAAATCTAAGTCTTTATACTCAGCGCATTCAAGAGATCATTAACTGATCAAGAAGTCCTTGACAACAACAAGAAGATCTGCTTCAACTTTTATTTTAAGCTTCTCCTTTTTGTCATCTTTTAACTATTCTTCTGCACGAACTGAATATCTTGTTTATCTAGATATTCAATTCCCAAACCCCAAACACAAGTCAAATATTTTGTATACGATCCATTAGATATATTCCTTGTAATAGAACTACTGGAAAACATAGTGCACATTTTAAATCCAAGGTTGACTGCCTTGGTGGTGGACGTAGCACTCTTTAAAGTGTGAACCATCTCAAACACTTGTGTTCTTTCCATACTGTTTCTTATTTCCTTTACTTATTTTAAAAAAGCAGACTTGAGTTTTCAGTCAGGACTACCGATAATCCTTTATCGGTAGACTTAAACTGTCCTCCTTACAAGACTTCCGCTACTTCAATCTCTTTGATAGATTGCAAGTGCTTGTTTTAGGAACAAACTTGAGAAAATTTGAAGTGTCTAATAAGTTATTCAACCCCCCCCTTCTAGCTTATTACTGTGCCCTTTGGGACCAACAATAACTCACCCTATAAATAGTTGATTCAATCAATGGAAATGCTATGTCGTTATTCATAAACTTTATTAATTTCTACATGGTATCAGAGCTTTGCTCCTAAAACCTTCATCTTCTTCCTCTAGCCCACCCCCTACCACCCTCCACCATGGCTAACGAAAATTACTCCCTCACCATTAAAAACCCCCTTGACCCCACATAAACCTTTGACCTCATCAACATCTTTTACCACAATATTACTAAACTCACCTCCAAAAACTATATAGCTTGGAAACTCCAAGTTGAGGCCACCCTCATTGGCTATGACCTTTACAAGTTTGTAGACAGTTCACACCCATGCCTGCCTCCCACCGTCCTAGCCAAGGATGCTCAATCATCCAAGGACGTTCCTGTCCCAAACCCACACTACCAACCCTGGATCCTGCAAGACAAACTTTTGTTCGGTGCCCTTGTTGGTTTCCTCTCAGCTCTCCTGGTTCCTATGATCCAATAGACCGCCACAACTAGAGAAGCATGGGAAACTCTGGCTCACACTTATGCTCGCTTGACTCGCGGCCACATTAAGCAGATTAAAGACTACCTCAAGCGGGCATCCAAGGGCACTCGATCGATCTCCGACTACATGCAGTCTGTCAAAAGACGGGCAGATGAACTCGCGGATGATGACTACCACCACATCATGGATGTGGTGGAAGGTCGGGACACTCCCATATTGTTTGATGAGCTCCATGAAAAACTCATCAATTGAGAACTACTTCTGAAGCAGTCACATCCCGCGTCCTTCTCGCATCTTGTTTTTACTAGTGTTGCTATCTCGAGGAACCACAACTCGCATGCTCGGCACTCCTCGCAAGCTCAAGCAGCTCCCGCTCAACCTCAGCACCCTCCCAATAGTCCTCGGCTTCTGCTCCCCGCCAACAACGACCTTATCTTGGTAAGTGTCAGGGCTATCGCCAACAGGGCCACACGATTGCTCGCTGCCCCAACTTTCAATTGGTCGCCACCACATCTCTGCCCGCTGACTCCAACTCGGCCAGTAACTACGCAAGGCACCCACGGCACACCTTGCGACCACAACGGACATCGGGACTCCGGGTTGGCTTCTCGACAGTGGAGCTTCTCACCATGTTACCAACGATCTTAGAAACCTCCATCTTCATTCCAACTATCCAGGCACGGATGCCATGGTCATTGGTGATGGTACATGCCTACATATCTCCAAAACTGGTTCTTCTATCCTCCACACCCCTGCACACACCTTTACTTTACAAAATGTCCTGTTTGTTCCTAGCATGAAACGCAATCTCATATCCATATCTCAATTCTGCATATCCAATAACATGTCTATTGAGTTCTTACCATCTTATTTTCATGTGAAGGATCTACTGACAGGGAGAATATTGCTGACCGGACAGTCTAAGGATGGTGTGTATGATGGCCGACCATAGCTCCCTCTCCTCGCCCCTCTGCTTGTGTCAGCCCAAAAGTCTCCCACCAAGATTGGTATCATCACCTTGGCCATTCATCTGACCCTGCCTAAACTCAGATACTCTCTAACCTAGGTTTAGCATTAGACAATGCTCGCAATCATATTCATTGTAATGATTATCTTTCTAATAAAAGTCATAAACTTCCTTTTCATCAAAATACTATTATGTATACTTTCCCTATTTAAACTATTTATACTGACGTTTGGACCTCCCCCCTTTCCTTTATTGATGGGTTCAAATACTATGTGATATTTGTTGATCACTATACCCATTACATTTGGCTTTACCCGCTCAGACTCAAATCTGAGGTCGCGACCATCTTTCCCAAGTTTAAAGCCTTGGTGGAAAACTATTTTAAAACAACCATTGTCACTCTTTACTCGGACAATGGAGGTGAGTACATGGGGCTTGCCCTGGATTTTGGCTTGTCCGCCTACCTGTCCGCCCATGGCATCTCTCACCTCACCTCGCTCCCTCACACCCTGGAACACAATTGGGTCTCGGAACGTCGCCATCGCCACATTGTCGAAACTGGTCTCTCCCTATTTTCTCATGCATCTCTTCCGCTGCCTTTTTGGTCGTTTGCCTTCCAAACCGCGACCTACCTCATAAATCGGCTACCAACACCCACTCTTACTCACCAGTCTCCCTACCATAAACTTTTTGGCTCTCTGCCCAACTACTCCAAACTTTGTACCTTTGGTTGTCTCTGTTACCCTTGGCTCCGCCCTTACTTCACTCATAAACTCGCTGCTCGCTCCACTACGCGTGTCTTCCTTGGTTACTCGCTCACTCAGAGTGCCTATCTTTGTTATGATCCGAGCACCACCAAGCTATACATTTTGCGTCATATTCGATTTGTTGAGTCTACCTTTCCAATGTCCACCCTGTCCACCAGCCCTGCTCGCCCAAATACCTACGTTAGTGTCTCTTGGCTGCCCCTTCATGAACTGCTCGACCACTCATACACACCGTCGGCTGCTTGCTCCATTGCCTCCCTGCAAGTAGAGCTGTCAAGGTGGGTTGGCGGGGCGGGCCAACCCACAACCCGCTATAACCCACCATTTGACGGGGCGGGGCGGGCCAACCCATGAAATGTGGTGGGCTGGGAAATTACCAACCCAACCCAACCCATCTTGGGTTGTGGGTTAGGCGGGCCAACCCACCAACTTTTTTTCCCAAATAATCTAAATAATAAAAATAATCATAAATAGCACAAAAAAATGTCACAATTCATTAAAAAAATATATTTTCTACTATTATATTTTTAATAGTGTTTTCTAACAACATTCTTTAATATTTATAGTATAAAATGAGAAAAAAATAGAAGTAAGAAACTATTTTATCATGACTCTTTTTGTATGTTCTTATAATCATTTTTTCTATAAATATTGCGGTTAATATACCTTATTCTGACATCTTTAATTGTTATAAGTGTCATTTTTTGAACGAATTCAAAATCATTTACTAATATTTCAGATATAAAAAATAATCGTACATTTTGAGCGAAAAATGATTTAAACTAATTATTTCAAACTTATGACTTGGTTATCTGAAACTAGTATATGGCGGGCCAACCCGCCCCGACCCACCTCAACCCGCAACCCACCGCGGACTCAACCCATTTGACCCACCTCCTAATGGGTTCATATTTTCCCAACCCAACCCACCTTTTTTAAGTGGCGGTGCGGACCAACCTAACGGGCCCAACCCATTTTGACAGCTCTACCTGCCAGTTTCTTCTTGCACTAATCAGAATGTGGTTGATCTCAGCTTGCCCATACACCAGCCTCAGCCACCCTTACCACTGCCCATTACAGTCCTTTTTTGGCTGCTCAACCCCCCTTGGTAACTAGCTCCATGCCCGAGGATAGCACTATGCCCACTTGCACCATGCCCGCTGACCCAGTTCATGTGCCCGCTGAACTTGGTCCTGTGCCTAAGCCCGTGTCTGTTGACCCTGTTCTTGTGCTCGCTGCTTCTGGAACTTCAACTATAGTTACTCTATCTAAGAACAATATCTACAAACCCATCACCAAACTGAGTCTTTCGGCTTAACTAGTAGCAGATAGTAAACCAACATGTGTCATTCATACTCTGAAAGTTGAGAAGTGGCGTCAGGCCATGTCTGAGGAGTTTGATGCACTAGCTTGCAATGGAACTTGGGATATAGTCCCTTCGGCAGATGCTCAAAATATTGTTGGCTGTAAGTGGATCTATCGCATCAAAAGACATACTGATGGTACTATTGATCGCTACAAAGCTTGCCTAGTGGCCAAGGGATTTCACCAGCGACCAGGGGTTGACTATCACGAGACTTTTAACCTGTTGGTTAAACCAACCACTGTTCATCTTGTTCTCTCACTGGCCGTTTGTCAAGGATGGGCTTTTTGACAATTGGATATGAACAATGCCTTTCTTCAAGGCAATCTGTCCGAGGAGGTATATTCATGGCTCAACCACGTGGGTTCACAGACAAGGACAAACCTCAACATATGTGTCAGCTTCACAAGGCTATTTATGGTCTTAAGTAGGCTCCCTGAGCATGGTATAATGAGCTGCATCAGTTTCTACTTGCCTCCTGCTTAAAAACTCGGTGGTCGACGCATCACTGTTCATCCTTCGTGCTGCAGGCAACATCATCTATCTCGTTGTCTATATGGATGATATCATCATCACTGGGAACTAGTCTGCTGCAGTTCAGACTTTCATATCTCTGCTCGCTAATCGCTTCTTGTTCAAGGACCTTGGTGATTTTAACTACTTTCTTGGGGTTGAAGTTGTTAAGCGCCCAAGTGGTCTTCTGCTCTCCCAACGTGGGTACATAGCTGATCTCCTTGCTCGCACAGGCATGACCGATGCTCGCTCAGTAGCTACGCCCCTTGCTACCTCGCTTACCTTGACTCTTCACACGGGCACTCCCAGATCCGACATAATTTCGAGCAATGGTCGGGAGTCTTCAATATCTGTCTCTTACTCGACTTGATGTTGCCTTCATTGTCAACAAACTCTCTTAGTTTTCATGCATAGGCCGACCACTGAGCACTGGAATGCGGTCAAGCGAGGTCTTCGGTATCTCTGTGGCTCTATTAATCCGGACATCTTCCTTCATCGCCAGTCTCCTCCTGCTCTCCATGCCTTTAGTGATGCGGACTGGGCTGGCAACAAGGATGACTACACGTCCACCAGTATCTACATTGTCTATCTTGGAAGCAACCCGATTTTTTGGAGCTCCAAGAAACAACGCACTGTAGTTCGCTCCTCGACTGAAGCTGAATACCGGGCAGTGACTGCCACTGCGGCTGAGGTCAGGTGGATTATGTCTCTTCTTGGCGAACTCGGTCTCACCTCCTCGACTCAACCAATAATTTACTATGACAATGTGGGCGCCACTAGTCTCTGCTCGAACCCGGTTTTCATACTCGTATGAAGCATGTCTCCCTGGACTTTCATTTCATTCGGCAACAAGTTCAGGATGGACTTATGCGAGTTTGTCATGTCTCCTCAACCGATCAATTGACCAATGCCTTGACCAAGCCTCTTGCTCGCCAGCAGTTTCATTAATTACTTCGCAAGATTGGTCTCTCCTCTCGGACGTCCATCTTGCGGGGGCATATTAGAGAATAATATATTTATTATTATTCTTGTTTATTTGTAATTAGTAATTAGTGGTAATTACTTTATATAATTATTTCCTTATTATGTTATCTTCCTTGTACATGTTTCTTGTACACTACTCCAAGTGTAACCCTAATTGTAACCCTCCCTATAAATAGGTCATTCAATCAATGGAAAGGTTATGCTGTTATTCCTAAACTTTATTAATTTCTACAATAATGAGATATTAATCTGTACTATTAATCTTTTCTATTGTTAATAATAAAAGTCTTATATATATATATATATATATATATATATATATATATATATATATATATATATATATATATATATATATATATATATATATATATATATATATATTTACAACCAACATTATTTTCAAACCAATATGAGATACAACTCTTCTATTTGTAATAAAATGTTAGATTTTTAATCTAATGACTTTTAAAACCAAAATCAATTTATAACCAATATGAAATACATCTATAATATAAAAGAGATCAAGCTGTTATAAAAAGCTAACTACTGGTCAGGATTGGTTTTTATCAAACACAATTACTGGTCAGGATTTAATCTCACATATCTCAATCGTTTGTATCCACGTTTTTTTCACAAAATCCATCCCTATTTTATCTCCACAATCCTTTTATCTCTCTCTCTCTCTCTCTATCTCTTTCTCTCTGCGTATTCATCTGTTTCTCTCTCCGTTCTCTCTTCCTCTTTCTATCTGCGTATTCATCTTCTATTTTCTCCGTCTCTCTCTCAACCTTCTTTTCCTCTCTCTTCTTAAAACTCCTGTACTAATGCACATGCATGATTTATGACAAAGGGACAAGTTCTAAGTTAAAACTGTGGCATTGTTTGGCCTAAAGATTTGTAGAAAGAAATAAAGTTGCAGCTCTACTAACAAATTGGGCTTTTATCATAGAAGTTGGCAGTTGATCCCAATGATTAGTACATGATTTTTTTTTGCTAACTTTAGAGATGATAGCTCTCTGATCTCTTTGGAGGCCAGTAATCGCCAAGCTGCCAAATGCACCAATCATAGATGCTCATAAAGGGCAAGAAATAAACCCAATTTTCTCAAGAGAGATAAAAGCATGAGCTTATTAAGAAAGAGTTTTAAAACGTGAGTTTTTAATTTATTTTAAAACTGTTTTTATTTTAATTTTTTAGAAATTGAATAAGTAATAATATGTATGACCACTAATTGAGAATTCTTCTGTTTTTTTATTTTGCTAAGACCACTCTAAAAGAAAAGCTATTTTTATTTTTTAGAAAAGGAATAAGTAATTTTTTATGTTGTTAAGATCATTCTAAAAGAAAAACTGTTTTTATTTTAATTTTTAAAAAATGAAATAAGTAATAATATGTATGACCTCTAATTGGAAATTCTTTCGATTTTTTATGTTGTTAAGACCACTCTAAAAGAAGAACTGTTTTTATTTTAATTTTTTAGAAAAGGAATAATTAATAATATGTATACCCCTTTCTAAGTGGTAGAAAATCTTAACTTTTTAATACATTTTTTTAATATATGAAATTTCATAAATTTTATTTTATCCGATGAGTTTTTAATTTATTTTAAAATTGTTTTTATTTTAATATTTTACAAATGGAATAAGTAATAATATATATAACCATTAATTGGGAATTCTTTTGATTTTTTATGTTGTTAAGATCACTCTAAAAGATAAATTGTTTTTATGTTAATTTTCTTGAAATGAAATAAGTAATAATATGTATAATTACTAATTTGGAATTCTTCCGATTTTTTATGTTGTTAAGACCACTTTAAAAGAAAAACTGATTTTATTTTAATATTTTAGAAATGTAATAAGTAATAATATGTATAGCCACTAATTGAGAATTATTCCGATTTTTTATGTTGTTGGCTTATTATTAATATATTTTTAATACATAATTGTCAATTATGAGAAGTGTCAGTATTCGAATAAATCAATATATTTTTTTAATTTTGTAAAGATCAGATCAATGTACACTGTTAAAAAACTCATTTTGATAACTTCAAAATCTAGCAGAGTACCGCCCCTGTTTCCTTAAAAAAATAAAATTACAAAAGTAAGTTTTTTTTTACCACTGTTGGATGATCATATTGTTTTAATTGATTACCGAGAGGTGTTCATATTAAATTTGTTATTTTGTAAGCTTGAGTTTCCTTTGTTGAACTTATTTATAAACACTTTGGGCTGGAGTACATGTATGTCATTATACCCAGAAAAATTTTAGACTCTTTTTGAAATATGATTAATACATGATTAAAACATATATTTATTCATTTAAATACTGACAACCTTAAATACTGATATCCTCCCCTACTTACGCCGTGCCATGGGCACGAACACATATTCTAGTCTCTAATATTACAAATAGAAAAAATGTATCTTACTTTGATTATAAATTGATGTTAGTTTTGAAAGTATTTTGATAAAAGATTTCTACTTTTAATAGCATAGAATAGATGTATCTTACATTATTTGGAAATAGATGTTAGTTTTAAAAGTCTTATATTAAAGACTTCTACTATTATTATCAATAAAAAATGAGTGACCCTAAACGTAACACCATTTAATGCATAAAATGACCTAAATACCCCTTTTAACATTTAATAGATACTCACTTTTAGTACACATTTGCGGATGTTTTATAAAACATCCGCTACACACTAGCAGATGTTTTATAAAACATCCGTTACGCCCTAGCGAATGTTTGACAAAATATCCACTAGTGTGTAGCGGATGTTTTATAAAACATCCGCTAATTTGTAGCGGTTGTTTTGTCCGAGATCGAAAAAAAAATTCAAATCAATGGTTTTTTGTTCGTAATTGAAAAAAAAAGAAACTGAATCAAAGCCAATTTAATTCACATGCGATATCAAGCAAATTAACAATAGAAATCGAATCAACAATGACACGTAATCAAAATTACGTGAATGGGGAGGGAGAGAGGGGGTAGTATAGTTTAAATGTGAAGATGGATAGTGAAGTAATTTTACCTTTTAAATGGTATTACGTTTAGGGATTTTGGTGTTACGTTTAGGTGTTCTGATAAAAAATATGTATCTCACATTGTTTAAAAATAAATGCTGGTTTAAAAAGTCTTTAGATTAAGGACTTTTTGTATGCATGTATCTCACATTGGTTGTAAAGTATTCTACTATTATATATTATCTCTAAAAGAGATGCATTCAACATTGGTTAGAAATTAATGTTGGTTTTAAAAATACTATTATTACCAATTGAATAGATGTATCATACATTTGGTAGAGGGTAATGTTGGTTTCCAAAGTCTTTAGATATAAGACTTCTACCATTATTACCAATAGAAGATGTATATCTCATATTAGTTAGAAAATGATGTTGATTTTAATTTTAGATAAAATACTTTTACTACTATTACTAATATAAGAGATATCCTACTAATATAAGAGATATCCTACATTGGTTAAAAATGATGTTGATTTTAAAAGTCTTTAGATAAAAGACTTAGTTTTATCATCAATATAATAGAAAATATGTATCTCACATTATTTAGAAATATATGTTGGTTATAAATTTTTTCAGATAAAAGACTTCTACTATTATTACTAAATGATGATATGTATCCCATATTGGTTAGAGAATGATGTCAATTTTAAAAGTCTACCATTATTAACAACAGAAGAGAAGTATTTCACATTTGTTAAAAAAGTGATAATGATTTAAAAACTTTTTAAATGATAGATCTCACATTGGTTACAAAGAAATGTATCTCACATTATTTAGAAATGAATATTGGTTATAAAAGTGATTAGATAAAGGCATTTTTATGTTATTACCAATAAAAAATATTTATCTCACATTGTTTAGAAATGAATGTTGGTTAGAAAGTCTTTTATCTACCATTATTATTATCAATAGGAAATATGTATACCACATGGCTAGAATGTGGTGTTAGTTTTAAAAATCTTTTGATAAAAGACTTAAACTATCATTACCAATAGAAATAGAAAATAAGTATCCCACATTGTTTTAAAATCAATTATGATTTTAAAAGTTTTTAACAAAAAGACTTCTAATATTATAATTACCAAGTTAGATGTTAATTTTAAAAGTCTTTAGATCAAAGATTTTTACTATTATTACTAATAGGATAATATAATTTTTTGGTCCTTTGAACTATACCAATACTATGCGTTTGGTCCCTGTACTTTTTTTTAAATGTGTTTGGTCCCTCAATTCGGTTTTTTTGGTCAATTCCCCCTTCCTACCGTTACCGTTACTAAAAAAATTAACATTGGCTAACTTTTCAAAATATCCAAACTACAGGGGTTAACGCGTCAATTGAAAAATTAAACAAGGATGGCATGTCAAATTGAAAGCCAGATCATTTCTCTTCCCCAACGAACCAAATTCACGAAAAGTCGAGAACCAAATTCACGAAAAGTCAAAAACCAAATTCTCAGATCCGGTCAACCTCAGAGTCTCTCTCTCTTCCGGCCATTTCTCTCAAGCTCGTCAATTTTTGGATTCCGGTCGATCCAGGCTTGGATTTCAGACTCGATCGAGCCGGTGACCCGAGAGATCTCGTGGGAGGAGGCACGACGGCTAGGAACGACTTGAGACCGAGCCGACCAGAGGAGTTTTGGAAAGTGTCGATGAGTGACTGGAATTGTCTGGGTGCCGGTGATAGACTTCATCTGGGTGTGACTGGAATCGGGGGCAGAGGAGGAGGCGACGGTGGGCAAGGCCTCGTAAGAGCCAAATTTCCTGGTGGTGTTGCCAACGAACTTGGAAACGACGGCGTAAGTGACCATGAGGATGAGGGCAACGAACAAGACGTGGAGGACGAAGACGAGATCGAGGATGGCGGCGGCCCTGAGGTTGGAGTCGTCGAGATCGCACTTGGTGGAGCCCTCGACGCCGCTAACGACGTCGAGTGTCTTGTGGCAGCCCTCGGGAATGAAAGCGTCGACGTGGAGGGAGAGGCCCGAGGGCCCGAGTCCCCGGAGGCCGAGAGAGGTCGGTGTGGCACGAAAAGCCTGGGTTGGCAGGCGAGGAGGAGGGAGAAAAAGAAGGAGAGAGTAGAGATGCGGGCGGAAACGGAGTCGCACTTGGCTTCGAGGGAGGAGATCTGGAGGGAGGCAGAGGAGGAAGAGACGGAATACTGGATGAAGAAGATGGCAGAGGCAAGGGCAAAGAAGAGATCGGAGGGAAAGGGGAGGGAATCGGAGATGAGGAAGAGGATGATGAGGTAGAGTTGGAGGTTGGTGATGGTGAGCCTTTGATTTTGATTTTGATTTGAGGAAGAGAGAGAAAAAGGGGAATTGACCAAAAATAAGTTACTTTAATTGATTGTTTAATTTTTCAAATTACACATTAACACCATATGGTTTGGACATTATGAAAAGTTAGCCAATGTTAATTTTTTAGTAACGGTAACGGTATGAAGGGGGAATTGACAAAAAAAATCGAATTGAGGGACCAAACACATTTCAAAAAAAGTACAGTGACCAAATGCATAGTATTGGGATAGTTCAGCGACCAAAAAATTATATTATCCTTACTAATACAAAATATGTATCTCACGTTAGTTAGAAACTTATGTTAATTTTAAAAGTATTTAGATAAAAAAATCGTTGAATATTAATAATAATAATTTTTTTTATTGGAACCATGGAAGATATTAACAATCTAATTATAATGTCTAAAAGTTATATTATTATTACAATATATATATATATATATATATATATATATATATATATATATATATACACACACACACATTACAACTTATTAAATATAGAATCTTTACAAATACTAAACAATGAAACATATAATAATAATTGAGTTATGAGGGATATATACAGCTAGGGCTAAGCTTATGATAAAAAAAAAGATAGATATCTTGTGAGACGGTCTTCAAAATCTTAATTCGTAAGATGGAGCTTCAATCTTTCATAACTCAATCCACTAACACATGGTGAATTGGGTCAAGAGATCCATCTTATATAAAATACTCGTTAAAAACTTATTTTGTACTATTTTTTACCATAATTTATTTTATGGTTTTTGTCTTATATTTTTATTTTTAAGTTTATTTCAATTAACATGTGTTGGGTTGATGTGCGTGAGAGAGAATGATTTTAGATGCTTAATTATACTCTTTTTGGATGAGTTACAAAATTTTACAACCAATAAAATGTGTTTTTCTTTAGGATTTGGGATGTCGTCTTTGTTTTGTGTAGTGTACATTGATCCAACTCTTATAAAATCTCAAACATATATTAATTTATTCGCATCATACTCACTTCATACACTGATATTACCTCCCATACTGATACTGCATGTGCCATAATCACGGACACGAAATCTAGTTAAAGTTGAGAACTTGCTAATTTTAAATTAAGATTTAGAATTTTTAAGACAATCTTATATGAAACCTACTTCCAAATAAATCCCAAATGTTATCACTACTCTGTTGAACACAATGACTCTGTTAACAATGACTTCTTGACTTCTTGTTGCTCTTTACTTCCTTTGTTTCAAAATAAGTGTTGTTTTAAGAAAGTTTTTTTGTTCCAAAATAAGTATCATTATAGGATTTTAAAAACATTTGTTCATATTTTGCCAAAACTGCCCTTAATTATTACTTTAAAATTAAATAATGTTAAAGAGGGGATTATTAAGAGAAAATAGATAAGACTAGTACAACTTAACTACATTAAATGAACTTAAATAAGAGTATATCTGTCTTTTTATAAAATTTCTTAATCTGTTTATAAATTATTAAAACAACACTTATTTTGAAACGAAATGAGTAGTATTATTGTATCTCATTCCGAAAAAAAGAAAAGTAAAAGCTGATTGGTGTTGCTAAAATGTAGGCAAATTAATTGGGTAATGCAAAACCATGAAATTTGCTATTTCTTAGCCATATTAATTTCCCTTGTCTATCTAGCTAAGTTTAGTAGTACAGATCTACGTATATGGTTTGGGCTCAAAAGTCAAAACATCAAGTTTGACCGAAAACTTTGGAAGACCCTAATAATTAGCTGCAGAATGGAAAGCCTTCAAACTATAAAAAGGTTAAAGTAAAGTTTGGCTATCATCTTCAATTAGATCAAAAGACTAAATTAGAAAAAAGAAATAAGATGGATGTGAAATATATCCCGTGTGTTTTCTTGTTGTTCTTGTTCGTGCGAGTGCAGGCTCAATCCGGAATTTTTGATGTTACAAAATTTGGAGCAAAGCCTAATGGAGATATAAGTCAGGTGATGAAATAATTTTACGCTATAATTAAGATATATAGTTTGCAAATTAATAAACAAAAATGATATTCCATCTTGATATCTTTTTCCCTTTCTCTTCGATCTATATATTAGGCCATATTGGATGCGTGGAAACAGGCATGTGAAGCTACGAGTCCGAGTACAGTCGTGGTTCCAGCGGGCACATATTCACTCACAGTGTTGGAGTTGAAAGGTCCTTGCAAAGCTCCTATACAACTTCAGGTTGATGGTACCTTAAACGCTCCCATTGATCCAAGGCAAATCCCCGATGGCAAACAATGGGTCACCTTAAGCTACCTTGACCACTTCACCTTATTAGGAGCCGGAACTTTAGATGGGCAAGGAGGAGCTCAGGCTTGGAAAATGAACGACTGCCACAAAAATAAAAATTGCCCCAAACTTGCTTATGTAAGTATACATACATATTTCCAACTTCTTCTTGCGCTTTATTAAAACGCACTAATGTTTGTTTATTTTTTGTGATACCAGAACCTAAGCTTGAACTTTCTCTCCAACTCAACCATCAGTGGCATAACTTCTAAAGATAGTAAAAATTTCCATGTTAATCTTAATGGATGCAACAACCTTACCTTCGTCAACTTCAAAATATCTGCCCCGGGAGATAGCCCCAATACAGATGGAATCCACATTGCACGGTCTCACGAAATCCATGTCACTGATTCGGTCATCGCGACAGGAGATGATTGTATCTCCATTGGAGATGATACCACACAGTTGCATATCGAGAAGGTGACTTGTGGACCAGGCCATGGCATCAGCGTGGGAAGTTTAGGTAGGAGCCCCGGTGAGAAGGATGTGGTCGGAATTTTTGTTAAGAATTGCACTTTTGTCAAAACAACCAACGGTGTGAGAATAAAAACATGGCCAGATTCTCATCCCGGAGTTGTCACTGATGTTCATTTTGAGGATCTTATCATGGATCAAGTTGAAAATCCTGTCCATATTGAACAAGACTATTGTCCATATAACAATTGTGTAAAAGAGGTATCTCTATACCCTGACTCAATTTTAAATATTTTCTTCTTTTTTCAAGGAGTGAATTATCAAATTTGATTATATATGTTTTTCCTGTATGACATTCAGAAACCCTCACTCGTCAAATTGAGCAAACTTAGCTTTAAAAACATTAGAGGCACATCGGCAACTCAAGTGGCTGTAAAGATTGGTTGCAGTGCTGGTGTACCATGTGAAGATGTGCAGATTGGCGACATTGACTTAACATATAGCGGACCTGAAGGACCTGCAAAGGCTGAGTGTGCTAATACTAAACCAACTTTCGCAGGCAAACAAAATCCACCGGCATGTGCTATTTAAGTAGCTCTTTCGTGAGTTAAATGTTTTTATTGGATGTATTTCTTTTATTGAGAAAATAAGTAAATTTTGTGATTTTCACTAATGGAACTCATCTCTGTAACAGAGTATCGTAGTTTCGGAAAAAGATAATGAAATATGATTGTTAGAAATGTTACATATATGTTCATTTACTTTTGCATTTCAATTCATGCTACATATCCTAGGTGTCAAAAGAATAAGCCAAAGACTATCTCATACAAACCTTACAAGTTACTTTGCTGAATTTCTAATAGCACCAATGCAATTCATGAATCTTTCCCATTGGATGCAATTTGAAAAGCTCCCCGGGAAAGTGCTAGTTTGCAAAGAGAATTATCTAATTTTGTTCTCCTTATATATAGAGTTATCAAGATAGGTTGACGGATCGAGTCTGCAGCCTGCTAAAACTCGTCATTTGGCGCCGGGGTGCAGGTGCAGGGGCTAAACATATATGTCCATATGTCCTTCGGGAAGAGGATTGAGTTAAACATTTGTTTATATCTTTGTTGGTCCCAAATAGGCTCAATCTAGGCTAAAAGGGGGAGGGGGGGTTGAATAGCCTAATACTTTTAAAATTATTTAAAATCTTTCACAAGTGTTTTCTCTTTTGTAAAGTAGCTAACTCTTAAAGAAGAGTTAGGGCAGCGGAATAAGTAAAGGTATAGAAAAACTGTTGGGAAGACTGCTGGTGATAGAAGTTTATGACAGCAGATTTCTTTTAAGAAGATGCAGTAATTCACGAGCAATTCAGACAAAGGTAAAGAGAAAGCAATTCAGTCAAGACAATACGCAAGGATGTAGAAGTGGTTCGTATTTTGAAAAGTACTACGTCCACTACCAAAGTGGTTAGCTTTGGATTTTGAAAGGTGCACTTGTTTTATCAACTAGGTGAGAAAGTAAGATCTCTAATGGATCGTGTAAAAAATAGTGCAATGAATACTCTTTAGTTCGTTTTATGTATCCTAATACTCTTAACAATGCATTCCAATGCTCATTATTAGGATTGCTAGTAAAACGACTTAACTTACTTATAACGTAAGCTATATCGGCCTCGTGCACTGCATCAAGTACATTAGGCTTCCAATGATTTGAGAATACTCTAATTGTTGTTTCGCATTCCCAGTATTCTTGTGAAGAACTACATGAGGTAAAAAAAGGATTATTAGTCTCTTTAATACCATAAGAATTAAATCTCTCAATCATTTTATCCACATAATGTGTTTGAGATAAATTAATTCCATTGAAAGTTTTAGAGACTTTCATTCCTAAGATTACATCTGCTTCTCCCATATCTTTCATATCAAAGTTATTGGCGAACATTTTCTTTGTTTTGTTTATAACCTCAATGTCATGACCAAATATGAGTATGACATCTACATATAAACAAACAAATACATATGTGTTACCAAATTTCTTGGAGCATACACACTTATCACATTCATTTGTGATAAAACCATTCCTAGTCATGACATTGTTTAGGAGCTTGCTTCAAACCATACGAGGACTTAACAAGCTTGCACACCTTGTGCTCTTGTCCTTTTACCTTGAAACCTTCGGGTTGTCACTTGTAAATTTCTTCATTCAAATCACCATTTAAAAATGCAGTTTTCACATCCATTTGATGTATCTGCAAATTATATAATGCTGCAATGGCTATTAAGATTCGAATTGAAGTAATTCTGGTAACATGAGAATATGTGTCAAAAAGTCAAATCCTTCCTTTTGACGATATCCTTTGACAACAAGACGAGCCTTATATTTATCCACGGAACCATCCGGTCTTAGTTTCTTTTTGAAAATCCATTTGCATCCTATTGGTTTAGAACCTTTTGGAAGATCAACCACTTGCCAAGTGTTGTTACTTAAAATGGATTCAATTTCACTATTTACAGCTTCTTTCAAGAATGTGGATTTTGAGCTATTCATGGATTCTTTAAATGATTGAGGCTCATTTTCAATCATAAAATTAGAGATAAAATCTGGACCAAAAGTTTTAGCAGTTTTAGCTCTTTTGCTTCTTCTTGGTTCAGCATCCTCATTATTTTCAGAAGCACTTTCACGTGGTCTCTTAGGAGTACTTTCACAAATATCCTTTTTCATAGGGAACACGTCCTCGAAAAATTCAGCCTCACGAGATTCAATTATTGTATTGACATGAATGTCATTTATTTCAGATTTATGTACTAAGAATCTGTACGCACTACTATTCATTGCATACCCAATGAATATACAGTCAACGGTCTTTGGTCCTAACTTTGACCGTTTAGGAGGTGGAACGGCAACATTTGCTAGGCACCCCCACACTTCGAGGAATTTGTAGGAAGACTTTCTTCCTCTCCACAATTCATATGGTATGGAACCAGTTTTCTTGTGTGGAATTCTATTCAACACAAAGTTAGCAGACAACATTGCTTCCCCCCACAAGTTTTGTGGTAAACCAGAACTTACAAGCATGCAATTAACCATGTCTTTTAAAGTTCTATTTTTCCTCTCAGCAATACCATTTTGCTGCGGAGTATAGGATGCGGTTGTTTGATGAATGATTCTAAATTTGGAGCATAAGTCACTTGACTCTACCGATTCATATTCACCACCCCTATCGGACCTTAATACTTTAATTGACTTTTCAAGTTGATTTTCAACTTCATTTTTGTAAGTGATGAAAGCATCCATTGCTTCGTCTTTACTACTTAACAAATAAACATAACAATATCTACTTTGATCGTCAATGAAAGTAATAAAGTATTTCTTACCGCCTCTAGTTGGGACAAACTTTAAGTCACATAAATCGCTATGAATTAAACCCAACAGTTGGCTAGTTCTTTCAATTGAATTAAAAAGTTTCTTTGCAAACTTTGCTTCAATACAAATTTCGCATTTGTGATCTTTCATTGAATCAAGTTTTTGAATAAATCCTAAACCTACAAGCTTTCTTAAAGAAGCACGATTCACATGTCCTAAGCGACTATATATGCCATAAATTAGAAGACTCACACAAGTAAATAGAATTATTAATTTTATTAATAGCTTGTGGGTACAAATAGGTGGACTTCTTGTCCACCACAACAACATTTGCCTTAAACAAGCCATCTAGCAAGTATCCTTTCCCACCATACATCCCTCCCTTAAGTAAACAAATTTATCGGATTCAAATACAACTTTAAAACCTTTCTTACTAAGCAATGAACCAGAAATTAAAATCTTCCTTATGTCGGGTACATGAATCACATCGTTGAGAGTAAGCTCCTTTCCTGATGTGAACTTCAATATCACCTTCCCAATGCCTTCAATCTTGGAGGTTGCAGAATTTCCCATATAGAGAAAATCTTCACGTTCCATCTTCTTGTATTCTGCAAACAAGCTTTTGTCGGCACATATGTGACGAGTGGCTCCTGTGTCCATCCACCAATCCTTGACGTTTGACACCAAGTTGGCTTCACATACAACATCGGACATACTTACTTCAGAAACACTCGTAGAGAGAGTATCCACTTCTGTCATGTTTGCTTCGGGAGGCTTCTTCTTCTTGCTTCGGCAATCCTTTGCCCGGTGACCGCTTTGCCCACAATTGTAGTAGTCTCCTTTGAACTTGAAGCATTTGTTGTTGCTGACATTACTTGTCTTTTTGTTCTTAGAAGAGTCATCACGCTTTCTTTTGTTGTTCTTAGGCCCAGAGTCTTCAACCATGTTAGCTTTTACTTCCATGTTCCGTGCAACGACTCTCTTTTCTACACCACGATTGTTGTCTTCAATACGAATATGAACAAGCAAGTCTTCCATTGACATTTCCTTGCGCTTGTGCTTGAGATAGTTTTTGAAATCTCTCCATGAAGGAGGCAACTTCTCGATCATACATGCAATTTGGAAAGACTCGCTCAATCGCATGCCTTCAGCTTCAATGTTATGCAACAGAACTTGCATCCCCTCAACCTGATTCATTACAGTTTTAGAATCAATCATTTTAAAATCCAAAAATTTTACAACAAAGAATTTCAATGTTCCAGCATCTTCAGTTTTGTATTTTTTGTCAAGAGATTCCCAAAGTCTTTTTGCAGTTTGAATGGTGTAGTACACATTATACAATATGTTGTCTAGTCCATTCAAAATGTAGTTCTAGCATAGGTAATCTGCATGTTTCCATGCATCAATAGCCAATTGCGCTGCCTTGTCAATTGTACCTTCCGCTACAGGGCATTCTTCACGCAAGAACTTCACCAATCCAAGCGTTGTGAGATAGAACAGCATTTTCTGTTGCCAACGCTTGAAATCGGTTCCATTGAACTTTTCCAGTTTCTCGTACTGCGAGGCCGGTGCCATGAGAAGCTGATTTGCACTTGAAGTGCTTGCAAACACACTCAGAGTGGTTGCAACAATTCACTAGTGGATTTATTTCCATTAGCCATTTTTTGTCACGAAAACAGAAAATCAAATAAGAAGGAGATGAAGTAGAAGATAAACAAAAATAAATACCTGATATTATTTGTCTTAAGAATGTTGGTAAATAATTTGTTTGTCTTAGTATCTTCAAAATAGATTTCTAGTTGAAGTATTGAAACGAGGTATGCCGAGGCAAATCTCCTTAAGACAAATATTGCCTATGTAACGGTGCAAACGAATGGTTGGCAATTGTCTCCCAAGATACAACGTTTCTTCCAAAAGTTAGACTTGCACTTACTAACCTTTGACGGACGAACCAAATTAGCTGACTTGCTCTTAAATCTTTCACAAAACGGGAGAAGGAATAACGAGTAAAAGAAAACTGGATTTCTTTAATGAACAACACTTATGATTTTCGGATGTTAGACTGAGATAATTTGCTTGTACTTCGATGACCTGAATGACTGGAAGAGGGGTCTTTATATAGCCTTGGTCGAGTCTGTTCACAGAGGATGACGGCTGCCCACTCAAGACTGTTGTCGTGCGTCCAACATCGAAGCAGTGTGCATGTTCGAGTTGCCTGGAACTGCCGCTCATAACTTGAAGAGGTGATTTGGTCCGTGACAAGTCATGCCTCCTGTCAGTCTTTTTAAGCCGCCTACTGCCTATATAAAAATGAAAAAGCTCCAATCACTCCTTTGCAAGGTGCACGGAGCGAGTGCATGAGCGTCTGTCCATCCAACGGCTAGCAAAGCTAGCTAGTGCGAACATGGCTACATGGCTTATAACTTAAATATTACTCTCCATAATCTCCCATTATATAAACTAGGACACATTCTAGTATATATCCAATGTGGATTTAGACTCTTCTGTGATGACTTAACCATTCACCCATATATATTGACCCCAACTTCCAACAACTAGCACTTTCCCTGGGAGCTTTTTCAAATTGCATCCAATGGGAAAGATTCCTCGCACAACTCTTTCACCCACTAAAAATAGGTGTGGGTGCCCCGGGATCTCCCGGATCCCGCGCTCCCTTTTTTAGGGGAACGCGGCATGCAGAAGGACACCACGCTTTCTATTCTACCTTCCCTTGTGTCGGGGAAGACAAAATTAAAAATGCAGAAATGGTGTTGTCAAAAAGCGCGTTGAGTACGCCTCGGACACCGAGTGATTTTTGGTCCATTATGAGAGCTTTGGATTTCTCTGTATCTCACCCTCCCTTGTTTAAGGGAAAATAACATACAGAAAATGCATCAGCCTTTTCATTCTCATCGTCCCTTGTTTATGGGAAAACGGAAAAGTGTAAAAAAAGGATGTTGCGAAAACGCATGGGAACACACCCTGCCTCACTATGGACTTTTCGAAAATTGCCTTAAGGCCTATTTTAGATCGCTATGAGTGCATTGGGCTCCCCGTATCTCATCCTCCCTTGTTTAGGGGAAAACAAGATGTAGGAAATGCATCACCCTTTCATTTTCATCCTCCCTTATTTAGGGGAAAACGGAAAAGTGCAATAAAGGATGTTGCATGCCCCACTGTGATCTAAAATGTTTTAACAGAGTCGCCTTCTTTATTTTAAGGAGAAACAAAGAAAAACCAAAATAAACCAGAGTTTGTAAAAAAAAAAGGGTTCGGATGTTAAGTTACGAGTTAGGAAAGTGCTAAACACCCAACTCGCACTTTCGGTCTTAAAATAGTTTTTGGCTAAAGTATGCTTTCATTATATTTTTCTAGCAAATAAATAAACCATTAAAAGCAAATATATCCGAGTCTACATTATTTACAGACTTACATCCATCTCCTTCCAGTAATTACAAATACATTTAAAAATATTTAGCCATAATAATTGCTCTTTTTAATGTTATTTTCTAAATAGATCCGGGCAGCATAACAACTTATAGTTTTTACATCGGGCCGGATGAAAATAGCATTTTTATAAATAAAACCCTTAAAGGCTCACCTTTAAGAGCGTTAGGTGCGCTCGCTATGTCCTTCCGGGAGAGGGAGTCTTTTTTCTCAAGCGCGTTCGAAGAATAACTACTTCCGAAAGTTGCTTCTGGGCACCGTCAAATGGGCAAAGCAACTGCTTTCTTTTTTGCTGTTGTTTGCTTGCTGCTAGCAAACTGCAGCAACCGCTTGCTTCCGGCGGATTTGGCCTTTGATTCGGGCGTAGCAACCGCTCTTTTGGGATTTTTGGACCGAGGAAATAGGGTGGAAACCTAGCTGGGGGGCTAAGGCTCACTTTGATCAGTTGGTTTTGTGTTTGGAGGAGATTTGGCAGAGTTTCGAGGCTTTATAGGAGGGGGCAATCACTATCTCACGATCGTTCTTCTGTCGCTGCGTAAAATAAACGCGCAGAGTTTTTGTGAGAAAAAATTCTCGTCCCTGAATGCGAAGCCGGGCACCTCTATTTATAGGTGAGAGGAGGGACACCACTGGCATTTGTGATTTTCATATTGTGCTTCACCAGCTTGTACCGCGCCCTTAAAGACTTGTGCAATGCATTAAGGAGTGCTGAGAGCACTGGCTGAGGAGTTGGGGGCCGACAGGGCCGATTACACTATGGAGCTTGGGCGCCGCGCCCACCGGCATACGCGCACGGAGTCCTTTTTACCTCATTTTTGACATTCTGGCCCCTGCATTTTACTGTTTTACGCATCCTGCTTTGTCTTTTACATTTTTAAAACCCTGTAACTTGACATTCGTTAAGTTTCAAAAGGTCTTGATATCGCATGTCAATGTTACATACCAAGGGTACAAAATTGGGGTGTCTACAGAGCCCCTCAACGATGGAGTTTACAGGTAACCGAAGTTTACGAAAGTAAATCCAACATCGTTG
>CM028383.1:22823001-22851256 GCA_013146195.2 Codonopsis lanceolata | reverse complement strand
TTTATGAATCATGTCGTGGAAGAGGGTGGTGGCAGTTTGATATGTAGCCCCAGTGTTTTTTAGCTCAAATGGCATGACATTATAGCAGTAGGTTCCCAAGGGGGTGGTGAATGATGTTTTTTCCTGATCTTCTGCTTCCATTTCGATTTGATTATAGACCAAAGATGCCGCCGATTTAAAGATCTTATTTTGTGAGAAGCAACTGCATCTACCACAATATCAATATTGTAGAGGGAAGTCATCTTTAGGCGATGCCTTGTTGAGGTCGCTGAAGTCTCACAGCATCCGAACCTTCCCATTGGCTTGGGAACAATTATGTTGGATGCCAGATCGGGTATTCTACTACCCGAATAAATTTGACATGTAGCTATTTCATGATTTCTTCCTTTACTTGCAAAGTGACCATTTTGGTTTGATTTGGTGGAGCTTCGCTTGATCGGTCGAGCATCCTGATATGTGGGATCCAGTTGTTCAACAATTGCCGGGTCTAACCCGCATATCTTCAGGACCATGCAAAGATGTCCATGAACTCTTTGAGGAGGTCAATAAGTGCTATCCTTTCAGGGCCTTGTAGGTAGCTGCCGACTTTGATTTCTTTGGTTTCATTGTTCAGCCCCAGATTGATGGTAGATAAGTCTTCATTTGCTACCGATTGATTTTTTCCCTCGGTGCTCGACCGACTTTACGAGCTCAAGTAAGTAATTTTATTTTTTCAAATCCACTCATTATTAAAATTAATTAATACGCTTTTAATGAAGGTGCAACTAAGGAATAAGCAAAGACATTCAGATTATCATTAATAGCAAATTGTACGTGGTTATTTATCAGACAGATTTGGGGTTTGAGATCCTCACTTGTGGAGTGGATCTCTAGATGACCAATCCGCAAAGCTAAGGGAAGGATGGGGAATAGTATATCCGAAGCGGTCCACCGTAATCCGCGGTTCTCAAGAGCTGGCTTGGTCCGTAGTATACCAATTCTCAGAGGCTTATCAACATAGACTCAAACTCGCCAGGAGCTTTTCATAATTAGCGCCATCTATCATACCTAGGAAACTGCCTCCAAACATCTATTAAAAAATCCTTTTATTGATGGGGATATTTACAAAGACCTTTATTCTCGCTAAATGAGTTTATTTGCCCTTCCTTTCCTTGATTAGTTTCAAAGATTCTGTACATGCCACCGTAATTACCTCGTCGATAAGATCCCCGAATGGCATTTCCCGAAAGTGCATAACACTTGTTCAAGTGAGGTGACCACTACAACGGTGGTATTCATAAGATCGCACACCATTACACGTGCTAGGCAATGGATTGGGAGGTTGATAATTAGCGATGTGTTTAAGTATCTCATGGGCCCATAGTGTTTGGAATATTTTTGATCTGGGGCAGTGATCATCATGTGCCTTGGAATTAATTATTTCCTTCCTTTTGGTCTGGGTAGACTACCAGGCTGAGGTTTGGTCAAATAGCTGGGTTGGGTTTTTTCTCTTGGGTAATATTATTGCACTGGGATTTGGTTGTCTGGCCTCGTTAAGGGAGGCTCTTTTTCTTGTGCACAAATTATTCTTGGAGTCCCTCGGTCATTTGCCGAGAATAAGTATTTGGAGGACCGAGGGAAGGTAATTTTTCCGTTATGGTAGCAAGCATTTAGGTGAAGGAGTTCGGTTGACTGAGGAGGTGGATTTAAGTTATGAACATTTGGAACCATACCACCTTAGGAAATGGGGTTGATATCTGGTTGAAAGCTAGTACTTGGTTGTTTTCTGGAGGCTTGGAGAAGAATATCGTGGTATCGTGGCTATTTATTTCAGGAAGGCAAGAAATATCAAGAGCAAAATTTGGGCTTTTGACTTTTTGAGAGATAGTAGCAAGAGTTTCTCGCAAAACTTGCCAAAAGATCGCCGACCACCGGTTTGTTATTCTCTCGCATGAGCATCCAGCCTTTCTTTAGCCGATTTCAATCCGTGAGAAGGTGTATACTCGTGGAGTTTTTTCCGTTCCCAATTGTTCCAATCATTGCTGGTCCTAGTCATAGCCTGTTTATTTTTAGCGGTCATTTCACTTAAATTTGCATCTTCTGTACTGATTTTGTCCTTTTCTGATCTGACCCCGATACTTTCTGATCTGACCTCTGTGCATGTATCTCGTGTCAACCGACTAGTACTATCTCTGTCTTTCCAAATTCGGGCCAGGTTTCTGAGGAAAATAGGGTTTGAAGGTATCAGAAGGGGTTGGTTGAAGGCTTTCTGGGCTCGGAGTACAGTGTGCCTTTATTAGTATTTTTTTTATCATTTATTTTTCCTACAATTGACCGGACAAGCACCTTCTTTGTTTTGACAGTCTCAAGATTATTCCTAGAATAGTGGATTCTTTCTCCGTAGTATAGAACCTTCCGTGATTCCACTTGCCTTCGACTCCCCAAGATCGGATCGATCTCGTGTGAAGGACCTATACTCTTTTCAGATCCATTATTCAAAACGTTATTCAAAACGGCCTAAGTCTAACATCGAAAATAATCTCTACCCCCTCGTGTATTTTATTCATATCTCTTTTTTTTTATTTCATCATTTTTTTTTATTTTGATTGATGATTTTTTTTTTTTTTTATTTGTTCCTCTTTTTTTGTTTGTTTTTTTTGCACAGGAGCTGACCAATGATTCAGATATGCAAAAATCGATCGGAAGTGTCCTGAGAATCTATATGCAATTTAGCGTTGGCTGATGCAGGGGGTAGGCTGGCCATGGTGTAGGCTAGCAGTTCGGAATATATCTACATACGTGCGAGTGTGTACGGTATCTAAAAAGCAGTAAAATCTCTTTTTCCCCTTTTTTCAGATATAAAGCAATAAATAAAGCAGATTTGGCATGTCTTCCTGTTTTTTGTGGATTTTCTCGGCTTTTTAGTTTGAGCGCGAGCAAGCAACCAATCACATCAAGAAATAGAAAGAAAAGTGGGGAATATATCTATTCCTATTAATTACTTATTTGTCCTAGCCCCCAAAATAAAATGGCAGAATGAAATAAAATATGTACATATTTTATGCGATAAAAATAAAACATGCAGAGATAATTTAAAAAAATAGAGTAGAAAAAGGCAATAATAAAATAAAGCCCCAGCCTTTTTGTTTTGCTGCCCGGAAGTATATATATTTTTCTTTTTTCTTTTTTTTCTTTTTTTTCTTATTTTATATTTTTAAATATACATGTAATTGTGACTGGAACGAAACTGCTGCAAGATAGAGGATCATATCCACAAATATATACACAAATATATAAGAACGCAATATTCAAAATGCTAAAGAAATATAACAAGCATATTTTAGCCATAAACTAAAAAAAAAATTTACTGAGTCTAGTCCTCCATTTTTATTTAAAATAAAAACGATCTCCCCGGTAGAGTCGCCACTGTGGGTGCCCCGTGATCTCCTGGATCCCGCATTCCCTTTTTTAGGGGAACGCGGCATGCGGAAGAACACCACGCCTTCCATTCCACCCTCCCTTGTGTAGGGAAAAACGAAATTAAAAATACGGAAAGAGTGTTGTCAAAAAGCACGTTGAATACGCCTCGGTCACCAAATGATTTTTTATCCATTATGAGAGCTTTGGATTTCTCCGTATCTCACCCTCCCTTGTTTAGGGGGAAATAAAATACAGAAAATGCATCACCCTTTTCATTCGCATCGTCCCTTGTTTAGGGAAAACGAAAGTGCAAAAAAGATGTTGCGGCGGCGTGGGAACACGCCCGCCCTACCTCATTATGGACTTTTCGAAAATTGCCTTAAGGCCTATTTTGGATCGCTATGAGTGCATTGGGCTCCCCGTATCTCATCCTCCCTTGTTTAGGGGAAAACAAGATGCAGGAAATACATCATCCTTTCATTCTCATTCTCCTTTGTTTAGGGGAAAACAGAAAAGTACAAGAAAGGATGTTGTGGGCTTCACTGTGATCCAAAATGTTTTAACAGAGTCGCCATCTTTATTTTATGGAGAAACAAAGAAAAACCAAAATAAACTAGAGTTTGTTTAAAAAAAATGGTTCGGAGGCTAAGTTACGAATTGGAAAGGTACTAGGCACCCAACTTGTCCTTTCGGTCTCAAAATAGTTTTTGGCTAAAGTATGTTTTTATTATATTTTTCTAGCAAATAAATAAAGCATTAAAAGTAAATATATCCGAGTCTACATTATTTACAGACTTACAGTCATCTCCTTCCAGTAATTACAAATACATTTAAAAATATTTGGCCATAATAATGGTTCTTTTTAATGCTATTTTCTAAATAGATCCGGCAAAGATAACAACTTATATTTTTTACATCGGGTCGGATGAAAATAGCATTTTTATAAATAAAATCATTAAAGGCTCACATTTAAGAGCGTTAGGTGAGCTTGGTAACACATATATATTTGTTTGTTTATATGTAGATGTCATACTCATATTTGGTACACATATGTATTTGTTTGTTTATATGTAGATGTCATACTCATATTTGGTCATGACATTGAGGTTATAAACAAAACAAAGAAAATGTTCACCAATAACTTTGATATATATATATATACACACATTACAACTTATTAAATATATAATCTTTACAAATACTAAACAATGAAACATATAATAATAATTGAGTTACGAGGGATATATACAGCTAGGGCTAAGCTTATGATAAAAAAAAAGATAGATATCTTGTGAGACGGTCTTCAAAATCTGAATTCGTAAGATGGAGCTTCAATCTTTCAAAACTCAATCCACTAACACATGGTGAATTGGGTCAAGAGATCCATCTGATATAAAATACTCGTTAAAAACTTATTTTGTACTGTAATTTTTTACCATAATTTATTTTATGGTTTTTGTCTTATATTTTTATTTTTAAGTTTATTTCAATTAACATGTGTTGGGTTGGTGTGCGTGAGAGAGAATGATTTTAGATGCTTAATTATACTCTTTTTGGATGAGTTACAAAATTTTACAGCCAATAAAATGTGTTTTTCTTTAGGATTTGGGATGTCGTCTTTGTTTTGTGTAGTGTACATTGATCCGACTCTTATAAAATCTCAAACATATATTAATTTATTCGCATCATACTCACTTCATACACTGATATTACCTCCCATACTGATACTGCATGTGCCATAATCACGGACACGAAATCTAGTTAAAGTTGAGAACTTGCTAATTTTAAATTAAGATTTAGAATTTTTAAGACAATCTTATATGAAACCTACTTCCAAATAAATCCCAAATGTTATCACTACTCTGTTGAACACAATGACTCTGTTAACAATGACTTCTTGACTTCTTGTTGCTCTTTACTTCCTTTGTTTCAAAATAAGTGTTGTTTTAAGAAAGTTTTTTTGTAACAAAATAAGTATCATTATAGGATTTTAAAAACATTTGTTCATATTTTGCCAAAACTGCCCTTAATTATTACTTTCAAATTAAATAATGTTAAAGAGGGGATTATTAAGAGAAAATAGATAAGACTAGTACAACTTAACTACATTAAATGAACTTAAATAAGAGTATATCTGTCTTTTTATAAAATTTCTTAATCTGTTTATAAATTATTAAAACAACACTTATTTTGAAACGAAATGAGTAGTATTATTGTATCTCATTCCGAAAAAAAGAAAAGTAAAAGCTGATTGGTGTTGCTAAAATGTAGGCAAATTAATTGGGTAATGCAAAACCATGAAATTTGCTATTTCTTAGCCATATTAATTTCCCTTGTCTATCTAGCTAAGTTTAGTAGTACAGATCTACGTATATGGTTTGGGCTCAAAAGTCAAAACATCAAGTTTGACCGAAAACTTTGGAAGACCCTAATAATTAGCTGCAGAATGGAAAGCCTTCAAACTATAAAAAGGTTAAAGTAAAGTTTGGCTATCATCTTCAATTAGATCAAAAGACTAAATTAGAAAAAAGAAATAAGATGGATGTGAAATATATCCCGTGTGTTTTCTTGTTGTTCTTGTTCGTGCGAGTACAGGCTAAATCCGGAATTTTTGATGTTACAAAATTTGGAGCAAAGCCTAATGGAGATATAAGTCAGGTGATGAAATAATTTTACGCTATAATTAAGATATATAGTTTGCAAATTAATAAACAAAAATGATATTCCATCTTGATATCTTTTTCCCTTTCTCTTCGATCTATATATTAGGCCATATTGGATGCATGGAAACAGGCATGTGAAGCTACGAGTCCGAGTACAGTTGTGGTTCCAGCGGGCACATATTCACTCAAAGTGTTGGAGTTGAAAGGTCCTTGCAAAGCTCCTATAAAACTTAAGGTTGATGGTACCTTAAAAGCTCCCATTGATCCAAGGCAAATCCCCGATGGCAAACAATGGATCACCTTCAGCTACCTTGACCACTTCACCTTATTAGGAGCCGGAACTTTAGATGGGCAAGGAGGAGCTCAGGCTTGGAAAATGAACGACTGCCACAAAAATAAAAATTGCCCTAAACTTGCTTATGTAAGTACACATATATACATATTTCCAACTTCTTCTCGCGTTTTATTAAAACGCACTAATGTTTGTTTATTTTTTGTGATACCAGAACCTAAGCTTGAACTTTCTCTCCAACTCAACCATCAGTGGCATAACTTCTAAAGATAGTAAAAATTTCCATGTTAATCTTAATGGATGCAAGAACCTTACCTTCGTCAACTTCAAAATATCTGCCCCGGGAGATAGCCCCAATACAGATGGAATCCACATTGCACGGTCTCACGAAGTCCATGTCACTGATTCGGTCATCGCGACAGGAGATGATTGTATCTCCATTGGAGATGATACCACACAGTTGCATATCGAGAAGGTGACTTGTGGACCAGGCCATGGCATCAGCGTGGGAAGTTTAGGTAGGAGCCCCGGTGAGAAGGATGTGGTCGGAATTTTTGTTAAGAATTGCACTTTTGTCAAAACAACCAACGGTGTGAGAATAAAAACATGGCCAAATTCTCATCCCGGAGTTGTCACTGATGTTCATTTTGAGGATCTTATCATGGATCAAGTTCAAAATCCTGTCCATATTGAACAAGACTACTGTCCATATAACAATTGTGTAAAACAGGTATCTCGATCTATACCGTGACTCAATTTTAAATATATATTTTCTTCTTTTTTCAAGGAGTGAATTATCAAATTTGATTATATATGTTTTTCCTGTATGACATTCAGAAACCCTCACTCGTCAAATTGAGCAAACTTAGCTTTAAAAACATTAGAGGCACATCGGCAACTCAAGTGGCTGTAAAGATTGGTTGCAGTGCTGGTGTACCATGTGAAGATGTGCAGATTCGCGACATTGACTTAACATATAGCGGACCTGAAGGACCTGCAAAGGCTGAGTGTGCCCATACTAAACCAACTTTCGCAGGCAAACAAAATCCACCGGCATGTGCTATTTAAGTAGCTCTTTCGTGAGCTAAATGTTTTTATTGGATGTATTTCTTTTATTGAGAAAATAAGTAAATTTTGTGATTTTCACTAATGGAACTCATCTCTGTAACAGAGTATCGTAGTTTCGGAAAAAGATAATGAAATATGATTGTTAGAAATGTTACATATATGTTCATTTACTTTTGCATTTCAATTCATGCTACATATCCTAGGTGTCAAAAGAATAAGCCAATGACTATCTCATACAAACTACTTTGCTGAATTTCTAATAGCACCAATGCAATTCATGAATCTTTCCCATTGGATGCAATTTGAAAAGCTCCCCGGGAAAGTGCTAGTTTGCAAAGAGAATTATCTAATTTTGTTCTCCTTATATATAGAGTTATCAAGATAGGTTGACGGATCGAGTCTGCAGCCTGCTAAAACTCGTCATTTGGCGCCGGGGTGGAGGTGCAGGGGCTAAACATATATGTCCATATGTCCTTCGGGAAGAGGATTGAGTTAAACATTTGTTTCTATCTTTATTGGTCCCAAATAGGCTCAATCTAGGCTAGAAGGGGGAGGGGGGGGGGTTGAATAGCCTAATACTTTTAAAATTATTTAAAATCTTTCACAAGTGTTTTCTCTTTTGTAAAGTAGCTAACTCTTAAAGAAGAGTTAGAGAAGCGGAATAAGTAAAGGTATAGAAAAACTGTTGGGAAGACTGCTGGTGATAGAAGTTTATGACAGCAGATTTCTTTTAAGAAGATGCAGTAATTCACGAGCAGTTCAGACAAAGGTAAAGAGAAAGCAATTCAGTCAAGACAATACGCAAGGATGTAGAAGTGGTTCGTATTTTGAAAAGTATTACGTCCACTACCAAAGTGGTTAGCTTTGAATTTTGAAAGATGCACTTGTTTTATCAACTAGGTGAGAAAGTAAGATCTCTAATGGATCGTGTAAAAAATAGTGCAATGAATACTCTTTAGTTCGTTTTATGTATCCTAATACTCTTAACAATGCATTCCAATGCTCATTATTAGGATTGCTAGTAAAACGACTTAACTTACTTATAACGTAAGCTATATCCGGCCTCGTGCACTGCATCAAGTACATTAGGCTTCCAATGATTTGAGAATACTCTAATTGTTGTTTCGCATTCCCAGTATTCTTGTGAAGAACTACATGAGGTAAAAAAAGGATTATTAGTCTCTTTAATACCATAAGAATTAAATCTCTCAATCATTTTATCCACATAATGTGTTTGAGATAAATTAATTCCATTGGAAGTTTTAGAGACTTTCATTCTTAAGATTACATCTGTTTCTCCCATATCTTTAATATCAAAGTTATTGGTGAACATTTTTTTTGTTTTGTTTATAACCTCAATGTCATGACCAAATATGAGTATGACATCTACATATAAACAAACAAATACATATGTGTACCAAATATGAGTATGACATCTACATATAAACAAACAAATATATATGTGTTACCAAGCTCACCTAACGCTCTTAAATGTGAGCCTTTAATGATTTTATTTATAAAAATGCTATTTTCATCCGACCCGATGTAAAAAATATAAGTTGTTATGCTGCCCGGATCTATTTAGAAAATAGCATTAAAAAGAACCATTATTATGGCCAAATATTTTTAAATGTATTTGTAATTACTGGAAGGAGATGACTGTAAGTCTGTAAATAATGTAGACTCGGATATATTTACTTTTAATGCTTTATTTATTTGCTAGAAAAATATAATAAAAACATACTTTAGCCAAAAACTATTTTGAGACCGAAAGGACAAGTTGGGTGCCTAGTACCTTTCCAATTCGTAACTTAGCCTCCGAACCATTTTTTTTAAACAAACTCTAGTTTATTTTGGTTTTTCTTTGTTTCTCCATAAAATAAAGATGGCGACTCTGTTAAAACATTTTGGATCACAGTGAAGCCCACAACATCCTTTCTTGTACTTTTCTGTTTTCCCCTAAACAAAGGAGAATGAGAATGAAAGGATGATGCATTTCCTGCATCTTGTTTTCCCCTAAACAAGGGAGGATGAGATACGGAGAGCCCAATGCACTCATAGCGATCCAAAATAGGCCTTAAGGCAATTTTCGAAAAGTCCATAATGAGGTAGGGCGTGTTCCCACGCGCCTTCGCAACATCCTTTTTTTGCACTTTCTCGTTTTCCCCTAAACAAGGGACGATGCGAATGAAAAGGGTGATGCATTTTCTGTATTTTATTTCCCCCTAAACAAGGGAGGGTGAGATACGGAGAAATCCAAAGCTCTCATAATGGATAAAAAATCATTTGGTGACCGAGGCGTATTCAACGTGCTTTTTGACAACACTCTTTCCGTATTTTTAATTTCGTTTTTCCCTACACAAGGGAGGGTGGAATGGAAGGCGTGGTGTTCTTCCGCATGCCGCGTTCCCCTAAAAAAGGGAATGCGGGATCCAGGAGATCACGGGGCACCCACAGTGGCGACTCTACCGGGGAGATCGTTTTTATTTTAAATAAAAATGGAGGACTAGACTCAGTAAATTTTTTTTTTAGTTTATGGCTAAAATATGCTTGTTATATTTCTTTAGCATTTTGAATATTGCGTTCTTATATATTTGTGTATATATTTGTGGATATGATCCTCTATCTTGCAGCAGTTTCGTTCCAGTCACAATTACATGTATATTTAAAAATATAAAATAAGAAAAAAAAGAAAAAAAAGAAAAAAGAAAAATATATATACTTCCGGGCAGCAAAACAAAAAGGCTGGGGCTTTATTTTATTATTGCCTTTTTCTACTCTATTTTTTTTAATTATCTCTGCATGTTTTATTTTTATCGCATAAAATATGTACATATTTTATTTCATTCTGCCATTTTATTTTGGGGGCTAGGACAAATATGTAATTAATAGGAATAGATATATTCCCCACTTTTCTTTCTATTTCTTGATGTGATTGGTTGCTTGCTCGCGCTCAAACTAAAAAGCCGAGAAAATCCACAAAAAACAGGAAGACATGCCAAATCTGCTTTATTTATTGCTTTATATCTGAAAAAAGGGGAAAAAGAGATTTTACTGCTTTTTAGATACCGTACACACTCGCACGTATGTAGATATATTCCGAACTGCTACCCTACACCATGGCCAGCCTACCCCTTGCATCAGCCAACGCTAAATTGCATATAGATTCTCAGGACACTTCCGATCGATTTTTGCATATCTGAATCATTGGTCAGCTCCTGTGCAAAAAAAAAAAAAAAAAAAGAGGAACAAATAAAAAAGAAAAAAAAAATCATCAATCAAAATAAAAAAAAATGATGAAATAAAAAAAAAGAGAGATATGAATAAAATACACACAGGGGCTGACCGATTATTTTCTGATGTTCGACTTAGACCGTTTTGAATAATGGATCCTGAAAAGAGTATAGGTCCTTCACCTGAGATCAGTCCGATCTTGGGGAGTCGAAGGCAAGTGGAATACGAAGGTTCTATACTCTGGAGAAAGAATCCACTATTCTAGGAATAATCTTGAGACTGTCAAAACAAAGCAGGTGCTTGTCCGGTCAATTGTAGGAAAAATAAATGATAAAAAAATACTAATAAAGGCACACTGTACTCCGAGCCCAGAAAGCCTTCAACCAACCCCTTCTGATACCTTCAAACCCTATTTTCCTCAGAAACCTGGCCCGAATTTGGAAAGACAGAGATAGTACTAGTCGGTTGACACGAGATACATGCACAGAGGTCAGATCAGAAAGTATCGGGGTCAGATCAGAAAAGGACAAAATCAGTACAGAAGATGCAAATTTAAGTGAAATGACCGCTAAAAATAAACAGGCTATGACTAGGACCAGCAATGATTGGAACAATTGGGAACCAGAAAAAGAAACTCCTGAGTATACACCTTCTCCTGGATTCGAAATCTGGCTAAAGAAGGAACTGGATGCTCATGCAGAGAGAATAACAAACCAGGTGGTCGGCGATCTTTTGGCAAGTTTTGCAGAAACTCTTGCTACTATCTCTCAAAAAGTCAAAAGCCCAAAATTTGCTCTTGATATTTCTTGCCTTCCTGAAATAAATAGCCCTGATACCACAGAAAATATTCTTCTCCAAGCCTCCAGAAAACAACCAAGTACTAGCTTTCAACCAGATATCAACCCCATTTCCTAAGGTGGTATGGTTCCAAATGTTCATAACTTAAATCCACCTCCTCCAGAAATCAACCCTGAACTCCTTCACCTAAATGCTTGCTACCATAACCAGAAGAATTACCTTCCCCTCAGTCCTCCAAATACTTATTCTCAGCAAATGACCCAGGGGACTCCAACGGGAATAATTTGTGCACAAGAAAAAGAGCCTCCCTTAAACAGGAGCCCAGACAACCAAATCCCAGTGCAATAATATTACCCAAGAGAAAAAACCCAACCCAGCTATTTGACCAAACCTCAGCCTGGTAGTCTACCCAGACCAAAAGGAAGGAAATAATTAATTCCAAGGCACTATGATGATCTACCTGCCCCAAGATCTGAAATATTCCAAACACTATGGGCCCATGAGATACTTAAACCTGTCGCTAATTATCAACCTCCCAATCCATTGCCTAGCACGTGTAATCGTGCCCAGTACTGTGAATACCACCGTTGTAGTGGTCACCTCACCGACAAGTGTTATGCACTCAGGAATGCCATTCAGGATCTTATCGACAACGAGGTAATTACGGTGGCATGTACAAGAATCTTTGAAACTAATCAAGGAAAGGAAGGGCAAATAAACTCATTTAGCCAGAATAAAGGTGCTGTAAATATCCCCATCAATAAAAGGATTTTTTAATAGATGTTTGGGAGACAGTTTCCTAGGTATGATAGATAGAGGCGCTAATTATGAAAAGCTCCCTGCTGAGTTTGAGTCTATTGCTGATAAGCCTCTGCAGAATTGGTATACTACGACCGGCCCGCTCTTGAGAACCGCAGTTCTGGTGGACCGCTTCGGATATACTATTCCCCATCCTTCCCTTAGCTTTACGGATTGGTCATCTACCGATCCACTCCCTAAAATTGAGGATCTCAAACCCCAAATCCTGTACAATGTAAATAACCCTGTACAATTTGCTATTAATGATAATCTGAATGTCTTTGCTTATTCCTTAGTTGCACCTTCATTAAAAGACGTATTAATTAATTTTAATAATGAGTCGTTTGATGAAATGGACCAAAAAGATAAAAATTACTTACTTGAGCTCGTAAAGTCAGTCGAGCACCAGGAAAAAATCAATCGGTAGCAAATGAAGACTTATCTACCATCAATCTGGGGCTGAACAATGAAACCAAAGAAATCAAAGTCGGCAGCTACCTACAAGGCCCTGAAAGGATAGCACTTATTGACCTCCTCAAAGAGTTCATGGACATCTTTGCATGGTCCTACGAAGATATGCCCGGGTTAGACCCAGCAATTGTTGAACACTGGATCCCCACATATCCGGATGCTCGACCAGTCAAGCAGAAGCTCCACCAAATCAAACCAAAATGGTCACTGCAAGTAAAGGAAGAAATCATGAAATAGCTACATGTCAAATTTATTCGGGTAGTAGAATACCCGATCTGGCTGTCCAACATAATGACTGTTCCCAAGCCCAATGGGAAGGTTCAGATCTGTGTAGACTTCCGCGACCTCAACAAGGCATCGCCTAAAGATGACTTCCCTCTACCCAATATTGATATTGTGGTAGATGCCGTTGCTTCTCACAAAATAAGATCTTTCGTCGACGGCATGCTGGTCTATAATCAAATCGAAATGGAAGCAGAAGATCAGGAAAAAACATCATTCACCACCCCCTTGGGAACCTACTGCTATAATGTCATGCCATTTGAGCTAAAAAACACTGGGGCTACATATCAAAGAGCTGCCACCACCCTCTTCCACGACATGATTCATAAAAAGGTCGAAGTATACGTTGATGACATGATCGTGCACTCCAGCGATGCCAACAGTGCTCATATCAATGAGCTTCGAAAATTCTTCGAAAGGTTAAGGAAGCATCAAATGAAGCTTAACCCCACCAAATGCACATTTGGGGTTACCAAAGGCAAGGTCCTGGGATTCATAGTGACTGAGCAGGGCATCGAGATCGAACCAGCCAAAATAAAAGCCATCATAAATATGCTGCAGCCAAAAACTCCAACCGAAGTCAAGGGCTTCCTGGGTCGATTGCAATATATCAGCCGCTTCATCAGACAGCTGACGTCCATATGTGAGCCCCTATTCAAACTCCTAAAGAAAAATACTGATCAAGTCTGGGACGAAAAATGCCAGCTAGCCTTTGAAAAAATAAAATCCTACCTTACCAATCCACCAATGCTAGCTCTTCCCCATACACATAAACCTCTACTCTTATATTTAACCGTTACAAACACGTCAGTAGGGGCTATGCTCGCCCAAGAAAAAGAAAAATCCTATATTGAAAATGCCATCTACTTCATAAGTAGGAAGCTGCAAGGAAGCGAGCTTAATTATTCAGCATTGGAGAAAAGCTGCACCGGCCCAGTCTGGGCAACGCAAAGGCTCAAAACCTATCTGCAAGGACGATCCATCAAACTCATCTCCATGATGGATCCTATAAAATACATCTTCGGCATGCCATCACTTTCCATCCGACTAGCGAAATGGTCGTTTCTCCTCAACGAGTTTGACATTACCTATGTCACGCTCAAATCTATCAAAGGCAGCATAATTGCAGACCATTTGGCTGATCTGCCGCTAGAAGCAGAAGATGCAGCTGAGCCCAGTTTCCCAGACGAAGGTGTCCTGGAAATTGCTGACCATGACACCAGTTGGTAGATGTTCTTTGACGGAGCTACAAATAAAAGAGGCTTTGGCATAAGAATCTTGTTAATCGACCCGATAGATTCCCACACTCCGTTGGCTATAAGGTTGGAGTTCGAATGCTCAAATAATACAGCCGAATATAAAGCTTGTGTCACCGGTCTAGAAAAAGCCCTCCAAAAGGGAGCCAAAGACTTGGAAGTCTACGGTGACTCCGCCTTAATCATAAATCAAGTCGAAGGGAAGTGGAAAACCCAGGATCCTCGGCTGCAGCTCTATCACGCCAAATTGACAGCACTAGCCACCAAATTTGATAATATCCCGTTCTATTACTTGCCACGAGATAGAAATCAATTTGTCGATGCCTTGGCCATTCTGGCATCATTGGTCCGAATTCCCGCAGAAACCAACGTCCAACCATTTATAATTGAGAAGAAGGTCACTCCAGTCTACTGCTTCAAAATCAATGCTGCTCTTGAAGAAGATCACGAGCCTTGATATTCAGACCTCGTAAATCTGCTTCAGAAAGGAGTCTGCCCTCCCAGCCTAGACAGAAGGGGGAAAGTCACTCTGCGGAAATGGGCATCGCAATTCGTATTCAGCGGTAGCAGCCTGTACACAAGGCATTATCAGGGCCTAAACCTATTATGCGTCGACCAAGCCAAAGCTGAGCAAATCATGGACCAGCTTCATGGTGGTACCTGCGGGCCACACATGAATGGGCATATGCTATCCAAAAAGGTCATCCGGCAGGGGTACTATTGGAGCACGCTAGAAACTGACTATATCCGGTGGGTACGCCATTGCGACAAATGCCAACGTTTCGCAAATCTGCAGCACGTGCCCCCGCATATCTTATATAACTCCACAGCCCCCAAGCCTTTTTCAACTTGGGGAATCGACGTCATAGGACAAATTTATCCAAAGGGATCCAATGGCCATGAATATGTTTTAGTAGCCGTCGAATACTTCACAAAGTGGGTGGAAGCCTCTTCTTATAAAATTCTAAATGCTCGAAAAGTGTCTAAATTCATCCGGACCAACATCATATATCGATACGGAGTACCTTTCGAGATAATCTCCGATAACGGCACGCACTTTGAAGGGGACGTGAATCGTCTACTCGATGAATTCAAGGTTCAAAGGCATAAATCCTCCCCCTACCGACCACAAGCCAATGGTGCCGTCGAAGCAGCTAATAAAACACCGGAGAATATTATCAGAAAAATGGCTGACACGGGAAGAGACTGGCTAGAGAAACTGCCACTAGCCCTCTGAGGCTACCGCACTTCAGTTCGCACACCCATTGGGGCTACTCCCTATTCTCTAGCCTACGGCATGGAGGTGGTGCTACCCATCGAAGTTGAAATCCCATCATTAAGAGTAATGATGGAATCAGGCATATCAGAAATTGACTGGGTCAAAGGGCGATATGAAGAATTGGACTTGATCGACGAACGTCGGCTGTTAGCCCTGGAACACATTCGAGCATATCAAAGGCAAATAGCTCGAGCGTTCAATAAAAAAGTCAAAGGCCGTGACATCCAAGTCGGAGACCTAGTGCTTCGTGAAAAACCCCCTAGCTATGTTGATACTAGAGGGAAATGGAAGTCTCCCTAGATGGGACCATATATTGTCAAAGAAATCCGGTCAGGAGGTGCAGTACTTCTCACAAACCAAGAGGGGGAGGATTTGCTTCAGCCATTCAACCTCGATAAACTTAAAAGGTACTATGCGTAAGCCGAATATATCTGGCAATTACTTATCTCTCTAGCTTGCTAGGTTGAAAACCCGAAAGGGCGGCCTAGGCAAAAATTAGAGCATATATAAAAAAAAACGAACCACAAAAAGGAGAAATAAGGGCTCGCTAGGTTGAAAACCCGAAAGGGCAGCCTAGGCAAAAATTAGAGTATAAAAAAAACAATAGGAGAAAAAGGAGGGGGAATGTAATTTCTGAGTTCCCAGCATCTGACTTCCAGCCTGCTAAAAGTCTTCAGCATATGCAGAGTCTTGACTGGCTAAGAAAGAAAAACCACGACAAAGCTCGCAAAAAAAATAAAAATAAATAATACATGTCCTAAGGTGCAACTTAGGAATAACTGCCTAAGATATTTATGATTATGCATTTATGCCTGTACATTTGTCTATTATTACTTGCTACCTATATCCCCCCTGTTTCCCCCCAACCATCCTTTATTTACAACTTAGCCCCGAAGCGGTCCATCAATGCCTGCGACATCCGCCCAACCGGGACCATATACTTCTTCTGCAAGGCACAGAAGAGGCTCCGGTCTCACCAGCATGAGAACCCCCAGAAGTGTCCTCATCTTCTTCATCACCAGCGTCCCCATTGTCCTGAATAGACGTGCGACTCGGGCCAGCACCGTCATCCCTGTGGGCAGTGCTCCGTCTGCCAGCTTGAGGGGGGGCAGCCTCATCAGCTTGCCGGGGATTGCTCCGCCGACTTGCATTACTCAGACGAGGAGGCGCATTGCTAGGACCTGCCTCATTTGGATCAGGAGCCATCCGGGCACTAAGTCCATGAACCCGCCTGAAGTCCTCCTGCAAAGCCTGATGGACCACCAGCCCCGAACTTTTCACATCCTTGCCTATCTCCATCAGGCGAGCATCTATGGCACTGCTTATTCACCGGCCCAGCATCCGCCGCAGCACATGCCTAATCATGCGGGAATGGCCCTCAGCAGCCACTATAATCCATGACAGATATTCATGGGACAAGAGCATGTAATCAGAATAGGCATAAGCCACCTCTCGCGAGTCAAAATCAAGCTGCCATATATTGCGGATAATGGTGCCCAAGTCCCTATCCATCTCCAGCTTCTCAGCCAGAGGACGGCTTGCATCGGGGATGACTTGCTCCCTGCCAAATTGGCGAAGGACCCTGTCCGCCCGATAAAAGGAGGTACGCTCAATACCCGGCAGAATAACCTGGGCATAGACCCTGGTATGCATAAAGAAGCTACGGATCCACCAGTGGTTGACGACCCATATGATTTCCATGGAGCCTCTGCGCAAGAAATTCTCAATCCAATCAGACTCCGAAAAATTTGTCTGGTGATAATGACCCTGAGAGCCATAAAGCCCCAGATCATATATTGCTCCCATCGGCATTAGGCCTATCACCCAGTTGAAGTGCTCCTCTAGCCACATATGAATCAGAAGCGGGCTACTTGAGGGGAACAGCTCATCACCAGTCGCATAGGCATCCATGCCAGACAAAGTCTCAGCCAGAATCACAGGGATAATATTCATCCGGCGGTCCCGAGCCTGCAATACCAGGTCCACGACCTGCACATCAATATACCCAGGTTGGCCCACCAGCAGATACCGCCCCGCAAGGCAGAGAAAAAGAGAAGCCAACCGGCGCCGCAGATAAATTAAATCATCTTCCCTGTACTCCGTATAAGCACCGGGAAGGACGGTGAGATCAAAGTTTACTCCATTGTAAAAACCTGGAGTGGCTTCGCGGGTTGTGCCAAAAAGCTCCCTTATTGCCATATAAGAACGCCTCCGTAGAGAAGGCACGACAATAGGTCCAGTGGCTGTCATCCCCACCCTAGCGCAAAATTCTTCGAAGGTGGGGCACATTTGATTCATACCAAAATTAAAAAGATGGTCCTGAGGCGACTAGAACCTAGAGGCTCCCCACAGCATATCTCAGTTAATGAACAGGGTCCGCCATGACAGCAGACATCGATACCCATAGATATGCTCAAAAGTCCAGAGCATTCTCGTAAATCTCCATTTCTAAAGCTGTATGAGTTGGTACGACCATCTCTGGACAAAAGCAAACATTTTATCTGTCAAAAAGAAAGGGAAACTGAGTAAAAGAAAAGTCAAAAGACTGAGCAGAAGGAAAGAAGACAAGCTGATGAGGAAATAAACGCTGCCCTGGCTCTCCATTTATACTGAAAAAACCAAAGAAGCGGATGAAATATGAACACGGTGCATGAACAATGCATGAACAGTGACTGCATAGAAAGTGGTCTGGGCGCCGCCTATACCCCTTCCTGGCGCGGTGCCCACTTATCCTATGGGTGGCGCCAGGATCTTCACCACTGTTCCTCAATATTGCCTGGCAATTCAAGAATATCAAGCACATGAAGAGGTGGCTGCCTCTTTCTCATCGCAGAATACCAGAAAAGCCCACTTATGAACCTGAAGGTGTATCTTTCTAAATCTCCATTTATAAGTTGCAGTGTGCCGTTACCCCTAGATAATGATCTAGCTTTCTTTTATGCATGAACTATTGAGTCTGCATTTTAAATTCTTGCATTATATGAAATCATATTGCATTCTATAAAAAAATATATGTACAGAATTTGGTACAAGAAAAAAAAAAGAAGAAGAAAAGGCTAATAAATGCAGGTAACTGAAGCTAATGAGCGCGGGAAGATTGGCTCCATTCAAGATTGACACCCATTCAAGATTGACACCCATAACTCGAGGATCGTGTCCGCCAATCCTGTATCCTCATCCTCTCGCTCAAGCATGACTCGATCCGGCAGTCGCATCATCATTATCATCATCATTCCGACGCCTGGTCTACCGCACTGCGTCATTCCCCCGGCAGGAGAACTCATCCACAAACCGCTGATAAAGCTTGTTGATGCTAAAAAATCCCCACAGCAGTTTCTTGTACGTCGACACATTAACCTGGGGAAAGTGAGACAACAAACAAAAAAAAAAGGAAAATATATCAGTCTCCAAAAAAAAATTATTATACAAAAAAAAAGAGAAAAAAAGAGGGTAAAGGAAAAAAAATGTTTACCGTGCGAGCCTGCTCCGGGACGTGATACTCCTCAGGGATGTCTGCATCGGGAAGAACTTCCTCCACTATCCTTCCGTCACGATGATATCAGAAAGTGGAAAAAGCATCAGCAAGTGCAGAAAACTCTAGATGCGCGTTAAGGGCTGAAAAAGAGGGCCTCGGCCTGTCAGAGGCATCGGAAGCACGTCTGGCTACCACAGGGACATGAGGGGCAGGATGAAGCATAGTCCTCAGAAAGTCCTCATATGCCATAACTGGGAAGTCACTCTGAGGCATAAAAAATCTCGACAGGTACTGGTACCTGTTCGGCAAGAAATCCGGCGCAATCACCTAATGGGAAGGCATATGAGGCACCATTGGGAATGTCATGAGCGCAGAATGTTGGCGGTTGACCCGCTCTCCCATATATAATGAATCTACCATGATGGATACCATTAGTATCCGGCACCGGCTCATTTCCAAAGTAACCGCATAATGCCCCACCAGGCCCCTCCAAGGAAGGAAATGCACCATGCATGTGCTCGAACTAGCAATCCTCTCCTGCACCCTCATTGTATCCGAGCAGCCGCCATCCCGGTCCAGCCTAACTCTGTTCGCATTCACAAACTCACCCAAATAAGGTGGCTAGTGAGCGCGTTGATGCAATCGACCCGGCGTGAAGTGGAAGACTGAATAAGTCCAGACCTGCGAAAAAAAAAAGAGAAAAAAAAATCAGCGAAAAGAAAAAAAATGCTGCAAAAAATTAAATGATGAAAGGGCAAAAGCAGGGAAAAAAGAAAAGATACCTCCCAAGCCGGAGTAAATCCATTGAGAGTCGGTAAATCGTTGTGTCTGGCTCTATCCATAGAAGCATACAGCTTCGCCAGGCCCGCCTGCCCCCAGTCATAATCGACAACATGGTCCAAATCCGTCAGGCATCCCAAGAGGGAAACCCTCAAAGAAGTGGACGAGTTGGCAAAAAGAGATGACCCAAGAAAAAAGAATAAAAATGCCCTGGCAACGCGAGCTACGGCCTCGCTATCATTCTCTGCAATCTTCCCGGCATTCGCCAAAAGCCACTTCTTCACGCTGCCAATAAAGATCTCGTCAGTCGATTTATACTCAGGCACAAAGCCTAGGAGATCTTCCAACACGTCGTGGTGGTGACGGAGGGTATAGTTCGGCGCCAGAGTCTTACCGATACTGGTAGGGATGCCCGTAGTCGCAGCAAAATCGCATGGGGTCAAGGTCGCCTCCCGCCAGTTAAAATGAAATATATGGGTGGTATCTCACCAATAGTCCCTCAACACATCAAAGATGGGCAAAAAGCCGCGAAAAGGACGAAAAGCCCGCAAAAACGCACTGAATCCGGAGGACTCCACCAAAACTCGTGCCGCCTTAGGCATCAAGTTATATATGTCCAAAACGTTGGTACAACTCGCCCGAATCCGGACCAAGGGCTTACGCATCTAAAAAATAAAAGATGAAAACAACAACATATCAGCATCAGAAAAAAAAATGAAGAAAAAGGAAAAGGTAAGTTTTTATCTTTTCATTTTAACCTCCCGCGCATATCATTAAATTAAGCATGTTGCATCGCATTTTGTTGATCATAAAAAATTTTTGCATTCATAATAAAAGTATATTGCATATTTTACATGCATAAAAAACGTATATTGCATTTTTTGCATTCAAAAAAAATATATGCATCTTTTGCATAAAAAAAATGCATCTTTTGTATTCAAAAAGAAAGAAAATATTTTAGCATCCCTGCGTAAAAAAAATGTGTATTGCATCTTTTGCATTCATAAAAAATAATATTGGGATAAGTGTACCATTAGTCCCTGAACTTTGGCCAAGCATATCATTAGTCCCCAAACTTTCAAAAGTTTCACCACTGATCTAAGTAGGCCTTTTTTGCTCATCGGAGGTCCCTAGCCCTAACGCTATTTGTTTATTTTCGTTAAGTGAACATGTGCCACTCACATGCACAAAATAAGGGAGTTATGTGTAACATCATCAAAACAAGGGGGTAATGTGAAAATTTTAAATCCAAAAGAAATTTTTAAAAATAAAACCCAAATTCTATTACATAAACATGAGGTTCCAGATTTATTGTTGTTTCGTCCCTCCATGGCTCTGCTTCGCGGTGGTTGCCGTCGCCGCTAAACCTCTCAACCGAGTCAATTTCGCGGTACGCATGGGGCTCTCCGGCCTCTTTAACGTATTATGATAATTTGCTCTCCTGGGGGACTCGAGCGGCGCCGGTGGTGGCTCCTTACAGGCGGCTCGACGAGTTCGTAGATTGCAAGGCCGGGTGGAATTGGAATTGGGATTGGGGTCGACACCCGCAACCACCGTTGCTGGTTTCTCCTCTTCAAGCATGGAAATTTTCATTATGTCGGCAACGACGCGAAGATCGAGCATGACCTTCTTGTGAACAGCCTCAATTCTGTCATCGTTGTTGCTCAACGGCGATTTGGGATGGGGAGAAGATCTGCTATGGTGGGTGGTGAGTTGTTGTGTTCCGGGGCGGGGACGGAGGTTGACGTCTGATCCAGGATTGGGATTGGGATGGGTGTCGTCGATTTTCATGTAACGGAGGTAGCGTTGGTTGCCCCAACGCAACGTGGGTACGGTGAAGTTATGAAGAAGACGTGATCTCTCCAGTGGCAACGCCATAAATTCAGAGCTCTCTGCTCCTGTGTTTCTTTCTTCCCACCACCAACCGGAAAACTCACCAATTAACTTTCTTTCTATTCTAGAAAAAGAAAGTTAGATGGAGAGAGGTGGGAAATGGTGGAGCTCAAGAAGAACAGCAATGGCGAAATTCAAAGACTTTGTAATCGTTGTTGGAGTGAAAGGGGGGGGGAGAGAGAGAGAGATTTTGAAATTGGGGGCGTGGGTTTTCAAAAGCATGGAAGGGAATGAGAAGGAAAAGACATGGAGAGATTGTTGACTGGATCGTGGTTGAGGAGATCAGAATTAGGGATGGGGTTCGGCCAGGGAGGGGAGAAGGCGGAGATGACAAAACAACAATGAATCTGGAACCTCACGTTTATGTAATAGAATTTGGGTTTTATTTTTAAAAATTTCTTTTGGATTTAAAATTTTCACATTACCCCCTATTTTGATGATGTTACACATAACTCCATTATTTTGTGCATGTGAGTGGCACATGTTCACTTAACGGAAATAAACAAACGGCGTTAGGGCTAGGGACCTCCGATAAGCAAAAAAGGCCTACTTAGGTCAGTGGTGAAACTTTAGAAAGTTTGTGGACTAATGATGTGCTTGGCCAAAGTTCAGGGACTAATGGTACACTTATCCCAATAATATTGCATTCGTGCATTCAAAAAATCTTTTGCATCCAAAAAGAAAAGCATCTTTGGCATAAAAAAATGTGTGTTTTTCAAAAAAAAAAAAAAGAATAATAAGAAAAACATGTGTGTTTTGCATCAAAAAAAATAAACACATGTTGCACTTATTGAATAATTCCCATGCAACATGTTAGCAAACATTTAATAAATTTTCTATGTCGCATTTGCATTTCAATAAAAATGATATATGCATGCATTAGTCATTTGGATTTATTTTCCAAATAACTGCATTTTAGCATTCTCAAAATAAATAAATAAATAAAATGTTGCAAATCTTGAAAGGAAAAATATTTTCATGGCATTTATCATGTCTCTGCAGCATATGCATTCATAAAAAAATGAATATTATTGCATAAAAATATTCCTGTTACATTTTGCATGCATCCGAAAAAATGTACCCGAAAATGTATCCAAGAAAATGCATCATAATTTCAAAAAGTCTATTCCATAGGCATGCATCATATAAAAATATTTTTCAGTTTAAAAATGCATCATATAGCCAAATTGCATCAATAATATAAAAAATGCATCGCAGAGTCAAATAGTGCCAATTAGTCAAATAATGCATCGCAAAAATAAATCGCATGAATTTCATAGATAAATTGCCAAATTGCATCATTCTAGCGCATAAATTGCATGCATAAGCATCATAAGCAGGATCAGGTATGCTCCAAAAGCCCAAAACAACAGAGAAATCTAGCAGATTTGAAAAACCATCCAAATCGGTTTGAGGAAAAGAGACTTACAGTGAGATTCGGAAGATTTGACATGTGGGTGTTTCGATCGCGAAGGAGATTACCCCAATTGTCCTTCGAGTAATAATATTTTACATGGTTTCGGATCAAAGGAGGAAGTTCTTTCCTCTCTTCGTCCGAATCCGGGTACATCGGTGCCTTTCCCTTCCGAGATCGCGAAGAAGAGGCCATCTATCAAGAAAAACACGCAAATTGACGAAAGAAAATTGAGAAAAGGATAAGAAATGAAAAAGAAATTGACAGCAGCAACAATGGCAGAAGTAATGAAGAAGAGAAAGAAGAAGAGAAGCAGTGCTGCTTCTCTTCCCTTCTCCCGTTGCCTATAATGAGGGAAGGAAAGAATTTTTTCTTTTTCCCCCTCCAAAGTTTAAAGGTTTAGCACTTAAATCCTTAGGTTTTCAAAGCTGCAAAATGGCCCCTAAAGCTTAACGGAAAGTTAACAAAGTTAGCTTTGTTAACAAAAATTGATGGTCATTTATCCAAAATCAAAGGAAAGCTCATATCCCCAGCAAGTCAGCCGCAAAATGATCAGAAAAGCAAGAAAAATGATCAGAAAAGCAAGAAAAATGAGCAGAAAAGTAAGAAAAAACAGCAGCAAAGGTAAAATTCTCATAAAAAATGTGCATAGCAAGAAAAATGGGTTTAGCAAGAAAAAAAATGCAAAGAAAAAAAATGCAAAGAGAAGAAAAAATGCAAAGAAAAAAAATGAATACAACAAAGAAGAAATTTCCAGCAGAAGGTGGAAATGCAACAAAAAAGAAATTTCCAGCAGAAGTTGGAAAAGTAGCAAAAGAAGAAATTTCCAATAGAACTTGGAAATGCAGCAAAGAAGAAGTTTCATGCAGAAGGTGGAAATGCAGCAAAGAAGAAATTTCCACCAGAAGTTGGAAAAACAGCAAAAGAAGAAATTTCCAGCAGAAGTTGGAAAAGCAGCAAAAGAAAAAAATTTCCATCAGAAGTTGGAAAAGCAGCAAAAGAAAATTTCCAGCAGAAGTTAGAAATGCAGCAAAGAAGAAATTTCCAGCAGAAGTTGGAAATGCAGCAGAAGAAGAAAATTTTTAGAAGGAAATGCGACAAAAGAAAAATCTAGCGGCGAGCAAGCAAATTGCAAATTGCGAAGCTAACAAAATCGGCAAATCAAAGCAATGGTAAGAAAAGGTAAAGTATTTTACCTTTTGCATGCATGATGTGTTCCACCATCGCGTTTGTCGAAGGGTCTCTACCTTTGAGAATGCGATGTTTTCCTGCTTTATAGGAGTAGCATAGGATCATTTCCTCGCGGGGCGTAACCCCGAGACGAATGATCACCCATGATGTGTTCTACCATCGTGTTCGTCGAAGGGTCTCTACCTTTGAAGATATGATGCTTTCCTTCTTCGTAGGAGTAGCATAGGATCATCTCCTCACGGGGCATAACCACGGGATGAATGATAAAAAATTTGAATCTGTGTTCAGCCTTTTTTGCGAAGGGGCAGAGACTACGGGACAGTTAAAAGGCTATCGGCTCCGACGAAGGACCCTGTCCTGAGGAGACAATGCATCCCACCATCATGTTCGGCAAAGGGTTCGACCCTTTGAGGATACTGTTTGATATGATTGTGTTCGACCTTTTTGCGAAGGCGAGACCGGGGCGATTAAAAGGCTATCGTGTTCAAACGAAGGACATCACGAGGAGATGCGATCTACCATCGTGTTCGGAAAAGGGTTCGACCCTTTGAGGATACGATGTTTGATATGATTGTGTTCAGCCTTTTCTGCGAAGGGGCAGAGACCCCCGGATAGTTAAAAGGCTATCGTTTTCCGACGAAGGACGCTGTCCTGAGGAGACGATGCATCCCACCATCGTGTTCGGCAAAGGGTTCGACCCTTTGATGATATGATGTTTGATCTTGGCACTCCACTTAGCGTTGTTTGTTTGCATCGGGCCGAACTACTTTTGGTCTGATTCCTTTTATTAAGGGATACGTAGGCAGCCTACTTTGGTAGGTCCGACCATCAGAGCACTTAATTTGCATATCTGCTTAAAAACTACGATAACCTGCTATCACCGACTAAATATGTCTAGGATATGTGAGATTTGGTTTGCATTATAAACTGTTGCATTATAACTACTACCTGTTGCATTACTCCCCATTTTAATTTCCATGAAATTAGGGAGTCTATTTCTTATCAACGATGTTCGTTTACTCGGTAAACTTCGGGTTACCTGTAAACTCCATCGTTGAGGGGCTCTGTAGACACCCCAATTTTGTACCCTTGGTATGTAACATTGACATGCGATATCAAGACCTTTTGAAACTTAACGAATGTCAAGTTACAGGGTTTTAAAAATGTAAAAGACAAAGCAGGATGCGTAAAATAGTAAAATGCAGGGGCCAGAATGTCAAAAATGAGGTAAAAAAGGACTCCAGGCGCGGCCAATATGCCAGGTGGGCGCGGCGCCCAAGCTCCATGGTGTCGGCCCCCAACTCCTCAGCAGTGCACTCCGTCTTAATGTATTGCACAAGTCTTTAAGGGCGCGGTACAAGCTGGTGAAGCACAATATGAAAATCACAAATGCCAGTGGTGTCCCTCCTCTCACCTATAAATAGAGGTGCGGCCGCATTCGAGGGCGAGAATTTTTCTCACAAAAACTCTGCGCGTTTATTTTACGCAGCGACAGAAGAACGATCGTGAGATAGTGATTGCCCCCTCCTATAAAGCCTCAAAACTCTGCCAAATCTCCTCCAAACACAAAACCAACTGATCAAAAAGAGCCTTAGCCCCCCAGCTAGGTTTCCACCCTATTTCCTTGGTCCAAAAATCCCAAAAAGAGCAGTTGCTCTGCCCAAATCCAAAGGCCAAATCCGCCAGAAGCAAGCAGTTGCTCTGCCCGATTTCCGCTAGCAGCAAGCAAACAACAGCAAAAAAGAAAGCAGTTGCTTTACCCATTTGACGGTGCCCAGAAGCAACTTTCGGAAGTAGTTATTCTTCCCGAACCGCAGTAGCAGAAAAAAAGACTCCCTCTCCCGGAAGGACAGAGCGAGCGCACCTAACGCTCTTAAAGGTGAGCCTTTAAGGGTTTTATTTATAAAAATGCTATTTTCATCCGGCCCGATGTAAAAACTATAAGTTGTTATGCTGCCCGGATCTATTTAGAAAATAACATTAAAAAGAGCAATTATTATGGCTAAATATTTTTAAATGTATTTGTAATTACTGGAAGGAGATGGATGTAAGTCTGTAAATAATGTAGACTCGGATATATTTGCTTTTAATGGTTTATTTATTTGCTAGAAAAATATAATGAAAGCATACTTTAGCCAAAAACTATTTTAAGACCGAAAGTGCGAGTTGGGTGTTTAGCACTTTCCTAACTCGTAACTTAACATCCGAACCCTTTTTTTTTACAAACTTTGGTTTATTTTGGTTTTTCTTTGTTTCTCCTTAAAATAAAGAAGGCGACTCTGTTAAAACATTTTGGATCACAGTGGGGCCTGCAACATCCTTTATTGCACTTTTCCGTTTTCCCCTAAACAAGGGAGGATGAAAATGAAAGGGTGATGCATTTCCTACATCTTGTTTTCCCCTAAACAAGGGAGGATGAGATACGGGGAGCCCAATGCACTCATAGCGATCCAAAATAGGCCTTAAGGCAATTTTCGAAAAGTCCATAGTGAGGCAGGGCGTGTTCCCATGCGTTTTCGCAACATCCTTTTTTTACACTTTTCCGTTTTCCCATAAACAAGGGACGATGAGAATGAAAAGGCTGATGCATTTTCTGTATGTTATTTTCCCTTAAACAAGGGAGGGTGAGATACAGAGAAATCCAAAGCTCTCATAATGGATCAAAAATCACTCGGTGTCCGAGGCGTATTCAACGCGCTTTTTGACAACACCATTTCTGCATTTTTAATTTTGTCTTCCCCTACACAAGGGAAGGTAGAATAGAAAGCGTGGTGTCCTTCTGCATGTCGCGTTCCCCTAAAAAAGGGAGCGCGGGATGCGGGAGATCCCGGGGCACCCACACCTATTTTTAGTGGGTGAAAGAGTTGTGCGAGGAATCTTTCCCATTGGATGCAATTTGAAAAAGCTCCCAGGGAAAGTGCTAGTTGTTGGAAGTTGGGGTCAATATATATGGGTGAATGGTTAAGTCATCACAGAAGAGTCTAAATCCACATTGGATATATACTAGAATGTGTCCTAGTTTATATAATGGGAGATTATGGAGAGTAATATTTAAGTTATAAGCCATGTAGCCATGTTCGCACTAGCTAGCTTTGCTAGCCGTTGGATGGACAGACGCTCATGCACTCGCTCCGTGCACCTTGCAAATGAGTGATTGGAGCTTTTTCATTTTTATATAGGCAGTAGGCGGCTTAAAAAGACTGACAGGAGGCATGACTTGTCACAGACCAAATCACCTCTTCAGGTTATGAGCGGCAGTTCCAGGCAACTCGAACAGGCACACTGCTTCGATGCTGGACGCACGACAACAGTCTTGAGTGGGCAGCCGTCATCCTCCTCCTCGTGAAACGGACTCGACCAAGGCTATATAAAGACCCATCTTCCAAATCATTCAGTCATCAAGTACAAGCAAATTCTCTCGTCTAGCATCTGAAAATCATAAGTGTTGTTCACTAAGGATATCCAGTTTTCTTTTACTCATTATTCCTTCTCCCGTTTTGTGAAAGATTTAAGAGCAAGTCAGCTAATTTGGTTCGTCCGTCAAAGGTTAGTAAGTGCAAGTCTAACTTTTGGAAGAAACGTTGTATCTTGGGGAGACAATTGCCAACCATTCGTTTGCAACCGTTACATAGGCAATATTTGTCTTAAGGAGATTTGCCTCGGCATACCTCGTTTCAATACTTCAACTAGAAATCTATTTTGAAGATACTAAGACAAACAAATTATTTACCAACATTCTTAAGACAAATAATATCGTATTTATTTTTGTTTATCTCTTAATTTTATCTCCTTCTCATTTTTGATTTTCTGCCGTGACAAAAACAACATATTGTATAATGTGTACTCAAGCACCATTCAACCGCAAAAGATTCTCTCTTTAAATCTCTGACAAAAAATACAAAACTCGAAGATGCTGAACATTGAAATTTTGTTGTAAAATTTTTGGATTTTAAATGATTGAT